>CM038120.1:21750252-22350252 GCA_001642375.2 Mentha longifolia | reverse complement strand
AAATGTGAGGGAGTTTATAATATAATATAAAAATAAATTTAATTTGGCTAACTTTTAAGGTGGAAAGGGGATTGAGTGTGGAGTGCACATTCAAAGATAGACGAAGCACATATATTACGGATGAGCTAAAAAGAATTAAAAGCACATACTCCCTCCATCCTCCATTTAATGAACCAAAATTCTGGGCATATTTTTTTTACATTTTGATGATATAATAATAAATTAATGTGTTAAAGTGTTAAAGTGGAATAATTATGGGTCCATCTAATTTTTTTAATAGTATTAAAGTGTTAAAAAATAGAGTGATAAAGTATTAAGTGTTAAAGTGATTGTGGGGTCTACGACCAAAATGGAAAGGTTCAATAAATAGAGGACATCTCAATATAGTAAAAGTATCAGTAAATGGAGGACAGAGAGAGTATATATTTAGAATAAATCTTTAGTTAAATCTTAGTTATAGATGGGTGGCATGGGCATTAGTGCGACTTATCAAGACTCAACTATCTGTGTAACTTCTTACTTGTATCAGAATGTTGTGTATGTATGTTTCATCTTCTACATACACATTCAAAATTTGAAGTAATGAGCACATTAGAGAAATTAATTAAGGTCAAAAGATATAATACTCCGAGAAAGTCGAAGTTTAGTGCTCGTTTGGTTCAAATTGAATAACTGAAAAGGAATGAAATCAAGTAAAATAAGAAGTAAGAGAATATTATTAATAATGGTTATTTTTATGAATGTTTGCTTCAATAATATAAATGAGTCACTTGTAAGGAGATCTCCCTTCCTTCTTGAGGAGTAACAATTTGGTGGATTGGGTTACCCTAAATAAGAAAAGGGCCAACTTTAAAAATACCCTAAAAATATAAGAGTATAAGTTTTATACCCTATCTTTTAAAACTATAAGTTTTATACCCTATTTTTAATGAAAAGTCAAAATATCCCTACTATTGGGCCCACTTTATCTTTAAGACAAATACTAAAATAAAAAAAAAAGGGTCCCACATAAAAACCTAAAAAACCAAAAAAAAACTTACTGCTCTCTCTCACACGCCTCCCCCTTCTCACAAACCGTGTAAACACCAAAAAAAACAAAATAACCGTTGAAGCTTCAAGCTTGCCGCCGGCGACTGAAATATGGAGCATGGTGATAATGATTCCGACAATCGGCGTCGAGTGCCCACGCTAGAAGAACGGGCCAATCTACCTTCCCCGCCGCCACCGGTGAGTTGAAGAATTGAATTATAATTTTTTTTTTTGAAATCTCAAATTTATTTGAAGCATGTTATTCATTATATACTTGTTAGGATATATAATAATAATGTGTTTACATGCGTTAAATGTCAATTTACTTCGTATTGGTGATGATTTACACGTTAATAGCATGGATTTTAATTTCTGAATTTGAGTTGTTTAAAATTACACGGTTGAGTTAAAATTTTAACTGTGTACACGGTTAAAATTCGTACTTGACCGTGTAAGACGTTGACTTTTTGGGTGTTGACCACTTACACGGTTGAGTTAGAATTTTTAACCGTGTACACGGTTAAAATTGTAACTCAACCGTGTAATGGCAGAATTATGTGTAATTTTTTGTTTTTCTATGTTTTTTGTCTGAAACTAATGAATCCTTTGATGTACCTTTTGTAGCCGAGATACGCTTGGTATAGGCCTCGTATGCAAGGATTTCCGGCACGATTGAATTTATACGTTCGAGACGTTGTAGTTGAACAAATACCGATAGTTTTGAATCGTGTAGGCGGGGAAGAGCTTCTACAAAAATTCAAGGACGGCCCCTTTAGGTACTTGCTAGAAATTAAGAGGAACGGGCCGCAAACCTTGCCTTGCACGAGTTATTAGCCCGGGAGCTCACCGATTCGTCATTCTCGGAGTTTGAGAGGTGGTTTCACGTAGGCGGACAAGATATTCATTTTGGTGCACAGGAGTTTTGTCTCGTTACAGGCTTAGTATTCGGCCCTTCTACTTTTGATCCCAACGGAGGTCCTCACGTCATTCCCCCGACTAGCCTCTTCTATACTAGGTATAATGGTGAGAAGACGAAGGATATAAGGGCCCGTTTGGTAGCCAGTATAACCTAGGAAAAGCCTAGATAAGAAAATTTATCTCTGTTTTTCCAGTGTTTGGTATCCGAGAAAAATAATGCCATCGGCCCGCGAAAATGCTTGGGCCCGGACTAAATTTACTGTTACACTGGCATATACTATACCGCCTCTACCCTCGGATAAGTTGTGATAAGTTTTTTATTTTCAATTTTAATTATCAATTTTTTATTTCAATTTTAATTATCAATTTTTTATTTTCAATTTTAATTATCAATTTTTATTTTTAATTTTAATTATCAATTTTTATTTTCAATTTTAATTATCAATTTTTATTTTTATTTAATTATCAATTTTTTATTTTTTATTTTAATTATCAATTTTTATTTTCAATTTTAATTATCAATTTTTATTTTTATTTTAATTATCAATTTTTTATTTTTTATTTTAATTATCAATTTTTTATTTTCAATTTTAATTATCAATTTTTTATATTTTTTATCCCAACTTATTTATGTTTGTACCAAACGCACAATATATTTCTTATCCCAACTTATCATACTTTTTTTATCTCAACTTATCACACATTTTCTTATCCGCCCTTTTCTCGGTATTGCTACCAAACGAAAGCCTTTAAATGATTTTACGAATCCTAACATCAGTATGCGGACATTGGATCAGTAATTGAGCGCCGCAAACTTGCTCATGTACTACTATGCTTCTATGCCATGATGACCAAACGATCGAAAAGTGGGCATGGGCATTAGTAGAGGATCCAGCAGAGTGGTATAGATTTCCATGGGGATCATGGTCGTTCCAAGTGATGTGTCACCAGCTAGGAGTGATGAAGAAAGACCCATCAGAGATTATAGGACCGACCGGGGCCTACCATTTATATGGGCCGGTGTGGGCGTTAAATTTGTGGTCATACGAGGCAATTACGACATTAGGACGAGCATGCGGCTATCGATTAAATGAGATATTGACGCCCCGACTCAGGAGATGGCACACTCGACAGTCCCATTTAGATTTTACTAGATTTTTCGACGACCCTCAGGTATATTTTAGTTCATTATTTATTTATAATAAATTAATTTTTCATGTTATTATTTTTAAATAATTAATCTTGATTATTAGTGCACCATTTTTATTCTTTTAATCTCACTTATTATTTTTATTGTTATGATGTAATATAATTAAATCTTAATTAACGAGTCTTAATTTGTTTTAATTTTTTTGTAGCTCAATACCTTTCGCACGCTTGAACCGGAGCCGGGCATGAAGATTCATGAGCCCTATACACAATCCCTACAGTGGGAGGAGCCCTTGTCCCTGAAGTTTAACTCCAATCAACGGCACGCACACAAGAAAGTGCTGCCACAGCAGAGACAATCGAGGGCGGCAAGGGAGATGGCGAAGGTTGTGCAGAAACTGAAATGCCACGATGCGAAGAAGGACGTACTGCAGCCGGGTCGTCGCAAACAGCCTTAAGCAGCCCGGGCCTCTTCAGAGACTAGAGGCCACATCCCGGAGCGATTCCACTTCGATATGCCAGAATCCTCTCGGTCAAAGCGTCCTAGGGAAGAGTCATCCCATCCTGAGCCCTCTGAGCAGCTTGTATGTTGCGTGCACGGAGATCCATGCCGTCGTGGGTGTGAGAATGATGATTGGATCGACAAGATCCTTGACAGAGCCTGCCACTGGCTAGCAGAAGATACATCGGAGAAAGGAGTACTTGCCCTGGATGGCTAAGTCTCTCGTCGGGCACCTCAAGGGCATGTAGGATCAAAGAGTTCTTTGAGCGGCAGCAGACGATCTGGGCATCGATCACCTACTCCTGTGAGCCAGGGACACTCAGAGGCTCCTATGTTTGATGATAGGTACCGATCTCCTACTCCCGTACATGCGCCTGGATTTGAGCATCGTGCAGCGAGATCGAGGATGCCCCCACATCCTCATGATGAGGGAGAGGAAGGTGGTAGGGCGTCCTCGTCTCATAGCTCATATTATAGGGATCTAGATGAGATCCCTTTCGTGCCACAGAATGTCGGGGCCGACGACGTCGATAGTCAGGACTCAGATGTGCCTGAGACGAGAGAGGAGATTGCCAGGCCTAGGGGACGGGTTCTTAAGCCGTCTGTTGCATTGCAAAGCCCTTTCACTGTTCATGAGACCCCGCATTCAACCGGGGTACGAAGGATGCATATGAGCAGTTTAGGAATGTGGACCCGACTGATGTAGTTTTGACGAGGCAACAGCCTCCGTACTATCTTCACCAGGCTCTGTTCGGCTCCATTGAAGATGTGAATATTTCATTCACTGCTGAGGTAAATTATTATTATTATTATTATTATTATTATATTATTATTATTATTATTATTATTATTATTATTATTATTATTATTATTATTATTATTATTATTATTATTATCTAACATGTGTTGTTGTAATTGTTTTATATAAGGTGATGAAGCTATACTTGTTGTACTGGAGGAGTCGACTTCGCTTAAGGTTGTCATGCGATCCTAACGTCAGGTACGCGGCCACTGTTATTGCCGGCATCGAGTTTTATGTGAGTACTACTTCGTTATTATTATTATTATTATTATTATTATTATTATTATTATTATTATTATTATTATTATTATTATTATTATTATCAGTTTTTTTTAATTTATTTATCAATTTTGTGTCACAACCAGAGATGCTTGAATTTATATCGATATGTTCATGTAGGATGATTATGCTTGTCGTGCTTGAATTTTGTTGTGTTCTGAGTTTGATTTAATTTGCACATAATTTATGTTGTTTGGGGATGCTCGAATTTTGTTGATCACTCTTGCAAATAGAACACGTTTTTTTGGCACGACGTGGCCAACCTTCGTTAGGGACATTGAGGTCGATACCTGCTATGGGGATTGAAGCTATGCAAGATCGTCTTTTGTGACCCATGACTCCATATCGAGAGCATTTTTGATGATTTATGTCCCCTTCGAATGTTGATCTTGCACGACTCATACGTGGCCGACGGGCCTGCTTATCGACAAGGGGGTCGAACAATGATTGATGCAACTTCTTAGGGCACATGCCAAGAATCCGGATGGGGAACCGGCTCAATGTTTGGTGAATAAGTTGCCACCAATGTCGCTTGCTTGAAATAATGGCTCACATAGTCGGTGGCACGGCCTCCGGAATACCTATAACAAATACACGCAATACAAATCAAATGTTGATAGAACACATACTCACGTTTCATTGAATATTGAATGTTTTATTAATTTGCGCACCTCAAAGCAGCACAAGCGTGTCGACATGGCATCGCGTCCAATTCAACCTCACGGCAGTCGCACGTTGAGTTTTGGAGATCAACGAGGTAACATGTTGGGCACAGTAGTTCCTCTAGTCGTGTAGCGATGGGCCCATTCTGCAGCTACCGATATCTTCGAATAACATAACCCGGTGAGGTCGTGATCTCTAGAAACGGCACGTGTCCGGTGCTCTTCGAACCACTTTTCCACAATGATTCGATACACCTCCAGCATGGCGCAAATTGTTAAACGCCTAGCCCACAACAGCCGGGCATTCATGGTCTCCGCGGGATTAGAAGTCATGAAACTAGTACGCAGGACAGGACACTTCGAACGCGCCCATCTGGGCAGACCAATCTCCAATAGCCTCTGGTATATTCCACCTCCTTCTATGCTCATGTCTATCAAAGATGTGAGATATTCATCGAATTCAGACTCACGGTATGCATACACAGCTAATTCGAAGACTCTAATTGCGTGTCTGCCAAAAGGGACCATATTCTTTATCAAGTGGTAGAAACATAGACCGTGGGAAACATCTGGGTACACATTCTTGATGGCATTTTCAATGCTGATGTGGCCATCAGACACTATCAACAAGTTATCTGGCGCTCCAAAACTGCATTGGATCCTTCTCAGAAACCATATCCATGAGTCATCATCCTCTATTGGGCCGAATCCAATGGCAAGTGGAAACATTTGCTCATTTCCATCCTTCGTAATAGCTACGAATAGGGTCCCCTTGTTCTTGCCCTTCAAGTGTGTTCCGTCCACAACAATAACCGGACGAAGTAAATCATTCCTAAATGCTTCAATGGACTGACCTAGAGCGAGAAACATATAGCATAATCGATTATCCGTGAATGAAGTCGAGAAATCATACATCGTCCCTAGATTCTTCTCCCTCAATAGGTATAGATAAGACGGTAGCCTCTGATAAGACTCTTCGAAGCCTCCATACGTCATCTCTATAACGATGTTCCTCGCTCGCAGGGCAAAGCCGTAATCAATTTCAATACTGTATTCAGCTCGAATCTCATTTTTAATCTCATTCGGCTTCAACACGACACCATCAGTTATTAATCTTCTTGCAAAGTAAGCTCCTAATACCCTAGCAGGCACCTGGCATGGAGTATTGCCGTCTATATCTACAAAATGCGTATGGTCTGGGGTGTGATTTTTAATGATACAAATGCTGCCTTTTTGCTTGGCCCGCAACAAGAAACTGCACCCTCCTTCTTACATACGAACCCCACTCGTATACTATCCGAATTTTCAACATGATATTCCAATCGCTTCTCCATATGATGCAATCCCACAGCTATTGACAAGTCATCCTTTTTCTTGAACACACTACCCACACGCAATTGTCCGAGTAAGGGTGCAGCGGCATCCATATCGATCATCCCTAACGGCAACGCAGTGTCTAAATTAACATGTGAAATCAACCAAGCTCGGATAGCGTCCGGATCAGCCGTAGCATTGCCATCACATGGAGGTTGATGCTCTGAATTTATGCTAAGATACCTAATGATCCTATCAATATGTCCCGGCTCTCTAATCCATGCACTGAACTCAGTCGTCAGTGAAGCAAATAAATCCAACCGATCTTGTGCGTCCCTTTCTTCCCTGGTCATTTCTTCCTCAACCTCCGGACCTACCCTCACTTCTTCTGAATCCGATGGTTCCGAGGTCGGCTCTTCGATATTCACGTCATCAAAAATTGAAGATCGCTGAGTCGTAGGAGTGGCGCGTACGATATTCTTATCCTTGCTAGTGGCATAAACCGTTGGTTTTTCTTTTTGCTCAACAATCAACTGCAATAGATCGGTATCACTACTTAAAATAACTTTCACCCTTTCATTGTCAATTAAAGTCAAATAGTAGAGTAAAAATTCAGTTTCGTCACCCAATTGTTCACGGAGCTCTCGTACTATATTATCACGTGTAATGTTCGAAATGGGGAAATGCACGAGAAAACAATCACCTCCTATATATTTGCTTCTCTCCAATACCCACTGTGACGGATATAAGTTCTCTGGAAAGACATAGCTGAAAAGAAGTAAAAAAAACAATAGGTCAAATGGATGAAATTACACTAAGTAAAAATTGCTCTGTCATTACACGGTTTTTTATAGGTTACACGGTTTAAAACCTCTTACATTGTTAAATCTATGTAACTACTGTGTAATTGGTCAACATTCTTAAAAGTCAAACATTAACTTATTCTACACGGTTAGTGTACATCAAAATCGTGTAATTAAGTTAAAACCGTGTAAACTTTGTTCAAACCGTGTAAAACCTCAACAAATAAAATATTACACAGTTTATGTTCCTCTTACAAATTTAACCCGTGTAGATGCAAGGAATATTGCTAATTTTCAATTAATGGTTTTCTAAACAAGTTGTAGAACTGCTCTTTATATCATAAACACCAATAAAACATCAAAATAGGGAAATTAACTGAAACCGTGTAAATTCTACTCCCTCCGTCTTAAGTATTCTGACATTTTTTTCTTATTGGGTCGTCTCAAGTATTCTGACACCTTTTCTTTTTAGGAAATAATTAGCTAATTAATAGTACAATTAGTAAATCCCTTATTACACTTAATATTATCTCATTAAATCTCATCATCTACTCATTTCTCAGCACGTATCCCAATATAATTTAAATCCTAAAAGTTTAAACTATTATAACTTTATCGTTTGTTAGTTGGTTTTTATGATTTTTATATCAAATTAAAGATCTTGATACGATCTTTCATTTAAGATCAAACATGGATATGTTTTTATGCATCTATGATACTCTAGTTTAAAAATATGTCTAAATACATAAACCACATCATATCCCTACACACATTACACTTTAGACACTAAATACTCTCGTCTTAAGTTCTGTGCCGAAAAGAAAGGTTTCTTAATACTTGAGACGGATGGAGTAATTATTACCGTGTAAATTAGAATTATTAACGTGTAAATTAGAATTATTAACGTGTAAATTAGAACAACAACTAAATTTTTTTACGCCAAAATAACACGAAAAAACCAAAATAAAAATATAATTACCTTTATTCTTAGCACCTCAGCAAAGAGATATCCTCCGAAATAAACCAGAAATTATCCCAAAAAAATCGAATTCTATTACTTTCTTTCTCTAAAATTTTAAGGTTTCTTTAATTTCAAGTTTGTGTGCTACACTTTTGTCATTGTTGTTGTATTTTGTTCAATTTCTGATTCATCCATTAATGCATCAACACTTTAATTCAATGAAGTGAGGAATAAATCAGATTTGGTTGTTGGTTAAAATAAATGAATTTTTGATTTCCTTATTATTATTATTTTTTCCAAAATAAAAATATGGGCATTCCAACCGTGTGAGATCTGTTTGTCCACAAAAGAAAAAAAAAAGGAAAAGAGTAAATAAAGTATGAGAGAGATAAAGATAGTTTAATATCAAGTGGGACCACTTTTTAAGGGTAAGTTTGTCCTTTTACTCAAATAGGGTATAAAACTTATAGTTTTAAAGTTTAGGGTATAAACCTTATACTCTTATATTTTTAGGGTATTTCTAACTATTAAGACATAAGAAAAATGGATAACCTATTACTCTAACCAAACAAAAAGTAATAGAATCAATTACTTGTAATTGTTTCCCTTTCCATACTTAAAAGAAGTTGAACCAAACATGGGCTTAGACTCAAACCGAACAACGATGGAAATAAGCCATTGTGGCTTGGCTAGTCATAGTTTGAACTTTGAAGCTACGATTGAGTGTCTGATGTTGAAAACAACGATGGAAAATGGCAATAGAAATTTCCAACCGATTTCAATCCATCGCCACTATGTCAGCATTTTGCACGAGTTCTTAATTTATTTATCTTTTTAATTTTTATTATTTACACTTGCACCCATCATCAAACTAGAATACTAATTGTTAGATCCGGGTTGAAGATCAACAATAATAGAAATACGAATCGAGTTCGTGAAGGATCGAATCCTTAAGGTGAATATAAAAATTGAGGGGAGGAGGATCAAGTCCTCTAAATTCTAGTGAATTGCCTTCAATTCCAGCTCGTATCGCCGGGAACCTTGAAGAATTCCTGCAAAAGAAAGCCGGAGGAGTAGGTGGGGGTCCTCCGGGAAGAACCTCCAACTCCAAAGTCAGTATCAAGTACTGGAAGAATGTTGAGATTTCTTGGAGAAGAAACCTCTAGAGTGATCGAGTGTGTGTTGATTCGCGCTAAAAGCACGTAATCTTTGAGTGTAAAGTATAAAGTGAGAGAATTGTTACCAAATATGTAGTGGTTGCCATATATTTATAGTTGTAGAAGAGGAGGTGGCATTTCTATGAATTTCCTTTGTTGTAAAGGGCAATATTAATTATGCTAGTATTTTTAGAGAAGATTCTAGCTCTTCAAGGAAGATGCTAAATCCTTGGGGAAGATGTTAGCTCTTCAAGGAAGATGCTAGATCATTAGGGAAGATGTCAGCTCTTCAAGGAAGATGTCAGATGCCAGGATCTTCACGGAAGATGCCAGGTCCTCACGGAAGATGCCAGATGCCAGGATCTTCATAGAAGATGCCAGATGCCAGGATCTTCATGGAAAATTCCAGATCCCTAGCGGAGATGCCAGATCCCGAGTAGAGATGTCAGATCCCTTGCAGAGATGCCAGATTCCGAGGGAAGATGCCAGATCCCCCGAGGGAAGATGCCTAGTCTTTTGATAACTTTTTCAGATTTAACTTCCGACACAATGTTTAATTTCCTATAATGTTTTCATAGAAGGCTTAATCCAAGCTTAAAGCTTATGCCATGCATTCGTTCGAGCAACAAGTGTCTCATCCTTATTCGCTTATTCTCAACTAGCGATGCCACGTATTAAGATGATGTGGTAGGAGCTGATTTTAGTCCCTATCACTAATGCCAAGTTCATTTCAATCATGAATGTAATAATAGTCACTACCTTCATCTTTAAATGGACGGAGGGAGTATAAATCTTGAATTTCACAATTGATCAAATATGCACAAATCAAGTTTTAAAAAAATTAAAAGATGAATTTCAATCTTTTCCTATTCTTTCTTTTCCTTTCCAAAAAAAAAACACCCTAGGTATAAAAATGTGAATCGGTATATACAAACTTGTTTGATATTCATGAATCAAACTCCAATGTAAGTAGAGTTGTCAAATGCTCGGGCCGGGACTGGCCTAGCATAAGCCCATCAAGCTTAGGACAAAAAGTGGTCGGCCTGAAATTCCATTAAGTCGCAAAAATAAAATTTCAAATCCAGCTGGTAAGTAATTTATAGAGTAAAAATGATTGGACATGCTCAAGTTTATCAGACTTTTGAGCGTTTTGGGTGGGATCGGACGGGCTGAAGTTTCAATTGACCTCTAATTTTATAACTCAAATATGCCCAAAATTTATGCAAATCGAAACTACTCGCTAGGCCAAGATCATTTCGAGCCAAATTTGACGATTCTAATTAAATGTAAGTCAAGCTTTTTACTACAGAGAGTATAGTTGACTTTGAGAAATTGGTAATCGAGACTATTCATTAGGCCAGATCATTTCGAGCCAAAGTTATGGTTGCTAAGTGGATATGTATCAATATTTTTTTTGTTTATTGTATTTGTATTTCCAAGATTATAACCATGAGGAATTTTTTATCTTTTATTTTAGATAATCAAGTTTCAATATCCAATGCCATACTAGATTGGACTGTTCGAGTTTCTCAAGGAAAATCAATAAAAATAATATATCTAAGTGCAAAGAGAATTAAATTCAGAGGAAATGTAGTGTTATACCTAAAAAACTTAAGGAAAATACTAATATACCTAGAACTTAAAAAAGAGACAAATATACCTAAACTTATGAGAGTGGGACTAAGTTACCCTTCCTTCTAATTTATAAGTTCATAGATAGACATTCTTCTCTCTCCTTCTCTCTCTTTTACCTCTCTCTCTAGCTGCTACTGCTGTTTCGGCCATTTTTCGGCTGAATTCGAATGCATTTTTTTACAATCGACCACTGGGCTTTATTCTCCTCAGAAAGACGAAGAGATGAAAGGGTGGCTCGTCCGTTTTGGTGGAGAAACGAGGGAGATACACGTCGGAGAAGACGACATATCGCGAAATCGCGAGTTAACAGGCAACGCGACCTTCCAAACGTGATTCCGGCCGCATCGTTGGTCGGTTTTCGACGGGCGACCTACCGTTGGAAACGTCTCGACGAGTAGAACATGTTTTTGGGTAGTTTCGACCAATTTGGTGGTGATTTCAGTCCAGAAACAGCAAATAATAGAAATTGCTACAACTTTTCATTCTTTGTTTTGTATAGTGGACTTTTGAAATTGAAGTTGAATTTTTTTTTGTTTCATTTGTTGATTTTGAATGCTTTTTTGTGGGTTTTGGTGAACTCAAATTAACAAATTCTAATTTGTTGAACTTTTTTGTTTCATTTGTTGATTTGGTTGTTATTCTTCGTTTTTTCATGTAATAAATTAACAAATTCTAACTAATCAGGGAATAAAAATTGACAAATTCTTACCAATCAAGTTGAAAAATGTAAGAATTTACAAATTACTACAAGAAGTTTTAGAAAATGTAAGAAATTAACATATTATTACCAAAAAGAACATAAGAAATTATCAAATTCTTACATATTTAATACAAAGTAAATCAAAACTGAATGTAAAATTATTATTTTTTTCCATGTGGTTATCTTCTTCTTCTTCTTCTTCTTCTTCTTCTTCTTCTTCTTCTTCTTCTTCTTCTTCTTCTTCTTCTTCTTCTTCTTCTTCTTCTTCTTCTACTTCTTCTTCTTCTTCTTCTTCTTCTTCTTCTTCTTCTTCTTCTTCTTCTTCGGTCTCTTCTTCTTCCTCGGCCTCCTCTTCTTGCTTTCGGTGGGGTCGAACGTGAAGGCAAACACGGTTCTTGAGCTGCATCAATTTCGAGGGATTTTCGATACATCGTGCAGCGCTCGTTTTTGTACGGCTTAAGCATTGGCGAAAGGGGCTAAAAATCAAAGGAAACAATGCAATAACTTAATTGCAGATCATAAGAAATTTTTAAATTCTTTCAAAACATTTTAGATAAGGTAATAAATTAATAAATACTAACCAAATAGGACATAACAAATTGACAAATTCTTACCAATCAAGTTTAAGAATGTAAGAAAGTTACAAATTATTACAAGACGTTTTAGAATTGTAAGAAACTAACAAATTATTACCATAAAAACCATAAGAAATTATCAAATTTTTACATATTTAATACAAAGTAAATCAAAACAGAAAGTAAAATTATTATTTTTTTTCCATGTGGTTGTTTTCTTCTTCTATGAAGAGGATTAACTCATTGAATTCAACTCTATTTTTCTTCTATGAGGATTAACTCATTGAATTCAACTCTATTTCTCTATGAAGAGTGCCTTCCAATTAATTTCAAAATTTTATTTTTGATTTGGGGACTGAGTTTGTCCAGAAATTGTCTGTGTGCATTTGTTGAGTTAGTTTGGTATAGGCTGTATTTTTTTACTTTGGGGTTTGTCCGTAAAATCAAAGGGGGTGATGGGGGTTTTAAGAAAGGGAGGCCTTGGGTTGTTATTGAGTAATAATTGGTTTAAGTGAAAATCTTGGAGTTCATTAGAATTCTACAATTATGTGTGTTGTTGTCTTGAATCTGAATTTTGGATTGAAGGAGCCGAACATGGGGAAAAAGTTGAAGAGACGACGACCTTGGAGCTGAAGAAATATGCAAGAATTTGACAATTTTTTATGTTCTTTTTGGTAATAATTTGTTAATTTCTTACATTTTCTAAAACGTCTTGTAGTAATTTGTAATTTTCTTATATTCTTAACCTTGATTGATAAGAATTTGACAATTTGTTATGTCCTATTTGGTTAGAATTTGTTGATTTATTACCTTATCTAAAACATTTTGTAAGAATTTGAGAATTTCTTATGATCTGCAATTAACTTATTGCCTTGTTTCTTTTGATTTTTAGCCCCTTCCATTGATGCTTAAGCCGTACAAAAGTGAGCGTCGCACGATGTATCGGAAATCCCTTAAAGTTGATGCAGCTCAAGAATTTTACATTTTATTTTACATTGTATTAAATATGCAAAAATTTGACAATTTCTTATGTTCTTTTTGGTAATAATATGTTAATTTCTTACTTTTTCTAAAACGTCTTGTAGTAAATATGTAAAAATTTGACAATTTCTTATGTTTTTTTTGGTAATAATTTGTTAATTTCTTACATTTTCTAAAACTGTCTTGTAGTAATTTGTAACTTTTTTACATTATTAAACTTGATTGGTAAATTTTTCAATTTTTTAAGTTCTAGTTGGTTAGAATTTATTAATTTTTTACATAAAAAAATGAAGAAAAAAATAGCAGCAATAAAACAACCGATCATCGGCGAAAGGGGCCAAAAATCAAAGGAAACAAGACAAGAAGTTAAATGCAGATCATAAGATATTTTCAAATTCTTACAAAACGTTTTAGATAAGGTAATAAATTAACAAATTCTAATCAACTAGAACATAAAAAATTGACAAATTTTTACCAATCAAGTTTAAGAATATAAGAAATTTATAAATTATTACAAGACGTTTTAGAAAATGTAAAAAATTAACAAATTATTACCAAATAAAACATAAGAAATTATCAAATTTATATAAGCCGTCTGATTTCCCCTCCGCTGTCAATGCGGTTGCTGAAATCGCCGCTGCCACCGCCAGCAAGAATTCAATATTTTCTAACAATACAAACGGGTAAACAGCATGTAAGAATTTAAGAATTCTAACAAATATTTACCATACGACCAAAGAATTGATCAATTCTCATTATTATAGCAATAAGAATTTATCATTTCTAACCACGGGCAATCACAAGCCACAAGAAATTATTAATTCTAACCATGATGATAGTACGAATTCAAACGGGTAAAATGCATGTAAGAATTCCTATCTAAATTTAGATACTTTTAGACTACAGTAATGCTTTTCTTAACATAATTATGATAAGAATTTAAGAATTCTAACAAATATCACCCACAGAACATAAGAATTGATCAATTCTCATTATTATCGCAGTAAGATTTTATCATTTTCGTATAATATCTCCAGTCAAACATAGCAGTCATGACTATAATCAAGTTAGATTTTTCCACGTGGTTGTCTTCTTCTTCTTCTGCTTCTTCTTCCCTCAGTCTCCTCGTCTTGCTTTCGGTGGGGTCGAACATGAAGGCAAATAGTTCTTAAGCTGTATCAACTTTGAGGGGTTTTCGATATATCGTGCGGCGCTCACTTTTGTACGGCTTAAGCACCGGCATTAACAAATTCTAACCAACTAGGACATAACAAATTGACAAATTCTTACCGATCAAATTTAAGAATGTAAGAAATGTACAAATTATTACAATATGTTTTAGAAAATGTAAGAAATTAACAAATTATTACCAAATAAAACATAAGAAATTATCAAATTCTTACATATTTAATACAAAGTAAAACTTAAAGTAAAATTGTATTTTTTTTCAAGCGAATTAGTATAACATAAGAAATTGCCAAATTCTTACCAATTGAGTTGGAAAATGTTAGAAATTATCAATTTCTTATCAAATTATTTTAGTATTTTCTTACAGTATTTTTTAAAAAAAACAAAACAAAAAAAACTGAAAAAAGAACCAAAAAACTGAAAAATAAAAAATTGACAATTTATTGTCAAATTATTTTGATATACTTTACAGTAAAAAAAAAGAACTAAAATGTAAAATGAAAAAAACAAAAAAACGAAAAAAAAACTGAAAAAAAACAAAAAAAAACAACCAAAACATGAACAATACGAAAATAGAACTAAAATGAAAAATACGAAAAATGAAAAAAAAAAACGAAAATAGAAAGAAAAAAAAACAACCAAAAAGATGAACCAAAAAAAAGAAAAGGAAAAAGAACAAAAAAGAGAATAGAAAAAAAAAAAAAAAAAAAAAAAAACTAGGAGGGAAGTGTGTGTATGTGTGTCTCGGTGTGTGTCAGTGTGTGTGGGGGGGGGGGGAGAGAGAAAGGAGGGAAGGGAATAAAGTAAAAGTAACGGTATTTTTGGAATGAATTTGAAATTTTAGATAGATTTGTATGTTTTTTATGTTATAGGTATAATTATAGTTTCTTAAGTTTATTAGGTATAATAGTTTTTTCCTCTTAAATTCACTTAGATGTAACATTTGTTAATATTACGAATCGAAGAAATCATGACGGGATATTAGAAAATAAAAGCCTGAAAAATTCTATTATCAAAAGCTTTAATTATACATAATATTTTTTTCCCACAATTTTAATCTTACTTATCCATTGATCGTCCTACGATTTAATTAGTCTAATAAAAACTATAACTATTACTACCTACTACACATAATAAATATCTCAAGATCATCATAAATTAAATATATAATATGTATGTCTTCGTGATCCCAAAAAGATAACTCCACGTACTTTATTCAACGATATATCTTTTCTACTACTAATTTGACAAAAATTTCCCTTAAAATATACTCCCTCCGTCACCCATATTAGTGTGTTGAGAGAAATGACACACAGTTTAAAACAAAATTGGTGTAAAGTGAGAAAAGTAAAATAAATAGGGTGAAAGTGGGAGAAGTAGGTAAAAAGTGAGAAAAATAAGAATAAAGTGAGGGTGATTATGTCTTTTTGCTTATAGAATCTTTCTATATTTGGAATGCACACTAATATGGGGGACGTCCCAAACGGAAAATATGCACACTAATATGGGGGACGGAGGGAGTACATCTTTTGAATTTATTATTAACAAATTCATTTTCTAAATATTCGTAATTTCGTATCCAGCATACGAGATTTAGAAGGTGTTTTGCTAAGCTTATAAACTCTTCAAAAGTGATTAATAAAATAAGCTCTTAAAAAAATAAGTTTCTCCACCCCGAATTTATTTTCTCAAAATCTTACTCTTTTACAATTTAATCTTATTTTGTTTTTATATTTCAAGAATATATGCTTTCATTTGGCTTTTATATAAAATAATACAGTATGTTTCAAATTTTTAAATTTTTAAATTTTTTAGATATTAATTTTTAATACATTTTTAATTTGATAAATTTTATCATCCAAAAATTTTAACAACTTTTAAACTCTTGCCACTGCCAACTGCCACTGCAACTGACATCTTATAAGCCGTATAACTGAAGGAATATTTCACGATGACAACTTGAAGAGCATACAACAAATAGCATATTAGCATGCCCGAGATTTGGATCTGGCCTTAAAAGAATCCAAATTCTTGTGCTCTACAATGGCACTAAATCTTTGACTTCGCCATTTTTTTTCACAACCAATTACGAGTCTATAATTCTATAATATTAGTCCATAACAAATTAGAAATTAATGTAACGTCTTCACACATCAAAATAAATCTATTTATGACTGACAAAGCGCAACTCAGTTGGTAAGATATTTTTTCTTCAACTAAGAGGTCGGAGGTTCAAGTCACTTCGAATGAGTGTGTGTGAGTGTATTGTGTTGTCTGATAAAAAAAAAATCAAAATTAACCTATTTACTTTTCACAAAAATATATATACTACTTAATGCCTCATGAAATCCAAATTCGCCGCATCTTCAACGAATATATAATGGCAAAAACTTGGGTGAGGACCAGCCACATAGTGTGGTCAGGTCAAAGTGTCAATCTTTATGCAGAAAAATGTTAATATATATGAATAAAAGTGTCAATCTTTAACATAATTATTTTACGAATAAAAGTGTCAATCTTAATACAGAACAATGTTAATCTACATGAATAAAAGTGACAATCATTTTAGCCGGCCTCACGGTGAACCCGGACTGACCCAAATGTGCCCCATATATATAATATAATTGGTTATTTTATAGCCAAAATTTTCATATTATTTTTGTAGTTTATTTTAGCAATGGCAGAATTAGAAACTTACAATTATAAGTACATTGTTTCTAAACGCAGGTCTATTTTAAAACTCAAATTTAGTTACTAACTTTTACCTCATTTTATGTACTTTTGTTAGTCCGGGTGCATGGTGCGGTCGGATCCTAATTAACAATTCTATTATAATAATTGACTCTTTCAAATTATCACATAAATTGACACATTTATTCAGATCAATTGGTATTTTTATCCACAACAATTGGTACTTTTATGAAAAGTGAGACAATAATAAATATTTTATGTTGTGTAAAGATAGAATATGCTTTTATTAATCATGCATAAGGTCTGAATATAATTAAATATTTCGTTCATCACATTATTAACACTTTTATTTAGGTTATTCTGACACTTTTATTCATGGCAAATGGCACTTTTATGAAAAAATGAGAAGAATGAATATTTTATATCGTGAAGAGTAGATGATGTAACGTCCCGTGCCCACGAGCTGGGAGCCCATTACGCTAAGGTAGTATAATGTGCCCGCTAGCAACTACTTGAGGTTCATCCTCGCTTTGTAAAAATAGTTAACCCAAGTAACTAGAGAGTCTATTGGGCTCATACTTATGTTTTATTGACATCCTTTACCTATTAATTCGATGTAGGATGTCACAATCTCCCCCCGTTAAATACGCGATGTCCTCGTCGCGACTTACATGCAGGATCACCCCCAGGGCCCATGGAGCTCACCCGGGGATTTGTAACGCCCCGGGCCCACAGGGGTGGGAACTCATTGTGCCACCGTAGCGTAACGGGCTCCTACCTCCATGGGCCCAGGATGTTACAGATAGTGCTCTCATCACTCATATGATGTACTCCCTCCATCCCATTTAAACAGGCTTGTTTCTTTTCGGCACGAGATTTTAGGAGAGTGTGTATAGAAATAAAGTGTAGTGTTTAACATTTTAATACAAATTTCATTATTTTGAAATTAAATCATCATAAATGCATAAAAACCTATTGATGTCAGATCTTAAATGAAAGATTGTATCAAGACCTTTAATTTGATATAAAAATCATAAAAATCGGAGACCAAACGAAGTAAGTTATGATAGTTTAAACTTTTAGGATTTAAATTATATTGGGATACGTGCTGAGGGGTGAGTGGATGATGTGGTGATTAATAATGGGTAATTCTTTCCTTTTTAGGAAACAAGCCAATTGGTATGAGACGACCCGATTAGGAAAACAAGCCAATTGAAATGGGACGGAGGGAGTAATATAAATAACCAATATTTACATAAATAATCATAATATCAAATCATTATAATACTAAGTAGATAAAAAAAAATGAAGATTCCGATCATTACAGAAATTGTCACTTTTATTCAGAATAATTGACACTTTTATTTGTTGGGTATAAACAACTCTCACATTGAAAATATAAGTATGATACATCTTATATATAAAAGGGAGTACCACTACACTAGTTTGAAGCCTTTTAAAAATGAGCCCAAGAACAAAATTGTTCGGGCTTGGCCCAATACGGACAATATCATACATTCATACTAGTGTTGATTTTTTTTTTTTTTTTTTGTTGTTGTTATTGTTGTTGTTCATTTTATACGTAAAAGACACGCTTCAACATATAAACTACTATAACTATTGTTGAAATTAATTATTTAAAGAAATAAATAAGAAATATGGAATTAAACTAGGCACAACAAATCAAATTAATTACCAGATTACAATATAAAATGCAAGTTATTACTTCACTAAATAATTTAATCTTATACTCCTAATTCGTATTCTCTTCGTGCCTTTGGAGTTGTTACATAACTTTTTGGCACGCGTTTTCAAGTATCTTGATCATAGGTTTTAAAATAAAATTTACGCGTGCCAAAAAGTTATGTAACAACTCCAAAGGGACGAAGGGAGTACACCATAAAGTAATGTTATCAATATATAGTTTTAAGTTATTACTTCACTAAATAGTTTAATCTTATAATATTGAACTGGTAATTCGTACATCGTAAAGTAATGTTATCAATATTGTAGTTTTTTAATTTAATGTACTGCGTACGAGGAAAAAAAATAAAATGCACAAAAACATGCACTTGGCCAAGGATAATAGTCAATAGACGCAACTTGGCGAGGTGATTTTAGGTAAGAAAATGTTCAAGCAATGGTAGATATGCCGTTTAATTGGTAAGAAGATATTTCGATATTTCTAGTCTAATCGATAAGTCGAAAATTATAATCATTTTAAATGTGTGAAAGTATTCTTCTTGATCGATATCATTTTGCAAGGTATTTGGCCCTGTTCGTGTACTCTTATATAATTAACTATAAAAGTAATTTGGTCAAATAATTCATGGATATCATGAGATTTGATTGTTTAGAATCGGGTTTATTTGATTCTTGCCATTATTACCACTAATAATGCTAATAGTTTTCAAGTAGTTCAATGGTTAAAAAAATCATTTGATTATAGTTTCGAGATCCTTTCACATAATTATCTAACAAATAATGAGTTTATAATAAGTTGTGCCACAAAGAGCGTATCGAACTCTTTGTGAATGTACGAAGTACAACTCAATACTTTATAACTATATCAAAGGGATATCATCAAATTGGATGCATCAAGGTACAATTTATTTATTTATTAAAATAATAAGAATTATCATATAATTAAATTTATTACTTAATATATCGAGTATAAGGTCAATAAGTGACTATCCTCTATGACAAAATAAAGTAATAAATATTAATTATATATAATCAAAATTAATCAATAGAAATTAAGAAATAATGATTCCTAAAATCTTTTATTCTATACACGATCATTTTAGAAAAAAATTATCTCCCAACATATATCATGTTTAATGCAATATATGCATTAATATAAGTTAATAGTCAAAATTGACTAATTACAAGTTATACTACAACCTCAACCAATAGATTCAGATCCAAGTTATGGACTTAGTAAATTAATATAAAGATAACGCAAATGTGCCAATCAATCATTGTTTTCATTAAAAGAAAAAAAAAGAAAAAAAGAAAAGAAAAAACGGGATATACAATTTATAGGGAATATATAAGTAATAATTAAAATAAAATAAAAACATTTTGTTTAAAAATGCCCATGGAAGAGTTATCTTCAGAGCAAAAAAATCTCATTCGAATAACAAACTCCATTAAAATCTATAAATTGGGCCATCAAATAATTCAGATTTATACCAAGCCCCAGTTTCCCTCTCATTCATTATCCTCTCAAATTACCAAAATAGCAAAATAATACTAATAAATAAATAAATAAATAAATATTCATTAACGGCTATAAAGATTAGAATCCTTTCACCATCAAATTTCTATATTCTTCTGGTTGCAGTCCTTCGTCGCCATTGTTAACCAAATCTTCGCCACTGTATCCGCTCCATGCTACTCGCTCCTATCTACTCTCTCTCTCTCTGAAAAAACACATCGGCAAAAATTTAAAAGGAAAAAAAGAAAGAAAGGGGGGAACTGGCCTTTCTGCATTCAAAGGAATTGCTGACGACATGCAGATTTTTGTTCCTTTTCTGATTGTAGGTTCTGTTCTTGGATTCGGTAGAGTTTTTCGCAAGTTTGTTCTCGGCGGCGTCGTTTTGATGGATTGCTTCTCATGTTTGAAGCATTTCGCCCTGGATTACGAACTCGGGAGTGGGGTTTTTCTGTTTGGGAGATTTAAAGCGGTTTACAGAATATTAGGGCTGTTTTTGCTGTTCGGATTGGGGCTCAAATTCCTCTTCTCCAATCATTTTTACAGCGGTTTAGTCCGATTTTTGCGCCGTTTGATTGGGAAATCAGTGAATTTGAGAACTGGTTTTTGTTCGAAAAATGGAAAATTCCGGCTATCGAAATTGTGGAAAGCGGAGATGGAGAAGACACAAAATTCGAATTCTTCCACCACTGATGATTCCGATGATGAAAAGGAGATTAAAGATGAAGAAATTGAATCCGATATCACAGCGTTGAGGGAATTGCTGAAGACAGAGCAGCAAAAAGTGGAAGAGATTCGAGCAGAGCTTGCAATGGAAAGGGCAGCTTCCGCCACTGCAGCAGAGGAGGCAATGGCGATGATTCTGCGCCTTCAGAATGAGAAAAGCTTGGTTGAAATGGAATGGATTCAGTACAGAAGATTGGCCGAAGAGAAACAAATCCACGATCAACAAGTGATTCGATCGTTGCAGTGGCTAGTGTGGCAGCACGAGTTCAAGGCGAGCCTTTCAATGGAGGAAAACAAGCCAACGCCTTGCAGCAGGAGGAGGAGCAAGTTGAAGGAGGAGGACGACGACGAAGAAGACGAAGAAGAATCGGATGAAGCTCGATCCCCTTTCAATGGTAACATCTTAGATGCTCTTGATAATGTGCTGTATAGCTCCCGTGATTCGGTCTGTTTTTCGAATTAGTAGATTCTTGTCAATGGAGGAATATCACAAACTGAATATACTAAAAAGCATTTTGTGTTTGATGAAATAGAGAAAGAACACCATCATAAATCTACTGGTCTCCCACAGGCCTAAATATTTTTTCTTGATGATTGTTAAAAGACAAATCTTTTTGGTTCTATTAATGTAGTGAAGTATGTTTTGAAGTTTGGATCATCTATACTCATTGCGCTTGTGGTCCTAAGTCTTTACTGGTTTAGATATTTGGGATAATTTAGGCTTATTGTATATGCAAATTGCTATGGAAACTTTTTTTGTTGCTAAATGTTCTAGGTACTATTTGATAGCATAGATCCCAAGTGATTCTTAACATCAATCAATTATCATTCAATTTTATGTGAAGAAATGAGATCCCGGCTCGTTGTTTGGTTGCTCGATAAACTACATTACATGGATGTACATGTTCGAATTCGTGATCATCTTCTTTGGACATTGGACAAGAAAGTTAATAAGATAATAAGGAAATAGCTTTGTTTTAGTTAACCTATGACTGCAGCTTGCTCTTGAGGGTTGTGGATCTTGGAAATCTTTTTAAGTCTACTTTCCTATTTCTATGTATTGATGTAGAATTGAAGATTGGAAAGAATTTTAGTGAGCACATTTCTCATCAATGTGTATGTCGAAGCTACTTACAACAAAAATATGCTTGATTTCTTGAATATCATCTTGGTGTGGATATCCTTTTCGCCTACGATTTCTGTAGAATTCTTCATCATCTAGATTGATGGTATCATAATTAGACTAGTCTTTACTGCTGCCAATATAGAATAAAGTTTCTGGTATATTCTTATCCCCTCGAGATCTCGTGTTTTTTCCATGATTCGAGTAGCTACTTAGATCTATTTCTGGAGTTGATGAAGCTGCAGTTGTTGGGAAACATTTGCTAAGTGTGAGATTGCAAATAGTCATCTTACAGATTTCTGTTTTTATTGTTTAAAGTCTTTGATTCATCTATGTTTGCTGAAATATCAGTCCAACTAATGCAAAAAGAATAAAGAGTCCCTGCTATTTTGAGAAATTTTCTTAAGAGAGTTTTAGATAAATGCTATTATGCATGTTTGTTAATGTGGGCTTGAATGGCTAGTGCACCAATATATAGAGAATCGGGAAATTTTATTGTGGATGTACACCTAATACTCGCTTCTCACATTATATTATTTATTATAAAATATATTAATAAAACATTTTGAGTGGATGTGTAATACATAGAGACGCGTGATAGAATTTCCCTATAGAATCATATCACCTGCGTTCATATTGCAACTGTGAGTTAAAAACATACAATCATAGTTATCGATACAAACACTTACAAATTTAATGAAATTTCGGCCGGAAATTTAATTTGGGGAAATTTTGAAATAATTAAAAGATAGTATATTTCTACTAAATTTTTATTTGTTATGCGAAAAATCGGAATTCATGTATAGTTTGTGTATTTATAACAAACTAGCTAAATAAACTAGGGCCTACACTTTCGACAAATATCTGATAATTGTAGTTGTCCAACTGACAGATTACCAAGTAGTCAGAAGGATTGTTATCAACCAGTCAGCCACATCAGTACTGACAGTGACCTATTTGACTTTAGTTAAGACAATACTGATTATTTATCATAATAAAAAGTTGTATAAGTACAACACACATGTAATCGTCCACCCTGTACGTGTACAACTCCTTTCGGGACCAACCCATGTATTAAATTATTATTTTTTACAATATATTTTTATCATTAAACGATTCAACAATGATTAAACTAGTTAAACCATAACCCGGGAGCTTCTCCAAATCGACCTCCAGTGTGGTTTTTAAAATATTGATAAAATGTTGAGGTATTACTAAATTAATAATATTTTATTATTTATTTGTGTTCTATAATATACTTAAAGTTTTTTTTTATATCTTTAGACTATTGAAAAAAACTATAATCATCTTTATTTGGATAATGTTTAGTATTGTTACTTTTGATTTTTACATAATTATATATTCCATTCGTTCATTTTATAATGAGCTCTTTCATTATTATAATAAATTCATTTTGAATAAAAATAATTCACTACAAAATTGACAGAGAGGGAGTAGCGATTTTTAGAAATCAATTTTTTTTGATTAGTACTTATTTATAATAAACTCAACTAAAAAAACATTTCTCAAGGAGTAAACATATTTTTTTAAATATGAAAACACAAGTCAAATTATCAAGAATTATACTTTAATCATTAAAAGTTCTAATATTATTTAGATATTTTTTAGTACTTTTTCCATCCCAACTACCCCCTCCGTCCCGTTCGATGTGACCACTTTCTTTTGGGCACAATATTTAAGAAAATGTGGATTAAGATGAGAATGTGGTAGCTCATTTTATTTAAACACTTTTAATTAGCTTTTCCTATAAAATAAAAGTGGTACTCCACCTTATTTGTTATATTAAAAGTGGGCTTAGTGATTTTAAGTGTGGGGTGTTGGTCCAAATGTAAAAAGTGGCAACACCGAGTGGGACGCCCCATTTAGGAAATATGGCCACATCGAGCGGGACGAAGGTACTATCTTATCCCTCTTTTTCAAGTGCATCTATTATATTACTAAAATTAGACAAGATAATTGGGACGAAAATGTATTTATAATTTAGGGAAAAAGTAGCAAATAAGCCCCCAACATTAACACCCTTAACGCGTATTCCACCCCGACGTATCGTTCGGGGCGTATACAACCCCAACGTGCATTAAGTCGTGCAAATACACCCTCTGTCTAACAGGCATCCTAATGGCGTCACTCTTTATAATTATTTGTTTATTTACTTTTGTGTGGGACCTACTATTACTTTGTGTAGGACCCACTTTTCTTCCTTCCACGGTTTTAGGCAGTGCCGAATTTGCAGACGAAGTCTCTCCCATGGCGGAGTTTTCCAGCATCAAATTGACGAGTAATTTGAGTCACCGTATAACGAGGTGGCACCGCCGGGGCCATAGGTCGAGTTCATGGAGTTGAGAGTATAGAGTGAAAGGAAAGTAGAAAAACCCATATTTGTTTTAAGAAATCTGGCGGACCATGACCGGAACGCGAGATTCGTGGTGGAGGAGCTCGGCGTGGGGATGAGGATCACGCTGAAAAGCGGGTTGGTCCAAGAATTTGTGGCGGCAGATGAGGTGGAGATGATGGTGAGGGAGCTGATCGATGTGCGACGAGAGAAGGGCGGAGGTGCTGTACCTAGAAGATGGTGGCGTGCAGTGGCGCCGCCGTGAAGTTGGGATGAGTTGCCATAATTGACTAACCTAATTAAATTAAAGTAAAAGTGGTTCCCACACAAAATCAATTTTAAGAAAAATATTAAAGAATGATGGCGTTAAAAACTCTGTTAGACGTAGGGTATATTTGCACGATTTAAGATAGGTTGGGGTTGTATACGCCCCGAACAATATGTCAAGGTGGAATACGCGTTAGGGGTGTCAACGTTGCGGACTTATTTGCTACTTTTCCCTATAATTTATGCATAATTGTGGTGTTACCCCTCCCAATTTTTCTATTTACTATAGTATGCCTGTGTTTGATTATTAGAAAATTGTTTTTTAGACAGAATATATTTTTTGAGAAAAAAGAAAATCATTTTGGAGCCAAAAATTCGGGTTATTCAGCCCGGTTGGACAAAAATGCCCTTGGTTCAGAAACCTTTGATCGAAAATCAGAACTAGGGTTATAGCTATCTCCAGTTTCCCTTCGTTGCTTCCACTCTCTTCTCGCAAGATTTTTTTCTTTTTTTTTTTTTAATTCAAAAGAAAAAAATAAAATAAATTACGAAAACAGAAAACGGCAAACGGCCGTTCCACTTCCGACGACATTGCCCACCGCCGGTTTCATCTCCATCAAAGCTCTGAACGCCGGTAAAATAGAAACGCTCCTAATTTCTCACTAATAATTTGTAAATTTTTCAATGAATATCGCTATTGCTCAGTTACCTTCTGATTCTGCAATTCAGCATTATGAACTAGTACTTATGATTGTAATGCTTGAAACTATATGTTTACGTTAATGAATTTTGGTCTTCGTCTTGCGTTTCCCAGCTGCTACACGAGTCGCTTATTTTCTCTATCTCTCTCTCTCTCTCTCTTCGATTTTGGGATCAATGTAGGTGCATTGCTCAACTGCAGACGCTCTCGTATATGTTTGCTCGTGTATAGTGTTCAATTTTGTTTTTGGTTTGGATTTTGCCTTAAACGGTTTGCCTATTTGTTGCATTTGTGAAATGTAGGTATGGTGAAGTTGGCATTGTGAATTTCAGAATCTATTTTTGAAATATGGTTGATTTCAATGTATATAGGTTTACCCTCTACATAATCTCCCTTGACCAGTAACATGGAGTTCGATGAAACTCCACAGATGCTCCCACCTCCTCCTGGGAGTTTCATTGATCGAGAAGAACTTATTCAGCATGTTGGGGAGTTCGCCGTCTCTCAGGGATACGTTGTCACCATCAAACAGTCAAAGAAGGAAAGAGTTGTTGTCCTTGGTTGTGACAGGGGAGGTGTTTATCGAGACAGGCGAAAGCCCATAGATGAGTCCACTGCTGAACCTCTTCGTAAAAGGAAATCTGGTTCTCGACTTACAAATTGCCCATTTGAGCTTGTGGGTAAGAAGGAGGATAGCTTGTGGGTACTCACAGTTAAGAATGGCTCTCATAATCACGAACCCATGAAGGACATATCTGATCATCCCTCTGCACGTCGCTTCAACTGAGAAAGAGATCATGCTAATTAAGGAAATGACGGATTCAGGTCTAAAACCACGCCAGATACTTAAAAGACTCAGACAAACAAATCCAGAGCTTTTATCTACACCAAAGCATGTTTATAATGTGAAAGCCAAGCTCCGTCAGGGGAATCTTACAGGTTGAAGTTTCATTAAACTTTCTTCTGAAAGAGGCATATATTTTAAGTTCGTATCTTTATAGTTGTATCCATAATGATTCTTCAATATTAATTCTCAAAATCTAAGAGATTGCAATATCAAAAGTATGACTGTATGGTTACTGTTGTATGTCAACTCCTCGTGTTTTACTTCTTGCAGCCTTTAAATTAAGCTAGATATATATTTTATGCTGTCCTTTCTTCTGATTACAAGATCATTTCTGAGAATATAAACATAAAAAGGAAGAAGGTATTGTCCGTATGTTATTGAAACATATCAAATGGAGATTAACAACCAAATTACGTTTAATCTTAGCCCACGAGGACATGATAAAAGATATCCTAGCCTGCATCAACCTAATATCAAAGCTATTCTCTTAGAAGGTTAGGGTAATTCACATTCAAGTCACTGGGCTATCTGGCAGACATAATAAGAAATTATACGAAATGAAGAGCTCGTCCAACACCTCATTAACAATAATCAAGTAAAATTTGACTTGCAGACATGACAAGAAATGAATAGCCAGCCACTCATTAAGTTTATGATGTAAGTTATAACAAATAAAAGTAATTTTTTTGCTTATATTGGCATCTGGACTTAAGGACTTGTATAGTTGGAACTCTTGTATATGATGATTTTATGACATTAACTGTGACAGATCTTTGGTGTTAACATGTGAATTGCCTTATTTATGTTTTCCGCACCAGTCAGGAGATTGAAGACGTTGAAATCTCCGACAGCTGCTGAGGGGAACTCTGAACCTTCAACGTCTTCGGAGCCATCATGGAGGAGACGGTATCCCCCGGTAATTTTCTGTATTGCCAAAAATAGCTCATGTCTTTATTTTGAGTGACAGCCCCTGTAAATGAATAGTATGCTCGTTTTCTTACTAAATAAACTTTCATCTCCAGGATTACTCTATGAGTGGGTTTCTTTTGGTGCTGTATCATTGAGGCCTGTTAGGTTAGGGTCTGGCATTCTATTCAATCTGTACTTATGGAATTTTCTTTCTTTCATGTCTCACAGAGGTTCCCAAATCTCATTGGTGGTAGATTTATTGATTCACAGTCATCAACATCTATTGATGTTTTAAATCCTGTGAGTGCTAGATTATATGTGTGTTACAAATCATAAATCTTTTTTTTTTCTTATGTTTCTATTGCTAATAGTTTGTAAATAATTATAGGCCACACAGCAAGTGGTTGCCCAAGTTCCTTTGTCCACAGCTGAGGAACTTAAGGCTGCAGTATATGCAGCCAAAAGAGCATTTACATCATGGCGAAATACCCCAGTTACAACTCGTCAACGCATTATGTTTAAACTTCAAGAGCTTATTCGACGTGATATTGTAAATTTTTGGCACTCTTACCTCTTTACTGCTGTATTTTTAAAACTGAGTCAACTGGAGACGTTATATTTGTTTCCAGGATAAGCTTGCTGGCTGCATAACATCGGAGCAGGGTAAGACATTAAAGGATGCTTTTAATGATGTCACCCGTGGGATTGGTGAGTTCGGATTTGATTGCAATTTATACTTGATTGACCCTTGTGGTACTTAGGAGTTAGAATATTACGCGCCTTCTTGGAAGTTTATATATTGATAGGTTGAATCAAACTATCTTTCTAAGATAAGTTGAATCTTCGCTGGATAGAACATAAAAAGATTGGTTGAACTCATAATTGTATTACAAGTATTTGCACGTGCTTTTTTTTCTTTTGAAATGTTAGGAAGGCCTTGAGAGTAGAACTTGGTTTCTAATTGTATTTCATCTAGTTTCTGCTTGAAGATTAGCTACAAGATACCATGAATACCAAAGAAGAATTATTATAAAATGTCAAGACTTCTTTCATTGTTGAGATCCAGCAATTTGGGGTGCTTCCGATGGAATTTTCTGATAGCTATGTTGTACTTCTACACAGAGCTTGTTGAACATGCCTGTGGAATGGCAAATTTGCATACAGGGGACTTCTTTTCTAACATATCAAACGGCGTTGATACTTACAGCATCCGTGAGCCCCTTGGTATTTGTGCTGGGATTTGCTCTTTCAATTTTCCTGCCATGATTCCATTATTGGTTTGTCTCTGTTTCTCTTATTGGTTGTCTCTGTTTCTCTCTGCTTGTTTCTTTCCCCGCTAGAATTTGCTATTTATGCATATGAATCGTGAAAACTCATTGCTTCTTCTCACGTCAAATGCTAGAGTCCTGCTGCGATTGTTAGCTATAGCTTGTTAGGATGGGAATTCCTGCAATGAATGTGGAAACCTGTTTCTTATATAGAGATATATAGTTTTTCTGTTAATATACAATATCAATGATAAATAGATCCATCTTAAGCCAACGCAAATCATCAGAAATAGTCAAGGTTAAAATTGGAAAAGGATTTTAGTAAACAATCACTAACCAGCTTAGCATGTATAGGGTAAAAATCTTCTCAAGAAAATCTTATTAAATGGTTTTGCAAGGTAGACTTCTTTTAATTAATTTATATAGGTGTTCAATCCAGTGGCACAAGCGAAGTGGAGCATAGGTAAATTATTTAGATGAATTCAATCATCATTAAGTTGGCTGATCTCTTGCTGAATTGAGCCAACCAGGACAAAAGGAGAGAAGAAATTTGGCTAAGTTATATGGTGTCTCAGTTTATGGATTCATGGTGATTGGGCTTTTTGGTTTTGTAAGCTTCCATCAAACAAAATGATAAAAGTTGATTCTATTATCCAGATCCCTAACACAGTCTTGAATTCTATTAGGAAAAGGGCTGTAGTTGGGGTATAAGAACTATGGTTTTGGCATATATAGAGGTGTTGCAGGTAGACAAATTTAGAGGAGCTACAATTGTGGCTAAATAGATGTTTGCAATAGTTGTGAAAATTAGGGAACAAGAGCAGGGTAGAGAGGCAGACAATAAATTATTATCTTGGCTTAAAGGTAGCAAGTTTTGCTAGACATGAGTTATCCAAGTTATCTTCTCTTTTTCTTCTTTTTGTGTGTATTATAATCTCTGTTCTCTTCGACTTTCAATGAGATTCAATTTAGCCCCTTTCCATCTAATTTCCAAAGTTAATGCTTAAATTCTCACTTTATTCTTAGTTGAATCAAAACAAACACAATGTTAGCACCAAAGCAATAATATAATTGAAAAAGTTAAAGAAAACTAACGTGCTCTAGACTATTGGTGGTAACAATTTCTAACTTGAGGTTCAAAGTGAGGTTTCTATCCTTTAGACTTTCCATATATTTAGAGCTGCGAGTTGCATGGTGTAGATTAGGTAGATGCTCCACTTCAATTTCCAATATGCTTCTATTGATTATCAATTTTTGCTGTTTCTAATCTTGTAGTCTCCACATTTTTCTTACTTTGACTGCTTCGAAATTCTCTGCAGATGTTCCCGATTGCTATTACATGTGGCAATACATTCATATTAAAACCTTCTGACAAAGCACCAGGTATTTATAGGGTGAAGCATTTAGCTTAAAGAATATCTGGTTTTTGTGATAAACGATCATTACTCATTAGTCATTCTTATTCTCTTATATCTTTCATCAGCATTCATACGTAGGAAGTCCCGACAGTTTTGTTTAATGCTTATGCAAATGTTTCCTTGTTTTCCCTTACTCTTAGATCCTCACTATAGATAGCATGTTCATTTCTGTTTTCACTTCCGAGAAACATCAGTACACCACCATTGTTTGGTTAATAGCCATTTTCTTTCTGACCACCTTGCTTTCAGGGGCTTGCGTGCATCTTGCTGAGTTAGCAATGGAGGCTGGTTTGCCCAATGGTGTCCTAAATATCATACATGGCACCAATGTGAGCTTGCAGTTTATCTTTTTATCCTGCTCTTCAATATCATTTTTCTCATCTTACGTTTTGAAGGATGATTTGGTTATATGGGTTCTTCCTTAACCATCGCATTTTGTTTACCCGTAGTAATTCTAACTTGCTGTTTGAAAATATGCTCTAGTCCACGTGTGAAGAAAACTTTAATCATTTTATTGGGCATGCAGACAAATATTTGAGTTTAATTATTTATTTTGAGATTTTGCAGGAAATTATCGATGCCATATGCGATGATGATGAAATCAAAGCTGTGTCATATGTTGGATCGGATGCAGTGAGTTCAGTTTTGGCCATATTATTTTCATGTGTATCTTGAAGTGTGTATGTGGAAGTGGAACTTATATTATTATTATGTTTCATTCACAATGATTTGATTTAGTCGCTCTGGCAACATCTCTTGATTCAGATGTGCACACATAACTTTTTCAAAGCATGCTCATGCTAAATTTGTGGCTTATATCATTCATATAATAGCCGTAGTTTGACTTTGAACATCATTTTAAATCTGTTTTGTTTGGTGCTAGAAAAAAAGAGTACAAGTATAGAGCATCAACAGTTATAGCCACCATTGAAAATAACTATCCAGCATAGGAATAATTAACACCCACACACATACAAACATACATATCCCTCTTGCAAGGAAAAATCAAAATGATGACCTTCATGGAATTTGCTGCAAAAACTAAACACAATATAAAATCTGAAGAATAGTGTTATAATGCAGCTACTTGTCCTATATGGTTCTTGTAGGATGCATTACAAAGAATTGTTTACAGTTTTACTGAGTATTGGCCGATATTTATACCGGGTATATTACGAACACTTTGGTTCTTGAGTCTCCAAGTTCCATCTGGATATACTCTACCTTGCAGGATCACCAATTTTTCTTCTATATGTTTACATATAAATATAAATATCGTACATATAGCAACAATATATATTCATTACCTTGAGACACATAAGCACTCTTTTTTATAACAAAGACAAGCTTCATGCTGCTATTATATTGTACATGTTTCTTTCTCATTAAGTCATTATTGTTATTATTTGGCAATTTAGGTAATAAAAGACTGTTGCTATACCCTCACATGTCTTTTTGTATCCAGCCTGGGATGTATGTTCATGCAAGGGCATCTGCCAACAGTAAACGTGTTCAGGTGAAACTACACTTCTTCGATATCTGCGTTTGCTCTTTATATTTTCTATTTTATTTGTATTTTACATTTTGCTGTAATTTTAGACCAATGTAGGTGCCAAGAGTCTTGCTGTAGTCATGCCAGATGCAAATGCGGATGCTGTTTTAAATGCTTTGGTTTCTGCTGGCTTTGGCTCTGCTGTTCAGAGGTGTACAGCAATCAGCACTGCTATCTTTGTTGGAGACTCAAAGTCTTGGTATGCCCCTCACCAATTTCATTGTTTGGTTGTTCTGGTTTAATCTTAGAGGAAGCATTCTTTATTCATGATTGTCAAAATGAAGCCTGTTGGTGGGGAATGCAGATGGGGCAGGATTGTCCTTACTATTTTTGAATTTTTTCTCAAAACTTATTCAATAAGAATCTTATATATGTTTTTGAGTGTATGTGTAAGATTGTTGTGGAGATTCATTTTTTCAGCCATAGTGGCTGTATTTACTATGCTTATTACTCTGCATTAGGTACCTTTTGTGTTTTATTTCATTGCCTGTTTTGGCGTGGGACAAGCAGCAATCAGTACGAAAAATTAATCAGTTTTAATTAGTTAGTGGTGGCTCAATTTCCTCAGGGAAGGAAAGCTTGTCGAACGTGCCATGGCACTCAAAGTAGATGCTGGAACTGAACCAGGAGTGGACCTTGGTCCTGTGATCAGCAAGCAGGTGCGCTGGTGGATTTAAATTTTTCTTTTTTCTACAGGTTGTATAATGAAAGTATGCTTCTGAATCAACACACAGGCTCTTATTATTAATGAGGCTCCATCGATTCAAATAGTTTGTTATCTTACATTTTCAGGTTAAGGAAAGGATATCCAGGGTGGTCCAAACATTTGTAGATAATGGTGCTATATTGGCTCTTGATGGGAGAAAGATTGTGGTATGTCGTTAGATCTTCTACTACTCTGCTCCCCTCCCCCAATCATGGATATGAATTCCTATATGATAAGTGTAGGCACCTAAGTTAATTCAGTCAAAAATGCTTGGCAGGCATTAAATAAGAATTTTTTCCCTGTTTTCATGAACCTTTTCTGGATTCTGTTAAATAAGAATTTTTTTTCCCTGTTCATGATTAAAGAACAGTGTTGCTAGGCAAATATTAGGTAAGAGAGTGTGCTATGTTATTACACATCCAAGAGTATTCATGTGTTTTGATGCACACTTATTTATCGCCTTTTCCTTGCCCTAGGAACCCCCCCCCCCCCACACACACACCCCAACACATATATGTGTGCATGTTCTGTGTGTACAAACACTGATATACATAAAATTGGGCATGCTGATTGTCATGTATGAAACAGACACAGTTCTAGAAAAAGAAGCATATTTTAAACCAAGTGAATCATGCATGCATAGTACACCAATTGTATCAGGAATTAGGGGCACCAGAAATCTACTGTTATGATAGTTTCAATTAGCTCTTAATTTGTTATATTCCTTGATTTACCTCATTTAACTTAAATGGTATCGGATGGTCACTTTTACGAATTTATACCCAATGCTAGTTATTTAGCTGTTATCTGCCATTTATTGAATCCACAGCAAAAATAAAAATATCTTCTGCTTATGAACAGTGAGGTGGGTTTTCTGAAGGGAACCATGGGTTGATTTATTTACTCAGTTTTATGATGAAAAAATAGGTTCCAAAATATGAGCTCGGAAATTTTGTTGGTCCTACGATTCTAACTGATGTCACTGAAGACATGGATTGTTACAAGGTATATGCTTTTTTCAGAAGACTCAGTGCATTGTTACCTTTTTTTCAATTCTTATGGAATGTTGAATCTCAATGTGCAGGAGGAAATATTGGGTCCAGTTCTTCTTTGCATGCAGGTTTGTGTATATTCCCATCTTTTAATTTAGTCTTCATTGCTGCAAATATTTGCTAGATTGTTTAATTTAATCTCTTTTTGGTCCTCTTTATGCTCAGGCTGGGAGTTTAGATGAGGCAATAGGCATTGTTAACAGAAACAAGTAATTCAGTGAGCTTGGCTTTTCTGAAGCTTCAGTTTCTCATATTTTTTTGACAAAACCTAATTATTTATCTGGAGCAGGCATGGAAATGGAGCGTCCATTTATACATCTTCTTGTGCAGCCGCAAGGAAATTCCAGACTGAGATTGAGTCTGGGCAGGTAACCATCTTTCTGCAATTCATTGAGAACACTCGGTGAATGCATTCATTGAAATGGTTAGAGTAGCTTACCATTTGTCGAGATCAGTTTCAGCTTCATCCATAGCTTACCAAACTATCACCCCTTTTCAATTCTATCATTAATTATCTGACTTTCACCAATTATATCCCAAACTATGTAAAACTATGCAAATCTATCCTAGAAAAAGAATCCAATACGTGAAAGCTGAGTGGGATCATCAGGAATTTGATCTGGAAATACATATGTAAAAATGAACTTCTTTAATGCCACATAAGCTCAAAACTCTTTATTTTTGCACATGTATGTCCACGTCGAATTCCCAGCTATCCTACTCAGCTTTCAGGTACCAAAAAATTTGTTTGGGACAGATTTTGCATAGTTTTACGCTGTTTTGGGGTATAATTGGTGAAAGTCGATAGTTCATGTTAGAATTGAAAAAAAAAAGAGGCGACAGTTTGGGATATATTTGACTATTAAACTTAATATCAAGCATAGTATTTAGTTTTGATACTAGTTCAATTGAATTCAGGTTGGTGTGAATTTGGCAGTTGCAGCCCCATTGCCTCTGTTCTCATTTACAGGCTCAAAAGCTTCATTTACTGGAGATATCAACTTTTATGGTAAAAACAAACTAAATAAAAGTTTTCGATATCCATTGCTAAAGAATGGGTTTTTCCCTCTTACCTCATAATGATTGTTCTTATTTGACCACAGGTAAAGCTGGAGTCGAGTTTTACACTCAGGTGAAAACCGTGACTCAGCAGTGGAAGGATTTCCCCAGCAATGGAGTATCTTCATCGTTAACTGCATATGATGCACGGAGCAAAAGTGGAGAAGCCCATGCATTTCACTCCATCGACTTCCCGAGCAACGATGTATCTCTAGGGTTGCATATGAGGGATTTCTCTAATGGAGAAGAGGGAGGAGTGCATCTACCAATGCATGATGACCTTCAAAATCATGATGGGATGTCTCTACCGTTAGCTTCAAAGGATTTCCCGAGCAGCGATGGTGAATCTCTTGTGGAACAATCTAGAGATCTTCCGAACAACGACGGGATTTCTTCGATTCCGCAGTTGGATGGGTCCCACTGGACTCTACACTTTTAGTTTTCCTCTTCCTTGAATCTGGATTTAGGGTCAAGTTAGAACTGGAAGGGGATAGTTATGGGAGTAGCTTAGTCTTGTGTTGATTATTTTTGTATGTGGTGGTTGTTGAATTACCATGCATTTTGCTTCTTTGATTTGTATGTCAGTTCCATTTTTGTTTATATTTAAGAGTTCTTTTCAATTTTATTTCCCAACGAAAGTTGGCCTCAACAGGTGTAGGTGTGATTCGAATCTATATGGTTGTGCATATTCTGTTACATTTCGCAATTAGTGTAAACCAATATTCAACTCGTAACCGATTAAGAAGAAAAATAAAATCTAGAGGGATAAAAAACTCTGAAGATGGGCAGATAGCTACAAAAATAAAATATGATATCCAAATATTTTGTTTGTTTGAAAATATAAACATCCTTATAAAACAAGGACCCAATATGAATAATACGATTATGTATCCCCTCCGAGGTTAAATTATACTCCCTCCTTCCGTTCCAGACCACTTGGTCTGTTTTGTTCGGCACGTGATTTAAGAAGTGTTGGTTTAGGGAAAGGAGGAGGGGTGTGTTAAGGCAATTATTGTTTCCATTTTTGGGAAACAGACTTATTCGTATAGGACGGCCCGAATAGAAGAACAGACCAAGTGATCTGGGTCGGAGGGAATAGTAAATATTACAGAGAATTTAATTGTTGATTACTTCTAACCAAACATAGAATATTGGACAAGAGGAATGCTCTACTGCCCACCCGGGGCAAAAAATATAAATATATGCTTTAAAAATTAAACTTTATTAGAAAAACTAAAAACTACTCCAGTACTAAAAAGAAATAATTATTGATCTATTGAAATAAATAAAAGAATATAAAAAATATAAATATAGAACCTACCTACCACGTTTCTTACAATAGATAAATCTAAAAGAAAAAACAAAGAGTACAAATGGATAGAGATTATGTTTCTTCGAATTGTTAAATGAATAAATACAAAACTAATCACCAGAAATCCAACTCAGCAAGGAATAAATTAACCGATTTAAGATAAGCGTAATTTGAAAACTACTGTACAAAATAAAATAAAATAAAATATAAAGCAACTTTGAGAGTGCAAGAGAGAGTGGCGTACTGCATTTTCACTTCTTCAGCAAAAACTCAAGATGTTGAAGGTTTCGATCCAACGAGGTAATCAGTTCACTCTCCATAATACAAGCTTCTCCTCTGATGAATTCACGAATAGTGATATCTTGTTTGCGGTTGTTGGTGTGTGAAATCAGTGAATGGATTCGTTTTCTGCTTGCTTACATACAGTATGGATTGTTTGTTGGGATGGCTTAATTGAGTTGCATCTTTGAACCTCGAATTGAAATTTGAATTTTTATTTTTCTTGCATTGTTTGGCTGTTCTGTATGCTTTATTGAAAATTGCGTTGCTGAAAATTGTTTTATGCAGTGAGAAACATGAGGAGGTTGAGCCCCGCGATATTTGGGGCTGCAAATTCTCGTTTCTCCACTGTTGCTGAGCCGTCTTGGAGGCACGGCAGCTCGCTGGTGAGTTTTTTTTTTCTGTATTATTGATTTTTTTTTTATTAACCAATTTTTACTGGTAATTGTTGCTTTTCTCTTTCATTTCTGGCTGTTAGAACTTAGATTAGAGTAAGCCAAGTTTGAAGTTCAGTGTCCAGGTTTTTGAATCATATGACATGTGTTTTTTTTGTGTGTGTGTGTGTGTGTGTGATGAAGAGAAACCTGCACTTGTTACGCTCTACGTAAACTCTGTTCCCTGTTCAAAAATCACATTGGAGAGGCAAGCTGTGGTATGAGGAAACGTTAATGAGATGTGAGTTCATGTCCTTCGACCACTTGAAGGAAAGGAGAAATGTACTGGATAAATTAGGATGAAATCAGGTTATTGAATGTGCTTCTACTTTAAATCCACATCTATTAAATAAAAGGAAGTAGATAGAACTCGGAGCTTTAGGGTAAGCATACGGTGTTCGAACACTTGGTAGAGGGGCACAAAGTAGTGACTGTAATAAGGTTATGCATGGCTCTAGTTAACATCTTCTCTCCTCACTTAATAGTTGTAGCTTAATAGTGTCAGTCATCAGTTGTAATAGTGTTTTTTTGTTGCTCATGTTCCTGAATTCATGTCTGTGCAGAGGGTTCCAAATCTAATTGGCGGTAGCTTTGTTGATTCGCATTCATCTGACTCCATTGATGTCATAAATCCAGTAAGTAAACATTTTATTGTTTGAGTTGTTAATAGCTATGCGGGCCTTTTGCATCAACTTCATTTTACTTGATTTTTTGGGTGTAGGCAACACAAGAGGTTGTTTCACAAGTGCCTCTGACAACAAAAGATGAGTTCAAATCTGCAGTATCTGCTGCAAAAGAGGCATTTCCATCCTGGCAAAACACACCTATTACAACCAGGCAACGCATCATGTTTAAGCTCCAAGAGCTGATTCGTAAAAACATGGTCAGTTCTATCAACTAGTTTCTTCTTATATGTGTGGTTGGCAGTGACACTGACAAAGAAAAATGAATTCTTAATGTAGGATAAGCTTGCCTTGAACATTACAACAGAACAAGGAAAAACATTGAAGGATGCTCAAGGAGATGTGTTCCGAGGGCTAGGTTTGTAATCTATCTGCTCTTTATTTTTCAGATAGGCTATGTATTACTTGTTTTTTATTCCATGCTATGATAATCTTCCTTGAAGAGGTGGTGGAACATGCATGTGGCATGGCAACTCTACAGATGGGAGAGTATGTATCCAACGTGTCAAATGGAATTGATACCTATAGCGTAAGAGAACCTCTTGGCGTTTGTGCTGGAATTTGCCCCTTCAACTTCCCTGCGATGATTCCCTTATGGGTACATATCTGCCTCTCTTTAGTACCATTTTCAAGATGTTTCAATAATTTAAAGCAATTTTTGTTTCTTCTTTTATTGAGACATGCATTTGACCATCTTTCGGAAATTGCTAAATGTTTGGAAAAGGAAGCAAACTTGAAAGATTGTCCATAAGAAGTAATTTCTTCTTATGTCATGTGCCAGATGTTTCCTGTTGCTGTCACGTGTGGAAATACTTTTATTCTAAAGCCCTCTGAAAAGGATCCAGGTGAAATTTTACTTAAAGTTTTCTAGTGATATCTGATTCATAAGCGCTAGTGTCTTAGTCTATGTTGTAGAACCTCCGTCGCACTCTTTGTGGCACAAATCTTGATAATCTCGTAATTTGCTGTACAATTAACCCAAACTCATTAAATCTAACCAATTTCTTAATCCCAAACCACTAATTAGAGTTACATAGGATTAATTGCATAACAAATAACGAACTTAAAAAAAATCTGTGCCAGAAAGAGCGCATCGCACTCTTTGTGGACAGAGGGAGTACATAACTAGCTCATACTTTCTTAGATATAAACTTATGCAACTGTTCTTACCGCATATGAGTCTGAGATCATACCGAAGCTCTTAGACATAAGCTTGTCGCTTCATGCTAGCGTAGTCATGTTTATGTATGGATTATGATAACTCAATATGGGTTGAAGTTACTCTCTAGGACATGACTATCGACGTTATCTCATGCATTTGAATCATGACCAAGTCATCTATCAACAAGCTAAGCTGTGAAAGCCCCCTCAAAATTTATGTTGAATTGCATATATCCATCCTTCGCTCCTTGACATTTCTTCTTTAAGAAAGATAACGTCAGAAAAAAATTAGGTGCAATATGAAGAAACGTAATAAGAGCTTGACTGGCTTCTCAAGCATTCATTGGTTGCAATTTGTTATGTACATTCATGCTTGCATGTTGATATCTTTGTGTTTCATATTTCTTTATCAACTCTTTCTTTCTTCAATAGATACGACCATTAATTGTTTAAGTTTGATCGTCTTGCTTTAAGTGTCTATTGGCCATTCTCTAGCAGTATGAGATCATGGATGTAACTTCCCTTCATTTCAGGAATATTTATAACATCGTGTTGATGCTTGTGCTGTTATTTCCACTTGCTATTAATCAATTTTTCTGTTCTTCTTATCTTCATTTTTTTTCCCTTTTAGGGGCTTCAATGATTCTTGCAGAGTTAGCGATGGAGGCTGGTTTGCCTGATGGTGTTCTGAATATTATCCATGGCACCAATGTAAGACCACATATTTTCAATCTTCTTAAGTATTTTCTCTTGTGTGCCATCAGCTACTTTTCAAATCAGAAAAAAAATAAAAAAAATTAGGCTAATCAAGGAAATTCCACTTCCTAAGTTGCTAACAAAACTTTGTTACTCTTTCAGGACACTGTGAATGCAATTTGTGAGGATGAGGATATTAGAGCTGTATCATTTGTTGGTTCAAATACAGTTAGTAATCTCCTCTAAATTTACTATTCCTTCTGTTTTGCTTTCGGTGTCTGCCGTCTGGTAGAGCTTCCCTGCCCCCCCCCCCCTAATGTTTCCCTACAATTGATAGAAAATTTATAAATCTCAATCTTAAAATTAACATGTAACTTAAATATTTTTTTTATGTTAGCAACAATAAACCATCAGTTTGCCAGGACCCCCTCTCCAAAGGTTGAACAAAAATATAGGATTGTTCTTGAGAATACACTTTAAAGTATATGAAGTAGATCTGTATGAATAAAATGTCTAATAATTGAAGGTATATTCATGAGATGAACATGCATATCCTGTACGCTTATTGATTCCTATGGTAAACTCTGTTGATACACTTCTTCATATCTGTATTAGTTAATGTACAAGGTTAGGTAAAGATACTCATAATTTGTTCTTCTCTGTTTCTCGGATGTAGAACTTAAAACTCTCTTGATGATTTATTCAGAAAGTAAGACAAGTGTGTAACTGTGTAATTTCTCTTGGAAATGGCTAATAAAGCACACAAACTATAGAAGGTTTCACCTAAAATTGCTTAGCAAATCTTGAACTTTACTAAATACAGCTAAGCAAACCGTTATTATGTGATAATTATATAATTAGGGGCTGACATGTATTCTCATTTCTAAGGCTGGCATGCATATCTATTCAAGGGCTTCAGCCAGCGGGAAACGTGTTCAGGTATGTGTGTTGATCTATTCTTAAAGCATTATGAATTTATGATTACTTTCCACTTTTTAGATAAATATAGCATCAAATGATTTTGAAATAAGTACACCCTGGCAAACTCCTTTAGTCCAATATGGGAGCAAAGAACCATGGAATCGTGATGCCTGATGCCAACATAGATGCCACGTTAAATGCTTTGATTGCTGCTGGTTTTGGTGCTGCTGGACAAAGATGCATGGCACTTAGCACTGTTGTGTTTGTTGGAGACTCAAAATTCTGGTATTCCCATCCATTTTATACTACCATATTGTTCCTTAAATTTTTCCCCTTATCTAACTGATATTTTGTGAATGTTAACTACCTTTTGTTCAAATAGGTTCATATATTGTTGATGATGATATTCTATGTGAGTTTTTGTGCCATCTAGCATACTTTTATGCTCCTTATATCAGGGGAAAATGTTATATTCAAAATGTCCATCCCTTTCTCAAGTCTTATTAGTAAGAAAAGTTTCACATGTGTGCTAATCCCTTAAATCATTGTAGGGAAGAAAAGATAGTGGAGCGTGCCACAGCCCTTAAAGTAAGTGCAGGAACAGATCCAGAAGCAGACCTTGGTCCAGTCATCAGTAAGCAGGTATCAGCCTTCATACTGGATTGATGTCGATGTTTGTCTACAGTCCCTCTAGTAATTTATTATCTGATATTGCTTGGAAGCTTTGTCTATTATTATTACCATCATGAATCATCTCCTGCTTCATTTCTTAGACCAATTGTCTATTTTCTCAGGCAAAGGAAAGAGTGTGCAGATTAGTTCAGAGTGGGGTTGAAAGTGGAGCAAGATTGTTGCTTGATGGAAGAAACATCAAGGTACTTTCTTATTCATGTTTTTTCCATATCACCAAATGGCTTGAATCTCATGTTAGGTTTCGACCAATATCTTCACGAATCACGAGATACTTCCTTGTCTGGACTTTCATAGTTGCAATGGTCTTTTCCATCTGTATCTCAAGCCACAACACCTTGATAAGGTGGAAATATAAGTTTCCGAAGCAGAAAGTAAAGTGGATGGTATTAAGCTTAATTTGTTTCACCTTCTTGGAGGAGGTAAAGGATGGGTGATCTTCTGAAATATGTACTTAATTCTTAGTTGAAGTAATGAAATTGGTGCCGGGGCTCTTCCATGGGTGCTGGAATATGAACTTATTTCTTAGTGAAAGTAACTTAGTTCACAACACTTTGAAGAATGCATGTCAAATCACTGCCCTTTAGATCTAGGTATTTATTTCTTGAAAGAATGATTTTTTCTAGTGATTGTTAGGAAACAAAACTATATTAACGTCTTTTGATAGATTTAGATGTGCCAAAGATGCTAATGCTGTTCAACTTTTACGCCTGTATAATATTGCATTAATGATCCGATGAAAATAACCAATAGCTTACATTGCCTTCTTTGATGACCTGTAGGTTCCAGGATATGAACAAGGCAACTTTGTTGGCCCCACTATTTTAGCTGATGTCACAGCTGACATGGAATGTTACAAGGTATAAATCTTTGCTGTCTTTTACTCTGATCTTGAAAGGCGTTCTCGAAACCTTTGCATAATACATATTAATCCCTCTCTATGGCTTCCAGGAGGAGATCTTTGGTCCAGTCCTTATTTGCATGCAGGTATATTAACACCTTTAATTCTATTCCATTGTATGGCTTCTTTTGCTGATTGATATAATCTTCTTCATCCTTTCAGGCTGACACTTTGGATGACGCCATAAACATAGTCAACAGAAACAAGTACTTCCTCTTACTTATCCCATTTCATTTCAAATCATCAATTTTTCCTCTAGTTCTTTTTCTTTAATCAACTTTTCCTTATCCCTTTTCTGAAGATATGGAAATGGTGCGGCTATTTTTACATCATCGGGATTAGCTGCAAGAAAGTTTCAAACTGAGATAGAGGCAGGACAGGTACTGAGTTTGCCATTTAAATCTACGATTTTCTAGCTTGATAGAAGAAAAGTACCAGTTTTTTCAGATGGGTGCAAACAGAATTTGTTCTTCAAAGTTTGTAAAATTGATTTTTGATGTGAGCTTTTCGTATTTCAGGTGGGTATAAACGTACCTATTCCTGTTCCGTTGCCCTTCTTCTCGTTTACTGGCTCCAAGGCCTCGTTTGCTGGGGACCTCAATTTCTATGGTAAAAGCCTATTTAGTTTCAAGATTTTGTGGGTTGCTAGAAAGAAAAATTGTATGAAAATGGCTGATTTTGGTTGGTTTGTTGTCATTATCAGGTAAGGCTGGAGTTCAGTTTTACACACAGATAAAGACAGTGACTCAGCAATGGAAGGATTTACCTGGTGGGGTTTCTCTTGCAATGCCCACTTCCCAAAAATCTTGATTGTAAGAAACTGTCGTGACGATCTCTCTCAAAATAATAGAATTGTATTTTGCTGGTTTATGTGAAAGAGAATAAAAATTAGTAAAAGAAAAAAAAATAAAAAAAATGTGTGTAATTGTGGAAATAAGGGAGTATAATATTTGGCAAAAAAAAGAGTTGTCCTTAAATAAGTGTCTTAATACATATATTTAGGCAAAAAAAAAAAAAAAGATCTAAACTAGCATATTTGCCCTGTCATCATGGCATTTTTTTTTATTTTCAATTTTCTATGCAATGATTTGGGGTAAAGAAGGTAAAATTAACTTATTTCTTGGTTTATGTATTGAGGGAGTATTAAATTCCTTTAAATTGCTATTCGGCTTTTTTTAACAAAATGGGGATCCATTTCAAGATTCTTTGGTCGACTATTATTAACAAGAAAAATGCATATGCAAGAAAAGAACAGATACCAATTGCATCCATGGAGTTTTCTCTTAGGGTTTTAATAAAAAAAAATTGTTTCCCCGGACAATATTTAATTTTTCAGTCATCTTCATCACACTACAGTCCTTATTCAAGGATTTCAAAAATTCGCATTTCAAAACAAGAAAATATAATCTTCAATCTTGCATTTCGGTTTACAGAGAAAGCCACAATTGAAGGGATTCCATCTTTAACTTGATTACAATTTTACTGAATTACTTCATAAATCTCATTTCTACACAAGTTAATAATTGACATAAAAGAAGGCATAGAAATACTATTAAAAATAAATAAAATAAAAATCTAAAGTATATCAGAAGGTTTTTCGAAATAATTTGCAGAACATATAAAACTAATGGATATTTCTGAAATTATTAACATATAAATAGACATTTTAAAATTTTGAAACACATATAATCATTTCAAGAAAACCTACAAAAAAAAAATCTCATAATCTCATACTCTACGTGCTCATTATTTATGAAATACAATTAATATTCTAAAAATACCGAAATAAAAATAAAAATTTGAAGGGTACCAAACCTGGCTATATACCTGCGTGTATTAGTGAAGTATACACAAAATTCAATACAAAAAATCAAAGCTACTAATGTATCATAGCCACCTAGCTTTATACACATTTATACCTAGAAACAAACACATATACATACACATTTATACGTACGAACTGTAGATATTTATAGCTATAAGAGTTTCCTCAAAACATTCACTCACTGAATATGCTAAAGCCTAGAGCAAAAATATTAGGCTCACATCTTCATTCAAAAAACAGCCATACTATACCAGTACCTGCCCTTTAGCATCTCGGTTTAGTTATTTTTAGCCTGTTTGCTTGCAGAAGGTGAGAGTCCTCTATCTTCTTCAGCTGGAAGCCTGTTCGTCTTTCGGGACTTGAGCTTGGGCTTTTGAAGATCATCACTCAGCACTTTCTTTTTCTCATGCAAATTACCACTGCTCCTCTCTTTAACAGCCTCAGCATTCGCGTCTCTTCCATTGCAAACCCACACAGCATTACCCTGCTCCTGCAGTTGCAAAAGATGTGAAAAAAGAAAAATGATATTCGTCCTCAACAGTTTGATTGCTTCAACAAGGCTGTAAGTAACGTGACAAGCTATTGAGATCGGATCAAGAAAAGTAAGATGAAGAAACTAAAGCATGCATGGAGACTTGCATCTTCTGTGATTCTACAACATGGATATCTCTATGAGAATTGCTGCATTCTTCATCCATGGGAAAATAATGTAAGAAAAATTATTCGAGACTACTCAAGTTGTGCAGGAAAACAAAAAAACGAGGATACTTAAAAGCTTTAACAGCTAGTGTAAGATAACAAGCATCAAATGTTCTTTACTCAGAAGTAAGCGAGGCTACAATTGATCCAAGAGGAAGCAATTGATCTTTAAATGTCTCCAATTGTCTCCTTACTCCAGAGATTTTAAAGGGTAAAATATAGCATTAAATTCATTACATTTTACATGTTCATGAATTTTGAGAACATACCTGCATGCTGCTATTGTTTCCTTTAGTTCAAGATTATTTCACACTATTTCTTATCAATGTATTGCAAGTAAGTAGTAACACATGAAGAACTATCCGTGTGGACTAAAAATCCGTGCTTAAGAGAATAGTTTGCTAGATATAGATTTTTTTAGTTGAAATGCACTCTCTGAAAAACTGGACCTCCAAAGCCTATGGAAGGAAGTGTCATAAACTACTAAATTAAGTTAGAACTGTAGTTTAAAGAGGGAGAGCTGCTAACCTTGCTTTCCCTCAGCTTTTTAGATTCGGATCCACTTTCTTTAGAGAATTTCTCTGCCTCATTCCCATGATTCAATTCACTAGTTGCAGAAGGTGAGGTACCTCTATCTTTAGCTCCATTCTTGCTTTGTTTCACGAGCTTGGACTGGTGTTTTTTCCCATCAAAATGGGCCTTCAAGTTCTTTTCACACCTGGTCGTCACCTTATATAGATCACACCTCCATTCTTTCTTAAGGGGAAGGTTCTCTGCCTCACTGCCATAATTCAATTCACGAGTTGCAGAAGGTGAGGCGCCTTTGTTATCTTTTGCTCCAATCTCGCTTTTGTCTTTCATGAGCTTCATGGACTGGTGCTTTTCCCCATGAAAATTATCGTTGAAGTCAATCTTACTCCTGGACTTTAGACATCTCTTTTCTGTAGACTCTTCTGCTGGCATTAAATCTTCAAGCTCAAGAGCCTTATATATTCCCTTCAGAGTCGAAGGAGCCGAAACTGAGCGCTTGTGCTGCACCTGCAGCGCTATATAGAAATCGCAAAACAATCTTGACCATAATTTATTGGACATGAAGAAAAAAATGCAAATACTGAAAGGAACACTGACTAGTGCATCAAGGTATTCTAAGAACATTTCAAAAATGACAAGAAAAGAAAAGGCAGAACAAGAGACTGCTTCTCAGTTGTAAAAGCAGAAATCTTGAAACCGGTACTAGAGAAAAATGAAAGTGAAATGCTGACTGAGTTTCACAAGTTACCAAAGGTGAGGATCTTGTATCTCTTGCTTTCGAGGACTCAGGAATGTCAAGATTGGTCTTGTGCAAGCTCCCTAGAATATCGGCATTCCACCTCGACTGATACGGGGTAGAAAAACCACGTGGATCACATTTCAGTTCTTGCTGAAAGAGGGGAGGAGTCTCAGAGCATCTATTTTCTTTTGGTGGTGTTGTCTCTTCAAAATTCAGAACCGAGGCAGGAGTTGACTGTTCATATAAAAATATATTAACATTCTATAGTATCATACGTGCTGAATTTAATGTAACCACCCGAACTATCACTCAGTAATGAGATTGGTCAAGAAAGGGAGAGAGGTGATAAAGATGTCAAACAGTAAGGTTGTAAGGGAGAGAGGCGAATCTGAGCAAGGTATTGAGAACACTACAAACGAAAGAGATATAAGAGGCCGCTTGCTTCTTAGCACATATCGATGATCATTGTTGTTTTCATGAATAACTAGTAATAAAAGTAGCCTTGGCTGACTGAGTTTCATCATCAGCCAATCAATCTATCCAACTAATTTTAATAATTAATGTTGCTAAGAGATTCATAAATATTAGTTTCACAAGTTACCGAAGTTGAGGGTCCTGTATCTTTTGCACTCTTTTCCAGTGACTTAATCTTGGACTTGTGATCGCTCCTCTGATAATGAGCATGCAACATTGACCGACTCGGGAAAGTGGCCTTACAGGGACCACAGGACCATTCTTGCTGAGTTTGCATGAGGGGAGGAGTCGCAATCTCAGTCCACCCGTTTTCTGTCATCTCTTCTCCATTAACCTGAGCAGTCGAGATAGGGAGACTGTCAAGCTGTCTGTGACTGCTACGAAGTGTTTAAAGGCAAACCTAAGCAAGATTATGAAAATACTTGAATAGAGGTTTTGAGAACACTACAAATGATAGATATATAAGAGGCCGTTTGCTTCTTAACACATATAGATAATCATTGTTGTTTTCATGATTAACTAGTAATAAAAGTAGTCTTGGCTGTCTTGAGTTTCATCATCATCGAATCAAACCTATCCAACTAATTTTAATAATGTTGCTAAGTAATTCATAAATATTTTCTAATTGAGTTTCACAAGTTACCGAAGTTGAGGGTCCTGTATCTTTTGCACTATTTTCCAGTGACTTAATCTTGGACTTGTGCTCGCTCGTCTGATAATGAACATGCAACCTTGACCGACTCAGGAAAGTGAGCTCACAGGCATCACAGGGCCATTTTTGCTGAGTTTTCATGAGGGGAGGAGTCCCAATCTCAATGCGCCCGTTTTCTGTCATCTCTTCTCCATTAACCTGAGCAGTCAAGAAAGGGAGATTGTCAAGCTGTCTGTGACTGCTATGAAGTGTATAAAGGCAAACCTAAGCAAGATAATGAAAATACTGGAATAGAAAGAGTAATAACAGGCTGCTTTTCAAACACCATTGATAATTACTGTTGTTTTCATGAATAAATGGTAACAAAACTAGCCTTGGCTGAGTGAGTTTCATAGGGCAACCGATTTATCCAGTCAATTTTAACAATGTTGCTAAGTAAGTCGTAAGTATTCGCTTAAAAGAGAGCAAGAGAGAGCTTCTAGTATATAAATGAAAGGTAACTTGGATGAAGAAGTCAAAGTATGCATCTGAGCATCTCTACCTGTTTTGAAGTCACTGCAGTGTTTTCTCCCTCTCGTTCTATGATTTTGGTTTCACTCTGGAAATTGTTGTGTTTTTGCCTTTCACGCTGTTTCTACAGAAAACAAAAATCAAGAAAATTGCACACTCTTCTCCACAAGTAAAATAAAAGAAATACAAGAAGTAAAATTACAACAGATGGCTGGTTTAAACTATAAAAGATCATATTCTGCACCTTCTGAAGAAACTTGAAGCTCCATAGTTTGTTCTCGAAAGCTTTATGACCACCAACAAACTTAACATAGAACTGTCCAAATTGTGTCATATAGATGCTAACCTGTGATGCAGTACTAAGCCTTCTCAGAAATCTCGATCAGTATTCTAGGATGTATCTATTTACGACATTCAAAAGCGTTTCTCTCTTGCAAAGTCTCTCCTCCCCCTCCCTTTGCTTGTGGAACCTGTCAATAACTACTTGTAGTAGCTTCGTCAAGAAACACACAGAACCTTGGTAGGCAAGGCAAGCACCCCGGAAATGAAGCATCACGAAACACAAGGAGATAACCACAAGTCTTACACAAGACCAATAGGGGATCCTGTAAAAGAACAAATGAAGGAATCCTTAAATACACACGTTACAGAGCTCTTTGATTCTATATCTTTGTCTTTGCAGTTGAACATAAACATCAAACAAATGGCATCTAAAGGAAGCAATCAAACAAGCATCCTAGACCTTCCATGTCAAAAATTATACTCAATTCCCAAGGATACACCGACAAATACACGATGCATTACAGTTCCACATGTCAATAACCAATACTAGAACCGCACCAATACTATAAGCAATAATCAAGAACAAGTTTTAGCCAAAAGCAAAGAGGATCAAGAGAAGCAGCTATAGGGGCAATATTTTACCACTCAATGATGTTCCACTCCATGAAATTCACAGAAGCATACTCGAAGAGAAGAAGCAGTGACAAAAGGATCCAGTACATGATCAACTTCCTCATGTAATCAACCGAATTAGTCACAACTGCCAAGATCGAAGCAAGCCTGCAAGAAATTGCAAGCCCTAGTCAATCAAAACTTCTATCACCGTACAAAATACTAATCATATAATACCCCAATTCGATCAAGATTTTGGAAAATTGAAGCAAGACATGAAAACTTCACTCTTCCACATTAGATATTTCAAATCTGCATAAACCCGCGAAGATAGAAGACATATAACTTACATGGGAAGGACCAGAGCAATTAAATGCCTGCATCAAATGTTCAGAGAGAGAGAGAGAGAGGGCAAAAAAGAAAAAAGAAAAGAGAGAGTAAGCGTAATTCTGCTGAGATACATGCAAGTGTGTACGTATATAAGGGCGAAACCCGAAATGAAACACGGGAATATTCATCAATTCGAAGAAATTAATATATTTGCACTTATATTCTAACTCCTCTGTTACAGAAAGCGCAAAATCAATTGAAGAGAAGGGGATTCTTGAGAAAATCAAGAATATGTGTATGCGAAGTAGGGAAAACGCACCACGCAAGAAGAATGATCCCTGAAGAATCGAACTCGAGGAGTCCCATAGATGTTGTAGTACCCATTTTGGATTGAAATTTCTGGCAATTTCTTCTTCCTCGCCGTGTGAAATAGAATTGAATGTAGGTTTCAGCTCACTCTCTACGTGGGAAAGATGGTAGACTTCATGAAAGAAGCTTCAAATTCTTTTTTTTTTTTTTTGGCGGCCTTAATTTCACTTAAACTAAACTATATATTTAATGCATCAATCAACTTTCCGAATAAATATGAATTTATATATTTTCTAATTATTTAATTGTATCACATTTTTATTTTTTTATATATCATGGTCGATAGGGGTGTATACGAGCCGAGCTACTCGCAAGCTATGTTGCATGGGTGCGGGAGTACGGGGATACTGATTTTTAAAAAATTTAGGGTGTGATTCGTCGATAATACGTCTATATATATATATTTTATTATATATATCACCCATTTTATAAAAATAAAATTCATAAATTAAATACTACTACTACTCAATTAAAATGAAGATTTCAATTAAACCCATAAATTAAATACTATATTGATTTTGTAGTGAATTTAAATTTTAGGACAATACATATAAAAAATATTATAAAAAAACCCCAAAATATAAAATTATTTTTAAAAAAAAAACCCAAAAATATCCTAAACGCACCGGATTCTTACCGGATACGCGTATCTTACACACCGGATACACGTATCTTATTATTATTATTTTTGTGCGTATCCCATGCGAATCGCACCCACACCCGTATCCCTCGCGTATCCGATACTGCAATGTTGTATTTTTAGAAGAATCAGTGCATTATAGCTCGCAAGATACTCAAAACTCATTCAGACTTGCTTAATGAAGCTCGTTAGCCAAATCGAGCCGAGCTTTCAGTTCGTAAGCTTGTAAACAAACTCGATAAGTGCTTTAACTAACATTATAAAATTATTACTCCCTCTTGTGTTTTTTCATACTACTATCTTGCAAAAAAAATAATAAATAAAAAGTATGCCTAAAAATAACCTTAATAAATGATTATTAATTTTTAATTACACGAGCAATATTATGTGGAAGAAACGAATGAGGGTGAGTTAATGAGGGCAATTTAAAGAAAATAACAATTATAAATTAAAAAAAAAAGGAAAAAAAATATACTAATACGACAAATAATTAAAAGAAAAAAGGGAGTAGGTGATTACAACTCATATAGATGTACTAGAAAAGATAAATAAAATTAATGATGGATTTTAGAAAAGTCTTAATAAATTAAATTGCCCTTCTGAAAGGGCATGTTGATTATACCCCTTTTAACAAATCATGTGATTTATGCCCCTTATATTATTTTAATATATAAATTTGAGTTTGTTTATCAATGCATTATGTTTAGTACTAATTTAATTAGCAAGAAATATTGTGCATGATACAAACTAAACCAAAAAATTAACTAAGCAATTATGAAATAATTAACTAAAAGTAATCTAATTAATTATAAAAGTAACCTAAGTTAATTATAATTGATTAAGTTACTTTTAGCCAAAAATTTATTAAATTAATTGTTAGTATGCCTTGAATCCGTAATGTTTGCCGACGGTATGCTATGTTCCTATATTAGGCCCAATTTGTCATATTGGGTCTAGCCCCTCTGGTATACTCTATTTATATAGAAGTAGGGCGAACAATCTCTGTAACCTGTAGCCGTCATCTGAATAAAACTGTTTTCCGTTCTTGCCCGTGGACGTAGCCAACACAACGTTGGTGAACCACACGTTGGTGAACCACGTAACTCTGTGTCACTTTTACGCTTTCTGTTTGTTTCGATTTCACAATTACTCTATTCCGTTATAACATTAATATTAAGTAAAGAAAAATAAAAAACGTCACAAGAGGTGGGCGGTGGGCGGTGAGGAGGAGTGGGCGGTGAGGAGGAGCGGGCGGTGGGCGGTGAGGGGCAGCGGGCGGTGGGCGGTAAAGAAAAGGGGCATTTTGCACATTCAAATTAAAAATGGGGTATATTTTACATTCATGTTTAAGCAAAGGGTATTTTAATTTTTCACCCAATAGAAAATATGTCATGTTATTGTAAATAAATAGTTATAAGAAAACCGTTAATATTTTAAACATCAATCTAAATTGGAAAAACTCATTTAGGTTCAAAAGAGCTCGCGAGCCTTGAAATTGAAAAGTAAAACTCGAAGCTCAATTCAATATTAAACGAATCACACTTAGAGGCGACCACGGTTCCGGTTCCCCCAAAGAGGAACCGAAACCGCACCGCCAGTTCCAACGGTTCCGAATCCGGTTTCGAACGCCGGTTCCGGTTCCGGTTCCGGTTCGAACCGGATGGAACCGGCCCCCTTTTTTTTCTCTTTTTTTTATTTTATTTTTATTTTTATTTTTATTTTTATTTTTATTTTTATTTCTTCCCTATATGTATACTTCGTTTATATTTGTTTAGAGTTTAATTGTAAGAGCATTATAATCGAAAACTGTAAGAGAAATTGGAAATATAACAAATCAGACGATTTTTAATTTTTTTATTTTATTTATTTCACCTAAACATTTTAAAAATCACATTTTGATTTTAAAGGCCGAGCCTCGTTAAAACCTCAGTGAGGAAAAGAGTACTCGTCTAAGATTTGACATGACAAAACTACATGTTATCGAAATCGAAATTGTCGTCGAAATCGTCAGTTTCTGCTTGAGAGGTGTCGGTGTCAGTTCCCGCGTCGGTGGTGCTTAGTGGATCATCTTGAAAGACCTCCTCCCATTTGTCAGTTAGGAACCGGTGGAACCGGCGGTTCCACTATTTTTTTTTCTCCCAATAAATATATTAATACATAATTAAAAAAATATATTTCATATGATATGGAATTATGAATTGATAATTAAATATGCAAAGTTCATCCAAATTTAACATGTTATCATTATTAATTAGAATGAAAAATTTCAAAATTGACACTTCATCTTATCTTCTTCATGAATTGGATAATTTATTATCTTTATGTAAATCACTAAATTGTATATTTTGTCATCTTCAATTCATCATTATCATGTGACATTGTTAATTGAATATTTTGTCATTTATATGATTTGGATTTTTGTTTAAATATTTGAATTTAAAGTTTGAACATTATCACATGAATCACAACTCACAAGTGCACAACATCCAACATCACTAGGCTGCTATATTTTAACTTTGAATGAATAAACATCACATATGTATGTAGTTTTATTCATTTGTATTTTTTTCAATTTGAATTATAATTTAACAATGAAAAATCTCTTTCATTTTACAAATTATACTTTATAATTTGTACATTAAGAATTCATTAAAATGGATGTATACTGATCCGCCCTCACTTTAGGGGTGAGGAAGAATGCAATAATAATCAATTATAGTATAATTGAGTCGAATCCTCAAGGAATGCTAGGTCGTTTAAGATTCAAGTAGTAATCTAATTATCTAACTACTATTCAAGCTTACAAGTGACATTGTCACGACCGTACTTTGCTAAGGATAGCTAAGCCGGGAAATCATGACTAAGGGAGGGGATTAAGAATAGGGAATAGAAAGGGGTAAGGAATTTCATACGAATATTTAACTCACACGAATATATATATAGATAGAAAAGGAATTCATGACGAGATACAATCGGTTACGAAGATCCGATTGTTGAACACAACTGATACATGTCTGAAAGTGGACTTAGCTTACATAACAATAGAGTCCATAGCTCAATAACGATTTAGTGTACGCAGCGGAATAAATACTTAAAAGATATATGTATGGAGACATATATCACCAAGAGTTCAACGAGTTCAACAACTTTAAATGACAACGAAAGCTCCGCTCGGCACTCCAGTTCATCACAGCTCAACCTGCACATTTTAGAAATAACATGCAGGGCTAAGTACGAATGTACCCAGTGGACACGTCGCCGAAAACATACAATAATAATTGTCAAGCCAAGAGATAGTAATACATAGGGGTTTTATTGAAAAGAACCTACGCTTACCAAAATTTCTTCATTTGATAAAAGTGCATGCGCATGCTAAGTTCTTTAGTAATCTTACCATATCTGAATTCTTTATGCCCGGAGAGGAGGCCTCCTCCCACGGACACCGGACCGGCCAACCCGCTAGATGACACACGGCCACTTAGTGCACTTTAGCCCAAGCAAAAATGCTAGGACCCGAATTCGATTCTTAAAAATTGGCAGAGCCAATACAGATAGGCATCATACTTAAAACAAAATATTTATGGCATGACAATCTTGAAAATAACTAATCTTAATCAAAAGATATTTCATTTGCTTTATTTTATAGGAAAGCCCACCTCTTGAAATGTAGGAAACGAACCGATCTTGAGATACACTAGATCAACGTCCACGCCGAGTAGTGCCTAGTCATAACAAAATTATAAGGATTCTAAATTCATAAGAACTCACTAAATGTCTAAATGTGCTCGTTCTATTTATTTATTTATTTATTATTCTTGAGTTAATAATCTATTAATAATTGATAGATTAATATTTTGAAATTCTTAAGCTTTTAGGGCTACGTAATTTAACTATTTTAATTAAATAAAGAAATCCAATTACTTATTTATTTGGATTCAGGCTTATAGATTTATTTGCTTGGAGTTAAAAAATATTTTTGGTAATTGATTGAGTTAATAAATCATATAAGTATTTTAATCTAAATTAAATTAAACTTTAACAATTAATTAAACAAGTCTTTAATTAATTAAAACTGAACCCAAGAATTAATCTCCGGCCCATAAATAAATCTCCAGCCCAACTCAAACTCGGCCCAGAAGAATTCAGCCCGAACCCTTAAGTGTGAAACTTGACCCGAAACTCTACCCGATTTAGAAAAATCCGACCCAACTCCCTTATTACTCTAGCCTATCGCACTCTCTCTTATTCATTTCTCAACTTCATTCTCAAATCCCTAATAGCATCTCTCCCTCTCCATCAGCCCTCTTTTCCGGCGCCGCTCTTTGCCGACGGAGCATCGCCGGCGCCGTTCTCCCTCTTCCTTTTCTCCCTTTCTTTCTTTTTTTTTTTTTTTTTTTTTTTTTTTCCGGCTTAAACTGATAACACTCTCATATGTCTTTGTTGGTTCTCTTAATCCGGAAATATTTATGAGTGACGTTAGTAATTTGGTTATTTGCTTAGATTTTAGTTTATAAAACATGCTACAACTAACGTACACTTATGTATTTGCTTAATAGTTTGATTTTAAAGGCATTCAAGTTGTAGCTTATATCTTAGGCTTTAGAGATAGCATACATGATTTTAACTTATTACATTAAATTAGTTTCTTAGCATGCTTTATGAATTCCAACAAAACTTACTTCGTATACTCTATTTTATCGTGGTTATTCATAACGTGAGGCTACTTATTAATAGTGTTTCCTTCTCTAACTTGAGCATGCTGATTTCTGAGTCTTAGGTTCATCATTTTCGAATTTTACATGCTTCATTAAAGTGATAGGCTTAAACAAGAATCGTACTTTCATATTATGCATTTTCTTGTGTGTTAACATGCTTGATTTGTGTACTATATATTCTGGGATAGCATGCTTCTTAAATGAAAGAAAAGAGGTGTTTGATTGTTGGTACCTTGAAGAAAAGTTTGTTTGATTGGTGTGAATTTAGAATGAGCCTTCTTCCCTCCTCTTCTTTCTCCCTCCTTGCTGCTCCCAACTTTTCTCCCTCAGATTTTCTTTACTCTCATTTTCTTTTCTTTTCTTTTCTTTTCTTTTCTGATTTAGTGTTGGTGTGAGGATGAAATGGTTTCGAAGTGCGTTCCTATAGTTGAAACTTGGAGATGTGATTAGATTGCATTGATGAGGGTTGGTTTTGAAGCATGCTTCTTGTTACTGTTGGAGTTTATAATCCCAGATCTCAAGGGATTGGTTCATTGAAATTTTAATATTTGATTGTGCATTTCCTTAGGCTTTTGGCAGAGATTTGAATCATTACTTCCCTTCCTTGATTTTCTGTTTTGGTTTCTTCCTCTTTTATTTACTGTTCTATATCTCTTATTTATTGCTTCTCAATCTTACAGCGTGCAAAGATCTTCTTTCCTTTTTCTTTGGCAGATCATTCTTCAATACTAAAGCTAGGAGCTATTGTTGCCCCAATACTACTGTTTGGCCATGCAGATTTTGTAGTTTTGTTACCTTTTTAATATTATATTATTTTCTTGCAACATGTTGATGTATTCAATTAAAGTATTGTATCAACTTCCTGTATATGATCTCTTCCTTTTTGACTATCTATTGCTATTGTTTCAATTATTCTAAAGGTGTTGATGTAATGAATAGTAGCAACCTCATCATTTGGTTTTTATTTAATTATTAATTGGCCCAAATTCTATTGGACTTGTATTCAACTGGGACATATAAATATTGGTCGAAGCAAATGGGTTTGCCTCAACCATACTAACTTAATTAATACTAATTGAGTTTTGGCTAATACTTAATCAAAATGATTCACTTAATAATTCTTTGTAAAGATAATAGAAGATTCTAATACTTTATTCAATCAATAAATTAAATTGAATACTTACTTGTCTTTACTAAATAAACGGAGTTATCTTTAGAAATCAAATAGACATTTGATTACTCTTTAAACTATATTACTCCCTTCTTCTTATCGATTTATAACTTCCCGTTACATATAACTTTGGTAAAAAAAAATAGAAATTAACTACTAGAAAATGTACGTATTTTCCTTAATTTATTTCTTAATAACTAATGAAGCTTTAAGGAAAATGCGGGATATTACAGACATGTTTTTGTGTTTTCTTAATTCTATCAAGTAATGTAATTGAAAAAGTAACAAACTAGATAACAACTAATAACAAAAATTAACAAACAATAGTAGAAAGTTTGGTTCCAAATATAATCCGATAATCACTAGAGGCCTAGGTTCTAGGATTTGCATGGATTAGCCATTTTAATCTAATTCATATGGGAGTTCTATATATAATAAACATCAATTCTTCTCTCGAAGCAACCAATATTAGTGGATTAACCTATGACATCTATCTCCGACTAGGACTCAAGATGCATAAATTAACTCCAAATAGCTCAATTAATTATCTAGAAGCTCCTACTAGCAAGAATTACTAATATGGTGTGATTTGATGCTAAGTGCTATGAATTAAAGTCTACTAAGCATTTAACCAAACACCTTGTATGCACTCAATGATGGTCAATCAATCATGCAATAAAATTAAGTCCCAAACCACAAGACATATGAATTAGAAGGTAAATCCAACAACAAAACCTAAAAACCCAAGGATCTAGATCATATCTTCATATATTGGAACCAAAGGAAATTTAGTTAGACATAATTAAAGGAATTAAACCATAGAAAACAAATGAAATCATGCTTAAAAGATAGAGAATTTAAAGAGGAAGAAGAATATGGTCTTGAATCTTGAATCCACAAAGTGATGCTCTCCAAATCTTGAAAATACTAAAATGGAAAGAGGGAAATATTTCTAGGGTTCTAAGAATGTTAAAATATGTAAAAGATCCACAAAATAGGAAGATTTTGGGGTTAAATACATAATAGGTGAGTTTTGGGTCGAGTTGGGACGAATCGGGGTGAACCGAGACGAGTTTGGGCGAGTTTGAGTGAAGAGGGGCGGCCAACCAGCGGTTGGGACGGCGGCCCAGCCACCCGCCGTGTGGGTTGCAGCCCAGGTCGCTGGAAACTCTGTGCCTCAGCCGGCCAGCCGGCGGCCTGGCCGGCGGTCCAGCCGGTCGCCGTCCGGGTCGCCGTCGGTTACGCCATTTTGCGCAGCTTCCCCGTTTTCGCTCGTTCTTCCTCGTCCGAACTCCGATTCTCGATCCGCTTTTTGCTATGGACTCTGAACGAACCCCTCTTCGACATGGAATGATCAAATTGGCCAAATGAGTTCTCCATTGTTCCTGAAAAAAGCATAAAGAGACTCGAGAGAACGAGGAAAACATAAATGAAATCAAACTAGTGAAACCCTAACTATACAACTTGAAATTCCACATTTAGAACACAAGTTTCACTCTAATTGAGCTCGATTCTCCCTCATTTCCGGCCTTCGATCCTTAGCTACTTGAATGCTCTTTTATGTTCTCACAAAAATAGATCGAAAACCGAGAAAAACGAGAAAAGTCTAAATTATACTAAGAGTTAAGAAACCCTAGCATTTCTAACATTAAAACATACAAATCAAGCTTCAAATATATTCAAAACACACTCAATATGCACATAAAATACGTGTTAATCATATACTAATAAAATGTTAGATCAAATAATTAGTATGATATTTATATACAACATACAAATAAAATATAGAAATAAACAAAAAAAAAAAAATGCCGGTTTTCCGGTTTTTTAACCGGAACCGCACCGCCGGTTCCGACGGTTCTGAATCCGGTTCCGAACCGCCAATTCCGGTTCCGGTTCAAAACTGCCGGTTCAGGTTCGGTTCCCCGGTTCCAGTTTTTTTGGCCGGCTCTAATCACATTTGACCACAATATTGTTTAGGTTTGTTCTTTTCTTTATATCTTATAAGTCATATATTTGATCATTTTTTTCAGTCACTTTCTTTGTTCTTGTATATTTTTATTTTTTAGTGAAAAGTTCAGAAATGTATAGGGAACGTTTTTTACTCCCATTAAAATTGAATATGATATTCAATTTCGATCCGTTCAATTAAAATTTACAATATATATTGGATCTAATAATATGGTGATAAATAGAAATTGCACTCATCCATTAATTTAACTAGTTTTACACTCATGAGATGCATGACAATAGACACCGTTAAATGAAATTTTAAAGGGTTATTGGCATATAAAACCACCACCTTTGGGTCGAGTCCGGTTATTCCCACAATCTTTCGATTTTGGTAATAAAATAATCCAGCTTTCAATTTGGTGCAATTGTCCCATTCCGGCAGATTAACATCCGAGCTGGCAGATGGAGTAAAACTGACGTGTTACAACATAGCTTACGTGTGATATATACGTGTATGCGCGCGACATCATTTTGACTGGAAATTTGGTCGACGACGTCGTTTTTGATTTATTAATTAAATGGATTTACGTAGTAATAAACGTGTTGTTTAACTCTTAATTATTCTTAAACTAATCATGGGTATATATCGAGTGTTGCGCAACAGAGAAACATTCATTCTGAAAATATGAATTTCTCCCGTAGAAGACAAATTCTCTTCTAAAAGCTGGCCTCAGTAGAAACACAGATCTGTTGCTGTCGCGGCGGAGGTGGTCCCGAAAGTTTGGTCACGGTGGTGGTGGTCCAGTCGAGCTTGTTGGTTCTTTCGCTTATGTTCGAAAAATGGGAGACAGGTAGGGACACTCAAATTTTTATTTTTGCCAATTGAATTTTTTAAATTAAGGCGGTTTAGGGTTAGGGTTTTTTGTTGAGTGGTATTGCAATATTTAACTTCAGGTGATAAATTTTTGTGTGTTTCAAATTAGGGTTCTTATGAAAATTATTTTTTCCATTTGTTACAGTGATTATTTCAGTATTTATATTCATCATGGAGGATTTATGAGAAACTTTGATGGGGGTCTTCAGTATGTTGGAGATACTTTATTACCTCTGCATAACCTTCGTCGGAATACATTTGGTTATGTTGATTTAGAGATTGAATTGGGGAAATTAGGGTACGTAGATTGGAAATTAGTGTCATATAAATTGGCTGGTACTTTTGTGTACAAAGAGCTTTTGAGTGAAGATGATGTGACAATGATGTTATCACATTTGACCGAGGGATGTAGGGCGTTTCAGATATATATAGTTTGAATACAGTGATGATGAATTGTATGATCATAGTGTCCAACAAGATGATAAATTTGAGGAGACTGTAGTGGAAGAACCTGAGGTTGTGAGGGTACAAGTCATTGATGATGACTTCATCCCATCTGCTGGTGAAGATTACAGTGATGATGACTTGGATGATGATGATGTGTGTTCTGATGAAGAGTATAGAGAGGCTAGGAGGGTACTTAGGGATAAGTCAAACAAGGGACTATGTGATGAAATATTCAGTAAAGTGGGGCATGAGTGTGGGTTGTCAGATGTTGAGAAGTCTGATAGTGATGTGCATTCATCTGAAACTGATGAGGATGATCCTATTGACAGGCTTAGGAGTAGGCTTAGTAGAGTTCTGTATGATCCTACTGTCAAGCTTGAACTAGTAGTAGGGATGAGGTTTGTTGATGGGTTTGAAGCCAGAAATGCTATAAGACAGAATGCTATTGAAGATGGGAGAGGAATCCATTTGAAGAGAGTTAACAAAACACAAATGGAAGCTCGCTGTGTTCCTCCATGTAAATGGAGATGCCATGGAAGCTTGGTGAAAACCATTGGGCACTTCATTATATACAGACTAGATGGACCTCATACTTGCACAACTGCCATGAAAAACAAGCAAGTGACTTCTTCATGGATTGCAAAATAATGCCTTAATGTGTTCAGGTATAGGCCAGATATCACAGTTAGAGAACTGTGTGAATATATTATTAGAAGGTATAACTGTTGTGTGCTGAAGTGGAAACTGTACAAAGCTAGGGATAAGGCCATTCAAATATTAAGAGGAACTGTAGTTGAACATTATGCCAAGCTGAGAAGTTGCATTCTTGAGTTAAAAAAGGTAGATAGAGAAGGCAGATTTGAATTGATTTGGATGTTGGGGTTGTTTTTAAAGGGATCTACATATGTTTTAGTGGTCTGGGGAAGGGCTTCCTACAAGGCTGTAGGAAAGTTATTGGACTGGACGGGGCATTCTTGAAGACATATCTAGGAGGTGTGTTGTTGTGTGCTGTGGTAAGGGATGCTGATAATGGAATGTACCCAATAGCATGGGCAGTGGTTGAAGTTGAAAACCTTGAAAACTGGAGCTGGTTTTTGAAGATACTCAGTCAAGACCTACATATTTCAACTGGTGCAGGGACCTGCTTTATAAGTGACCAGCAGAAGGTACATCCCATATTCTTAAACTTGATCTATTTGGCTCTTGATTATTGCTTACCATTTTGTATCCTTCTTTCTGTAGGGTTTGTTGAGGGCGGTTTCTGAGGTAGCTCCAATGGTTGAACACATGAATTGTGCAAGGCATGTGTACCTTAATTGGAAGAAAAGCAACAAGGGGCTTATACTCAAGAATATTTTTTGGAAATGTGTGAGAAGCACTCATATGGCAGAGTACAATCATGCCTTGGCTGCAATGAAGAAAGCAAATCAAGCAGCATATGAGGACTTCATTGGTAGAGACACTACAAAGTTCTGTAAGGTCTTCATTCACCCTTTTCTTCCACCTTTGAATGGTGAGAACATATGGCCTACAGCAGAGGGTTACCTAGTTCTCCCTCCTCCTGTAAAGAAGATGCCGGGCGCCTAAAGAAAAGAGAAGAGAGACCCATGTGAACGGGATCCCAAAATGCCAAGCAGGCTTAGAAGAAGTGGTCTCAGGATGACATGCGGAATCTGTAATCAACAGGGCCATAACCAGAGAACTTGCAAGCAAGCAGGAGGCTCAATTGCTCCAAAACCTAAAGTAAGTATATTGCTTACCAATTTCAATACAGTTAGAAGGCTCATTTGCTCATTGTGTCATTGTAATTGGATACAGGGAAAGCCAGGAAGGCCTCGCAAGACACCACTACCACCACAAACAACATAAACAACCACCAAAGTCTCAACTTCAAGGGCATCAAGTTATGCACCAATTGTTACACCTACAGCTTCAAGTATGACTTCAATGGGTGAAGCTGGAAATATTTTCACTAGAATGCCAACAAAAAGAACAACCATTTTCATACCTTCTAGACCAGGTGGTGATGGTCAATCTAATAAAGGGAATGGCAATAAGAATGTGAAGAAGAAGTCCAAGAAGAAACAAGTCTCCACACAAGGAAGTCAAGCATGAATTACTTTTGTGTTGTCATTGTAGTGTTTTGAAAGACTAGGGTTTTGTTGGTTCCAGAGATATAATATCTTTTGAATTTCATGGTGTTTATTGTGTTTTGTGATGCATTGCTTTAGTGGGTGATAGCTTGGATGGATTATTAGACTTCTCTTTTGTACTAGTAATAGCTTGTATGGATAGAAACTGGTATTTATATGCAAATGAAACTTGCATTCTGATTACTTTCAAATCTAGTACTACTATTTAGATGCAAATCCGAAGCATTAAAAACGAGAGAGATGAATCTCAGATTCAATAATGATCAAAAAACCCCGTTCAACAAGCGTCTAACAGTGATTAAATACTAACCCTAATCACTGAAAAGTAAGAAATAACAAAAGGACCCCAAACAAAAATCCAAAATTATGAAATATCCTGAAAAACTATAAAAATGCAATTTTGACCCTCTAAACGATGGAATTTGCCCGAAATCCATTTGTATTGCTCAGCACATCGTTTCCACCCGAAAAACACTAGGATTTTGCTAAATTCTGAAACTTGCGTGAATTCTTCGGATGATCCACACGTTGCATAAATCGTGCCGCATCACTTTGCCATGACGTACGATGGATTTTGGGCAAATTCCATCGTTTAAGGGTCAAATTTGCAATTTTATAGTTTTCAGGGATATTTCGTAATTTTGGATTTTTGTTTGGGGTCCTTTTGTTATTTCTTGTTTTTCAGTGATTAGGGTTAGTATTTAATCACTGTTAGATGCTTGTTGAACGAGGTTTTTTGATCATTATTGAATCTGAGATTCATCTCTCTCGTTTCTTTTAGTTTTCTTCTTGTCACGCATTTACGCTACATCACAAATGAATCTAGGCACATTCTCAACCCTCAAAATACTAGATAAAATCCTGAAAATACTACATCACTGTGTGAGCAATACAAATTTTCATTTCTTACAAAACTGCATCATATTCGGAGTCCACAAATTACTACATTGCATAATCATCATGTCAAGCAAAAACTACTAGTACAGAAACCTACATACAAAAGATGCAACAACAACAGCAAACACAACCCCTTGCATCACAGCACAAACTTTTTTCTTCTGTATTTCAACCTCAACATATGCCTTCTCAACTTTGACATTCAATAGTTCACATTCTTGAGTCTTGATCTTCAGTTGATGGGACAACAATTCCTTCTCATATTTTTCTCTTTCAGCCTTCAGTTTTCAATCGCAATGATTGCGGCAGTAAGATATAGGTAATGGCTCATCAATCCATTGGACGTACTCACAATCATCTCACTGTAACGTTTGAATCCAAAGCACCCCCAAATCAACACATTAAGCTACTTTAAACTAACCAAAATCGCAAAATTATTCTCAAAGTAACTAACCATAAATCAACAAATAAAGAACATCACCTTTCTAATTGAACAAGCAAAGTAGCGCCTCCCAAAATCCTGCTCCGTATGAGATGTTAGGATGTTTGTCGGCAACTCATGATTGAAATTTGGCTTCAAAATCACCTTGGTTACGGAAGGGAGGGCCAGAAGAAGAAGACCCAGTACCCCAACTATTCCAATTCTCCATCGTGCGCTTCAGTCTTCAATTTACAAGTCGTGAACCCTAATTTAGAGCTCATCCCTAATTATAGATGATGTGTGATACGCGGATGGCGTCGTTTTTTTAAGTAAAAAAAATGACACCGTTTCGATCGCCGAAGATTTGTGCCACGTAATTTACTCCGGCTGCCAGCTCGGATGTTAATCTGCCGGAATGGGACAATTGCACCAAATTGAAATCTGGATTATTTTATTACCAAAATCGAAAGATTGTGGGAAGAACCGGACTCGACCCAAAGGTGGTGGTTTTATATGCCAATAACCCAATTTTAAAAGATATGCTTAAAACTGATCATTGAGGCGTTGAAGTGACAGTGTGATAGTTCTAGATCCAAATATATTACATGAGACCTTCGTGGCAAAATATCTCGAAGTGACTTTTAAATTTTAATTTAAATTATTATTTTTAAAAAAAGAACTATATCGTTTGTTGGTTGCATATTGACAATATTTCTTCCATGCCCCAACCCCCATTTTTTTTTTTTCTTTCAAAACTTATCAATTGACCAAAAGTATGGTACTTTCAAACGGAAAATTAACATGCAAGTTCGCAGGGCCGGTCTTGTGTCTCATGAGGCCTTAGGCGAAAACGAAAAATTAGGCCCTTTAAGAAGCGAGGAAAGAAAGAAACGGGCTTACTACGTAGTACAAAAATAATAGAACATATAATAAATATTAGCATGAAATGAGAAAAAAAAATCTTATCTTAAAAACGAATGATTAAAAATATGATAAAATTTAGGGTTAAATGCAACAAAATATACAAACTTAGATTTCGCTTTCATTTTCAACACAATCTTTCAAAACTTATAAAACTACATCAACTTTGATCTTCACGTGATGTCATTTTTAGATACATTATTATATGCATGGATTGTCGGGTGGAACTTCACCGTGTGCACTATGCCGGAATCAAATTGGACAGAAGTCAGATTCGGTGTCAAAATTGATAAAGATCAAAGATATATATTTTTCCGAAATTGTTGAAAGATTATGTTAAAAATGAAATTAAGTCAAAGTTTGTCCATTTTGTAACGTAATCAAAAAATTAATTAAAATAAAAAAATAAAAAAAATTCCACATTGATATTATTTAAAAATAATTATAGGCCCTTGAATTTTTGGGGCCTAAGGCGCGGGCCTCTTGGGCCTCCACACAGGACCGGGCCTGCAAGTTCGATATTTATTTTATGTTTAGCAACAACAAACTATGAGTTTGCTTGACAACAAGAAAAGGATGGGACAATGAAATGTAGCTTAGTTGATAAGACGCTTCCCCTCCAATCCAAGAAGTCGGGAGTTCAAGTCACCTCGAGTGCGTGTGTGTGTTGTATTTTCCTGATAAAAAATAATAATAATAATAAAAAAAATAAAAATTGATGGATCTATGATTGAACTTGTCTAATAGTTGAAGGTACAGTATTGAGATCCAAGATTCCTAATCTGTTTTAAGTCGTTGGTTCAACTGCACAACAATCTGAAAGAGTCAATTTACAAACAAACAAGCATATACATATTTATAGCTAGAAGAGTTTCCTTAGAACAATCATTCATTCACTGATATGCTAAAGCCTAGAGCAAAAACATTAGGCTCACATCTTCATCCAAAACAACCATTCTAGTAGATTGCGATAACATTCGTAGCTTCCCTTTTTTATGAATGATGGAAGAGTACGTGCGTTTAATCTCCGTCCCAACTTCTAGTGCTGACCTTAGCAACGGCATCTGTTCCTTTGGGAACCCACACAGTCTTGGCTAACTTCGCATGCTGCACTTTCACCTGCATTTATAGAAGAGATGAAAAAGCGTCGTTCCTCAACAGTTTGAAATAACTGAACCTCCAAACAGTGCAGAAAGTGTCATGAATTACTAAATTAAGTTAGAACTATTGTATAAAGAGAGAACAGTTGCTAACCTTGCTTTCGGTGAGCTTTTCCGATTCAGATCCACTTTCTTTTGTGCATTTCTCTTCTCCTTTGCCATGATTCGATTTACTGGTTCCAGAAAGTGAGAAACCTGTATGTTTTGCACCAAGCCTGCTTGCTTTCGATGTCTCAACCTCAAGACTGGACTTGTGTTTGCTCCCACGAAGATGAGCGTTTAAGTCATTCTTACTTGTGGCTGTCACCTTACATAGATCACACCTCCATTCTTTCTTGAGTGGGAGGTTTTTTAGGCATCTCTTTTCTGTAGTTTCTTTTGATGGCATTGTTTCTTTAACCTCAGGAGCCGTATCTATTCCCTTCGGATACCGAACTGACTGCTTCTGATGCACCTGCAGTTTTAGACATAAATTTTCAAAATGATCTTGATCATAAGTTATTGGACTTGAAGAAAAAAAAGCAACCGAAAGGAACGCTGATTAGTGAAATAGGCCAAGGATGAGAGAAGGTGGAAGAAGTTGTGACTGCTTCTCAGTTTCCCTCATTGAAGACAGCAGTAGTTTCTTAAATTTTCACAAAATGAATACTAAAGCAAAACAATTGACTCATTGAGTTTCACAAGTTACCGAAGGTGAGGGTCCAGTATCATTTGAATCAAGCAAGCTTGCTTTCAGGAACTCAAGCTTGGATTTGTGCTTGTGCCCTAGAAGATGAGCATTCAGCATTGACTCGTTCACGGTAGTAACCTCACATAAATCGCAGGTCCGTTCTTGCTGAATTTCCTTGAGGGGAAGAGTCCGAACCGGAGCAGAAGAAATTGACCGTTCATGGTGAACCTGCAGTTGCACATAAATTTTGTCAGCATCCTTGCAGCTCAACACTCAACAGTACCGGAAGTTGAACTTAATGTAACTGCTCGAAGGATTGTTCATTAATGAGTTCAGTCAATAAAGGGAAACCAATGATTGAAGAAATTGAATTGCAAAGCTGTCTGTGACTGCTATGAAGAAGGGTATAATGAAGGCAAATCTAAGGAAAGGTTGAAAACACCAGAGAAGAAAGAGAAAGAACAGGTTGCTTTCTCAACACATATTGATGATCATTGTTGTTTCCAAAAAAATAACTAAAGAAGTAGCTTTGGCTAAGTGAAATTCATAGTCCAATCAAACTATCTAGCTCACTTTAATAATGTTGCCAAGTGATTCATTCAGCCACAAGAGAAAGCATACAAGTGATAAGCAACATGGATAAAGAAGTCGAGCTACAGAAATACGAAGCAAAAAAGTCGTCCTCTCACCCTATGCCCCATTCAAACTTTACATTTTTTTATTTTTCTTCCTATGCACTCTCTGAAGAAACTCGAAGATGCATAAATAATACTCAAAAGTATATTGACTGACAAGTTTTACTTAGAACTGTTCTAAACTGTATAATATAGCTGCTAACCTCTGATGCAGTAGCCTTTTCTGGAGATCTCGAATCATACTCTTTCATACATTTCTCCCCGACATTCAACAACGTTTGTCTCATACAAAGGCTCTCCTCCTTAAGCTTCGCCAGCGAACGTACAAGACCTTGGTAGGCAAGGCATGCACCCTCAAACCGAGGCATCACTAACCAGATGATAACTACAAGTCTTACACTAGACCAGAAAGGTATCCTGAAAAAACAAATGAAGGAATTCATATATAGATTCACACATTAAAGGGATCTTGTGCTATCTTCCTTGAAAATATATAACAAACGAATAACATCCTAATCCCTTTATCTCATAGAACGCTCATTCACCCGAGGATATATACAAACACAAGAAGCATTACATGTGCACAGATCAAATAACCATAAATTAGAAAAGGTCAAGTGGCAATAATCAAGAATAAGCTTTCGTTAACCGAGACTTCTTGCAAGAAAATTGCATGCTAAGCTTTCGAGGAAAAAGATTAGGGAATCATCAACTAATGCAGCAGACATGGAAAAGGTACTTACAACTCGATGATTTTCACAAAAGCAAACTCAAAGAGGGAAAACAATGAAAAAATGGTCCAATACATGACCAGCTTCCTCATGTGATAGTTGGAACCAGTCTCAACTGCTCTGATTGAAGCAAACCTGCAAAGATGTGCATAATTTTACGCGCGAACCAAATCATTACTTTCATCGCTTACATAATAATAACCTCTTCATATCCCAATTCGATCAAGATCGAGACATAAAAACTTTACTCTTCTGCATTAGCTAATTCAAATCTGCATAAACACGCGAAGATTGAAGACCGAGAACTTACAGGGGGTAGCACAGAGCAATTACCGGCCTGCATAACATGTTCAGAGAGAGAGAGAGAGAGATTAGTTTAAACGCATTATCTGCAGAGATACATGCATGTGTGTACGTATATGAGGGCAAAACTGAAAACTGATCAATTCGAAGAAATCAATATACTTCCGCGGGGAGAAATTTGCAGTCATATACGAAATCACGGCTAAAGAAAGTAAAAAAATTAATATTACAGAAGGGTTATTCTTGAAAAAATCAAGAATACGCACAGTGTGTGTGTGTGTGAAGTAGGGAAAGGCATACCACGCAAGAAGATCGACGCCCCATAGAGCAAATTTCAGGAGTTCCATTTCCATAGATGTAGTATTGCCCATTTCGGTAAACGAAGAAGAGCTTACCTCTCTTTCTCTCCTCTCTGCTCTCTACTCGGAATGATGGAAAACTTTATGAACACTTTTCAAATTATTCTCTTCCAAAAAAAAAAAAAAAAAACAAACTACTTTTCAAATTATTTTATTGACTGCCTAATTTTATTTTTATTTTATTTTATATATAGGATGAGATTTGTTCTTATTTAACACGCGAGAACTTATTTCTATATGATATTTCTATATGATTCATCTTCTATATATATATATATATTTTGGTTTAACATTAAATTTACCATATTTGTCAACTGGGCTCAATCAGCCTAGACTCACGCGAGCCCACATTTTTTGTTAATCTCGTATTTTGAATAAAACTCCTAGTATCGTAATTTTAGTGAAGGTGAACATTTTGAAAAGAAACTCGTGGAGAATAAAGAGGATTTGCACTTTGCAGACATAAATCGTAAAAGTTATGTTTAAATCTGGATAAACATTGCAATACATAGCAGAAAATAGTATTACAGTATCTCGTAAAAGAAAAAATATTTTAAACATAAATTTTAAAACCAATCATCAAGACGCTTGAAAAACGCATGTACAAAAGATACTCCCTCCGTCCATAATTTCTTGACCAAAAATTATAGGCACGAAGTTTAATGTATTTTGATGGTATATTAATAAATTAAAGTGTTAAAGTGGAATAATTATGGGCCCATCAATTATTTTTATTAGTATTAAAATGTTAAAGTGTAAGGTGATAAAGTGTATGTAGGGTCTACGTCCCAAAATAGAAATGGTCAAGAAATAGTGAACGTCCCGATATTGTATAGTGTCAAAAAATCGTGGACGGAGGGAATATGCAACAACTTGAGAAGTCCAAATGGGGTACATATTCATTCTTTTTTGGAAAATGGTGACGTTCTAGCCCAAACTTTTATCCTTTAGCTACTTTATAGTCCCAACTTTTATTTTAGTTACTTTATTACCTCAACTTTCATTTCATGGTTACTTTATGACCTCAATTTCTCAAAATGACAAATATAGCCTCAATTTTATTCATTGGTTACTTTATGATCCCGACTTTTTAAAATGACAAGTATATTCTAAATTTTACTCCGATTCTCCACCAATGGCACGGGAGCGAAAATATACATACTCGGAAAAATGAGTAGAATTATCAAAGCTGACGTGGTATTTTCGTAAAAAAATATATATTTGCATAATTCTTCCAAATTTTATTCTTTCCCAACGATACAAATGTATTTATTCATTTTTTTATGAAAATACCACGTCACCTTCGATAATCCTACTTATTTTTCCGAGTATGCATTTTTTTGCTCCTGTGCCATTAGTGGAGAGAATCAGAGTAAAATTTGGACTATTCTTGTCATTTTGAGAAGTTGAAGCAATAAAATAATCGAGGGATAAAGCTGAGGCTATATTTGTCATTTTAAAAAATTGAGGTCATAAAGTGACTAAGAGTGAAAATTGGAGCCATAAAATAATCAAGATCAAAATTAGGGCATAAAGTAAAAAAGGGATAAAAACTCGGGCCATAGTCACCTTTTCCCTTTTTTCCCCAAGAGACGACATTTTACTCGTCTGCAAAAATGCCTAGACGATAAAACTATTACAGTACATATTTAGTTTGTTCAAAACACTCACTTTCTACTGTTATCTACAGCATGTTCTAAGATATCGTAGCTTCGAGTTTATCCATCTCAATATTTGACGAGAGTCAGTTTCCCTTTAAAGTGAGACGAGGCTGCATCAACTGCGCTAAGCAGCTTCACATCACACACAATGCACCAATGTTCCCCGCCTCTGATCTTGATTTCATTCACTTTTAAGGACTGATTGAACTTGGACTTGTGCTTACTTCCCAAGAGATGATTGATCATTGATTTCTCACTCCTGGCGTTCACCTTGCATAAATCACAGCGCCACTCTTGCTGAGGGCATCTGTTTTCCGTGCTTGCTTCTGGTCGTGGTGTCATCTAGCACAAGGCAAAGAAATTGACTGTTCGTTGCAATCCCGCAGGTGCAGATCAAGATTGTAACACTCTTTTTGCACAACATTACCATAGAAGAAAATGAACTAGCTAGGATGCGATTGTTGTGTGTGAAGGCAAATTTGAGCAGGCCTTTTGGAAACACAGGAAAAGAAAGAGGCATATATGATTATATGAATAAGGGGGTGCTTCTCAGTTCACATATCAATGACCATTGTTATTTTCGTAGATGTCTGAGTTTAATGATCCAATCAACTTATCAAGTTAATTTTAATAATGTTGCATGATGATTATGTCATTGTCAAGTCTTGGTTGATCTATTCATCTTCAAATGTCTCTCATTTTCTCCTAAATAAATGCAGATCGATAAAACTCACCACATTTACATGTCATGAATTTTAATAACATGATCACTAGAAGCAATTGTTGTTAAATCAATATGATTTACACTATACATCTTCTTTTTATCAATGCATTGTATGTAAGTTGTAATACATGAAGATCAATTAATCTATGCATGCCACTAAATATGTGCATTACATAAACAGTTTATCATATCACAGTTAACACTTTTTTCTTCTACCAGCCTTTATCTTTTAGTTAATTAAAACGCCCACTTTGAGAAAACTGAACACTCAAAAGACGAATGCCGAAAGCTTCATGGCAGAGAAATTTGGTAGTAAATGTTCCTATAATGAAAATAGCAGCTTACCATGCTTTCACTAAACTTTTCCAGATCAAATCCACTTTCTTTGACAAGTTTCTCTTCCACATTGCCATGATTAAATTTACTAGTTGCAGAAAATGGCTGAACGTTCTGCACCTGCTGCTGCTGCAGATTGAAATGTCATAAATAACCATGCTCGATAATTTTCCAATCGAACTTGAACATAACAACTGAAAGGAATTATTGAAATGAAGAACTTAATTGCCAGAAGCATGTGATTGGTATGAAGTGCATGTAGGCTAAATTATAAAGTTTCCTTAATTTTCAATAAACACAACAGTAATAAAAGCAGCAATTTCATAATCAATACTAAAGCAAAATAATTGGCTGATAGAGTTTCATAAGTTACCGAAGGTGATGGTCCTGAATCTCGGTCATCAAGCAAGGTAGCTTTAAGGGACTCAAGCTTAGATTTGTGATTGCTCAATCGAAGATGAGCATCCAACATAGACACATTCGTGGTAGTGAAATTACATAAATCACAGGTCCATTCTTGCTGAATTTTCTCGAGAGGAGGGATTTGAGGGCGTCTATTATCCGTGCTGACTTCTGGTCGCGCAATCTCTTTAGCATTAGCAATGGAGCATGTTCCATTCAGAGCCCGACATGAAGATATTGATTGTTCATGGCGAGCCTGCATTTGAGATCAAACTTATTACACTCTTTTTGTATAAAGGCAAGTTTAAGTCATTTTCTGGAAACATTAGAGAGAAAGAGGAATAAGGGGCTGCACAGCAATTCACTTATCGTTGTTTCCATAAAATTACTAGCAATATAAGTAGACTTGGCTGAGTGAGTTTCATAACCTGATCAATCTATCTAGTTTAATGCTAATAAAGTTGCCAACACAATCGAGAGAAAGCACATAAATCAATGCTAACAGAGATGAAGGAGTCAAGTAATGCATACATAATCTACCTCTTTAGAGATTGTTGCTGCAGTGTTTTCTCCCTCTGCCTCTATAGCTTTCGTACCTCTCTGGTAATCAATGCAATCTTGGCTTTCATGCTGTTTCTGCAAAATAATGAGAATAAAAGAAACACAACTAGTGAATCTCTAAAGGCTAAACTTAAAACGGAACTAAAAAGCCCTCCTATTTCCTATCACCATACTTTTTTTTTTTTTTTTTTGAGAAAACTATCACCATACTTGAAAGTAGAAAGTTTACTTAGAACACTTCTAAATTGAGACGTACACAGCTGCTAACCTTCGATGCAATAGGCTTCTCCAGAGCTTCGGATACATTTTCTTTGGTGTATTTCTCTACAACATCTGAAATTGTCTGTGTCTTAGAGAGTCTCTCCTCCTTTAGCTTGTGGTACAAGCCAATAACTTGTTGTAGCTTCAGCAACAAGGCAGGAGTTACGAGGCATGCACCCTCGAACTCAGGTATCACTAACCAGGAGATTACTGCAAATCTTACACTAGACCAGTAGGGTATCCTGTCAAAAACAAACGAAACGAAACGATGTATAATCTTTTTTCTTAGAGTAGTATACAATTCTACATTTAACAATCAAGAACAAAACTTAGCCACAAAACGCAACGAAAATCGCACTTCTTTCCTAGCAAAATGCATAAGCTAAGCAATGCAAACAACAGAAAATCAACAAATATGAGGTGCAATGGGGGAAATGAGATACTAACCACTCAATGATTTTCACAAAAGCAAACTCAGAGAGAGAAAGCAATGAAAAAACAGTCCAATACATGACCAACTTCCTCATGTGGTATTTTGAATCACTACCAACTGCCCTAATTGAAGCAAACCTGCAATAAATAAATAAATAAATAAAGCATCATTTTAAGCAATTAGCAACACTAATTTCATCTCATACAAATAATTCAAGCATCTAGACAAGACATCCCAATTCAAATCAAGATTCTTGAAGAATGGAAGGAGACGTGAAAATTTTAATATTCTTCTAAACTAGAAAATAGTTAGCCATAAATCCAGGCAGAGAGAGGACAGAACTTACAAGGGATAGCCCAAAGCAATTGCTGGCCTGCATTAAATGTTCAGAGAGAGAGAGACGTTAGTTGAAGCGTATAAACAGCATATATACATGCATGTATATATGTACGTATATAAACGAAAGGTAAAGGTAGGATCGATCAATTTGAAGAAATCAAAATACTTGAGTATCATATATGCATTCTTATCATAAATCATAGCTAAAGAAAGTAGAAATCAAAACATAAGAGAAAAGAAGAAAAATGCAAAGCACACCAAGCAAGATTATCGATGCCCAAAAGAGTGAATTTGAGGAGTCCCATTTGAATTCTATTCTGAGCTAATTTCTCTCCACTTCAGTCTTCAGAAGTAAGTAAGATGAAATTGAAATAGCAACTTGTTGGATCTCTAAAAGTAGGAAGATAAAAAGTCTCTCCGTACTTTTAAAACTTTATCCAAGTCTCTGTGTATTCTTTTTTTCTTTCTTTCTTTTTTCTTTTTCAACCCTACAAGTACTAGTATTGCGCTTGTACGTTGCACGAAAGATATAAATAAAATATTTAAAATTATATATTTTTCTCTCACATCATTATTGAATAATGTAATACATTACATTACTATTGTTGTCTTCAATAAAAAATTTAATTTTCATAATTTTAGAATTCTAGAATAATTTTAATAGAATATAAGTAAATATAATTTTAAACATAGTTTTAGTAGTGAAACTATTATTGAAATTAAGATACTTAAATTAATAGTTTTTGGTATTTTATATAAATTCGTAATAGTTATCTAAATAATTAGTTATTATTATGTCCTTTTAGTAATTTGATACATTTCTTTGGAAAAAAAATAATACATCAAGAAATTAAGTAATAAGTCATGACTATAGTAAATTTATCAATCAATAGCTTTAAATCTAACTTAGTATTATTTCACTAAGTTCAAATAATAATTAATTTTATTTGTGACAATGTATCCAAATTTTGCATTGTCATAACAAAATTTTACAATTAAAAAATAGGATTGAAAAATAAATAAATACTAACATATAGATATAGCAAAATAAGAAAATTAATAGAATAATTCAATGCAAAAATAAATATATTAGCAAATAATGAAATAATATTTATAATTTAAAATACATTTATTATCAAATTCATTGAATAATTCACAACTTTTTAAAATAAATCATCTTCATAAACTATTGGACAATTCATAGTTACTTTTGGAGGGAAAATGACATTGTTGTAACTTTTGCCAATAATTTTTCTTTTATATATTGTACAGATTTTGATTCTTTTTATTATTATTTAACTATAGATAGATTCTCTAGAAAGAAGAGAGAAAAGTAATCCACATGATATACGTTTGTATCGAATTTAATTGATTAGAGTTACTACTTCCCTAGTTAAATACTCCCTCCGTCACAGTTGCTTTTCGGTACGGGATTTTAGGAGAATGTGTTTAGAGATAAAGTGTAGTGTTTCTTATTTTAATGCAAATTTCATTATTTTAAAACTAGAGCATCATAGATGCATAAAATATATTGATGTCTGGTCTTAAATAAAATATCGTATCAAGACCTTTAATTTGGTATAAAAATTATAAAAATCGGAGAACAAACGAACAAGTTATAATAGTTTAAATATTTATGATTTAAATTATATTGGGATACGTGCTGAGAGGTGAGTGAATGATGAGATGATTAGTGGTGGCTAATTCTTTCCATTTTAAGAAATAAGACTACTGAAGTGGGACAACCCAATATAATATATATGACTAGTGAAAAGTGGAACAGATGGAGTACTGTGTTACATATTCTCATGATAAATTGGTGAATTTTGTACTACATGCGTTAATGATGAATAAATTGTCATTCCATGTTTACAGGTCACAGAGTGGATTTGTTTCCTCTTGAATTATAATTATTTTTTTCAGTTTTTTATTGCTTATGTAATACTCCCTCCGTCTTTCATTTCTTGACCAAAATTTTTCGGCATGCATTTCCATCGAAACCTAGTATGAGTTTTAAAATATAATTTTGAACTATTTTTTTTACGGGATACTATGAGTGTCGTACTATCCCTTAAAAGAAAAAATATTTCAAAATTATATTTTAAAACACATACTAGGTTTCGATAGAATTATGTACCGAATAGTATTAGTGTCAAGAAATGGAGGACAAATAGAGTATATTTTATCATATTTATACTATTATAAAAAAATGTCTTGTTTACAAAATTTGATTAGCCTATTATATCATTAGTATTATCAATAGAATAAATTATTAGAATATTAATATTATCATTAGAATATAAATAAAATATAAGTGGATATACATTAAACAATAGCACAATATACATACCTAATCATCTACAACAAGGAAAAGAATAAAACCAATCCGTATTTTTATAACTTCGAAAAAGAAAAATTTACAGATTAGATTTATTTATTCATAGTTATTATATAATACGGATTATTAATTCTTAGCGTAAAAGATATCAATATTATTTATGAGTTTTATTAAATTTAGTTTATACTTTGATACTCCGTATTATTTAATGCAGAAAATTGCAATATTTGGATAAGAGTATCTTCAACTACGGCGACAAATTCGAAAGGAAGTAAATTATAAGAATTATTTATCTTAGTCATCGAGCAATTGCTGGCCTGCATTAAATGTTCAGAGAGAGAGGCTAGTTGAAGCGTATAAACAGCATAGATACATGCATGTATATATGTACGTATATAAACGAAAGGTAAAGGTAGGATCGATCAATTGGAAGAAATCAAAATACTTGAGTATCATAAATCATAGCTAAAGAAAGTGGAAATCAAAACATTAAAAAAAAAAAAAAAAAAAAAAAAAAGAAGAAGAAATTTCAAAGGTAATTAGAATATATATTTGTGTGCGTGTGTTGACCTAGTAATAGGAGGTAAGGCCTCGGGACCAAAGGTCCTGGGTTCGAGTCCTCCATGGCGCAGCCAAAAATATTTGCCTGATAAAAAAAAATAAAAAAATAAAAATAAAAATAATTTGCCTGATCAAAAAAAATAATAATAATAAAATAAAAAATTAGGGTATATATTTTCCTTATATAAATCTTAAATCCTAAATCATTAATCATGCCAACATGCCAATTATTCATAAATACAATAGAAGATGCTACCTACAAATGCAATAAACGATCTGAACTAAATAACTACCTATAAGAAAATAATTAATATTGTAAACACTCGAAAAGAAGCTCACGAGCCTCAAAGTATTTGAAAAGTAAAGCTCAAAGCTTAGGTCAATATTAAACAAGTCAAACTTGAAGACAATATTATTAGCTCGGCTCGATTCAGCTCAGCTTGTGTAAATCCCTAATGATTGGTTAGGTTTGTTCTTCTCTTTATATTTTATTATTCATATATTTGATCATTTCTTCAGTCACTTTCTTTGTTCCTATATATTTTTACTTTTTAGTGAGAAGTTTAAAAATGTATAGGGAATTTTTTTACATCCGTTAAAATTGAACATGGTATTCAATTTCGATCCGTTCAATTGAAATTTACAATAAGTAGCAGTATAGACATCAGTAAAGAAGAACAAATTGTTGCATCGTAGCGTGGTTAATGCCCAACACCAATCAACATCTTTGGTTCGAATCTACCATGGCACCGTCTTTAGATTTACGGTTAATTAATCCAAAAGAGAGAGAGGGAGAGTAGAACTAGAAGGGTGCATTCAAAAACAACCATACTGAGTTTGTTCATTCAGCGTTTGAGGATCTCGTGGCTTTGAGCTTCTCCATCTTTTCAATATTTGCCGAGTGTCGTTTCCCTTTGAAGTGAGAAGCTGCAATTGCGAGGTTAGACAACTTCGCATCACATATAGTGCACCATGGTACCCCATCTTTGATCTTGATTCGACTCGCATTGCACTTGTGCCTCTTCCCCAAACGATGAGCAATCAACGTAATTTCACTCGTGACTTTCACCTGACATAAATCACACCTCCATTCTTGCTGGTCAGCTTTCTCTAGGGGAGGAGTACTCTGCACAAAACAAGACGATGAAGACTAATTGAAGCTTCAACGGTTAAGCTTAAGTAAACACATGTACCAACTATCCTTTTAATGCATGCATGATGATTATTCATGTCTTGTTGATCTTTTCATCTTCAAATGTCTCTAATAAAACTCACCACATTTACATGTCATGAAATTTAATAACATGATCACCAGAAGCAATTGTTGTTAAATCAATATGATTTACACTATACATCTTCAATTCTTTTTATACTATTATTATTATCAATGCATTGTAAGTAAGTTGTAATACATGAAGATCAATTAATCTATGCATGCCACTAAATATGTGCATTACATAAACAGTTTATCATATCACAGTTAACACTTTTTTCTTCTACCTGCCTTTATCTTTTAGTTAATTAAAACGCCCACTTTGAGAAAACTGAACCTCAAAAGACGAATGCCGAAAGCTCCATGGCAGAGAAATTTGGCTGTAAATGTTCCTATAATGAAAATAGCAGCTTACCATGCTTTCAATAAGCTTTTTCAGTTCAAATCCACTTTCTTTGATAAGTTTCTCTTCCACATTGCCATGATTAGATTTACTAGTAGCAGAAATTGGCTGAATGTTCTGCACCTGCTGCTGCTGCAGATTGAAATGTCAAAAATAACCATGCTCGATAATTTTCCAACCGAACTTGAACATAACAACTGAAAGGAATTATTGAAATGAAGAACTTAATTGCCAGAAGCATGTGATTGGTATGAAGTGCATGTAGGCTAAATTATAAAGTTTCCTTAATTTTTAATAAACACAACAGTAATAAAAGCAGCAATTTCAAAATCAATACTAAAGCAAAATAATTGGCTGATACTGATAGAGTTTCAGTTACCGAAGGTGCTGGTCTTGAATCTCGGTCATCAAGCAAGGTAGCTTTAAGGACTCAAGCTTAGATTTGTGATTGCCTCAATCGAAGATGAGCATTCCCCCCCACAACATAGACAACATTCTTGGTAGTGAAAGTTACATTTAAATCACAGGTCCATTCTGGCTGAATTTTCTCAAGAGGGATTTGAGGGCGTCTATTATCTGTGCTGACTTCTGGTCGCGCAATCTCTTTAGCATTAGCAATGGAGCATGTTCCATTCAGAGCCCGAGATGAAGATTTGATTTTCATGCAAGCCTGCATTTGAGTTTATGTATTTTAACAATGGTTGCTTATTTAAATATTTGTACATTTGTTTATAAAAACTGAACATGTAATTTTTGGGAGATTTTTTTTTGAAATCCAAATATAAAAATATTATGAACCACTGTCGTTGTGTGGCCGCCCATTATGGCCAAATATCATTATTGTTTTGTATAAAGGCAAACCTGCATTTGCTGATCAAAGTTATAACACTCTTTGTGTATAACGCCAAGTTAAGGCATGTTCTGGAACACTAGAGAGAAGAGGAATAAGGGGCTGCACAGCAATTCACGTATCGTTGTTTCCATAAAATACTAGCAATATAAGTAGACTTTGCTGAGTGAGTTTCATAACCTGATCAATCTATCTAGTTTAATGCTAATAAAGTTGCCAACACAATCGAGAGAAAGCACATAATCGATGCTAACACAGATGAAGGAATCAAGTAATGCATACATAATCTACCTCTTTAGAGATTGCTGCAGTGTTTTCTCCCTCTGCCTCTATAGCTTTCGTACCTCTCTGGTAATCGATGCAATCTTGGCTTTCACGCTGTTTCTGCAAAATAATGAGAATAAAAGAAACACAACTAGTGAATCTCTAAGGCTAAACTTAAAACGGAACTAAAAAGTCCTCCTATTTCCTATCACCATACTTTGTTTTTTTTTTTTTTTTTTGAGAAAACTATCACCATACTTGAAAGTAGAAAGTTTACTTAGAACACTTGTAAATTGTGACGTACATAGCTGCTAACCTTCGATGCAATAGGCTTCTCCAGAGCTTCGGATCCATTTTCTATTGCGTGTTTCTCTACAACATCTGAAATTTTTTCTGTCTTAGAGAGTCTCTCCTCCTTTAGCTTGTGGTACAAGCCAATAACTTGTTGTAGCTTCAGCAACAACGCGGGAGTTACGAGGCATGCACCCTCGAACTCGGGTATCACTGACCAGAAGATTACTGCAAATCTTACACTAGACCAGTAGGGTATCCTGTCAAAAACAAAGATGTATAATCATTTTTTTTAGGATAGTATACAATTCTACATTTAACAATCAAGAAGAAAACTTAGCCATAAAACGCAACGAAAATCGCACTTCTTTCCTAGCAAAATGCAAGCTAAGCTTTCAAGGTGACATACTTATCATAACAAGTCAAGTCTCCATCACAATATCCATGGAACGGATAGAAAATCATCAATATATATAGGCTGCTATGCTATGTATGGGGGAAATGAAATACTAACCAATCAATGATTTTCGCAAAAGCAAACTCAAAGAGAGTAAGCAATGAAAAAACAATCCAATACATGACCAACTTCCTCATGTGATATTTTGAATCAGTACCAACTGCCCTAATTGAAGCAAACCTGCAATAAATAAATTTAAAAGCATCATTTTAAGCAATTAGCAACACTAATTTCATCTCATACAAATAATTCAAGCATCTAGACAAGACATCCCAATTCAAATCAAGATTCTTGAAGAATAGAAGGAGACGTGAAAATTTTAATATTCTTCTAAACTAGAAAATAGTTAGCCATAAATCCAGGCAGAGAGAGGACAGAACTTACAAGGGATAGCCCAAAGCAATTGCTGGCCTGCATTAAATGTTCAGAGAGAGAGAGACGTTAGTTGAAGCGTATAAACAGCATATATACATGCATGTATATATGTACGTATATAAACGAAAGGTAAAGGTAGGATCGATCAATTTGAAGAAATCAAAATACTTGAGTATCATATATGCATTCTTATCATAAATCATAGCTAAAGAAAGTAGAAATCAAAACATAAAAGAAAAGACAAGAAGAAAAACAAACCAAGCAAGATTATCGATGCCCAAAAGAGTGAATTTGAGGAGTCCCATTTGAATTCTATTCTGAGCTTATTTCTCTCCACTTCAGTCTTCAGGAGTAAGAAACTTGTTGGGTCTCTAAAAGTAGAAACATAAGAAGTCTCTCCGTACTCTTAATAATTTATCCAAGTCTCTGTGTATTCCTTTTTTTTTCTTTCTTTTTTCTTTTTCAACCCCATTTTGCTTTTTTTTATTTTTTATTTTTATTTAACTATAGATAAATTAGAGAAAAGTAATCTGCATGATATAAGTTTGTATCGAATTTAATTGATTAGAGTTACTAACTTCCCTAGTTAAATACGTATTCTCATGATGAATTGGTGAATTTTTTTACTACATGCGTTAATGATGAATAAATTGTCATTCCATGTTTACAGGTCGCAGAGTGGATTTGTTTCCTCTTGAATTACTAATTATTTTTTTTCAGTTTTTTCTTGCTTAATTATGTAAATATATTTTATCATATAAAATAAAAATTATATATGTAAAAATGCGATTTTTTTACATTAGATTTCAATCAAACAATGCTTTTAATCCAGATCACACAAGAAAATATGGTATGTGTGAAGATATTTTCTTATTGGGACGTTCCAAAAAGGAAATGTGATCTCTTTGACCGGGACGGAGGAAGTACTTTGTTTAGAGGAAAGCATCGATCATAACTGTAAATGTGTATTAATCTATACAATATATAAAAGCTTATTAGTTGATAAGAATTACATTATTGTCATTTTTCCTCCAAAAGTAACAATCAATTGTCCAATGGTTTCTTAAAGATGATTTAATTTAAAGAGTCTTGAATTGTCCAATGAATTTAGTAATAAATATATTTTAAATAATAAATAATGTTACATTGTTTGCTAATATATCCACTTTTGCATTAAACTATTATATTAATGTGCTTACGTTTAATTATATATATATATATATGTGTGTGTGTGTGTGTGTATAATTATTATAAATATATGCCTTAAAAGTTAAATCTTACAAAAAAATAATAATAAAACATAAATTAAACCTTACAAAATAAAACATAAACCTTGCTGAGAAACAATATTGATATCGCATTGTTACAACCGCGTTCGACATATATAATGTGTCACAATAAGTATTAGAGCATTTATGTACATATTATATAATAATATCGAGGTCAATTTTGTCTATTAAATAATATTTTATTTATTTATTCTATTACTCTCATTATTATTCATATCTTTCGTGCAACGCACAGACGCAACACTAATGAAATAATAATCCCGAACTAACTATACAAGCTTCCACATTCGGCCTCCTTTGATATTGAATTTTTTCAATTTACCAAAAATCATGACTAGGATGAGGATTAATTTGGCCTCATCACTCCATTTAGGGGTGTCGATCGGTACGGTACCGGTACTCCCGTACCGAAAATTTGGTATCCGGGTACCGAAATACCCAGATTTCTGGGTACCAGTACCGTACCGAATTATTAATTTGGGTACCCGGGTACCGAACGGTTCAGTATGGGTATTCTCGAATTACCGAATAAATTACCGAAAATTAAAAAAATATATATCTTACTTTTTTTTAAATTTCTTATGGTGTTCAACAAAAAAAATACAAATTCAAACTTTCAATACCAATAATAATCTAAATTATTATAAACTAACAAAACACAATTACAAATCCACAATCTAAATTCACAATCCAAAATAGAAATAAAATAAAATATTATTTAATTTTACTTAGTTTAGGTATTAAGAAATTCAATTTTAGAAAATAGAAATAAAATATTATTTAATTTTACTTAGTTTAGGTATTATGAAATTCAATTTTAGAAAATAGAAATAAAATATAATATTTAATTAATTTATATATTAATTTTGATACCCGGATCGGTACCCGGTACGGTACGGGTATTCCCGATACCGAAAATAATGAAATATCTGGTACCGAGTACCGTACCGTATACCGAAAAATCAGTACCCAGTACTCGGTACCGGTACGGTACCGGTTTTCCTAAAGTACCGATACCGTTTCGACAGCCCTAGCTCCATTTTCCCACAAATCCATACCATTTTCTCACCCATTTTGGATCCTCTTTCACCTGCCGATCACATCCATACCCCGTTGTGAGCCCCACGTTTCCATAGGCACTGCAATATTTAAACAAGCCTATGATTATTCAAATTTAATGAATACTCCTATATAGCAACAATATTAAAAATAAGGCAATGATGAATGAACTTTAATTAAAATTAAAATTATTTGGTTTGTTGTTACCTGGTGACCTCGAATGCTATATTAAGCACGCTGAAGTTGATAGGATCATCTCTTAGGCTTTTCCTCTCCGAAATGCAAACGAGAAGGATGAAGATAGCCAGATAAGAAAGATGTGAGAACATCAAATTGCTTCTCTTTTTCTTCAACTTCAGAGGGCTCTGTTCGTCGTCTTTGACGGGTAAAAATGAGGTGTATGGAGGAAGGTACCTGTCCAATCAAACTATTAGTCGGAGAGAAAACGCCGTACCAACTGAGCTACGCTTCGTTGCCATTCATATTTAGCAACTGTTTCGCTAGCTCATTTTAAAGAGCTTATAAGCTTATAAAATATTTCGAGAGCTTATTAGATATAAAGTGGCACGAGCTTATAAATTTTTAAAGTGTTTTAGACAAGATGACTGGAGCTTATAAAATGTTTCGAGAAACCTTATTTTTGGAACTTATAAGAGCATCCACAATGGTGTCCACCAAATTGATGGGCACCACTCAAAATTGATGAAAGTGGTGGCGCCTAAATTCGTTGGCATTGGTGTCTACGAAGTTCTCGTAGGCGCAATGCCTTTTCCTTTTCTTTTCTTTTTTAATTTCTTAATTAAATTATTTTTGATTAATAATTATTTTGAAAATGCAAATTTTATTGAATTGAAATAAAATAAAATTACATAATTTAAAATAAGAAATATAAACCGAAATTTTAGTTTCGACCAAAACGCGTCCAAATTTCTTCAATCAAATCATTCTCCAATTTTAAGTGGGCTCGAGCATCACGAAGGTCGGCTTTCATTCTCAAAAAATCTTGAAAACTTGCGGGTGCTCCCATACCACCATTGTTGCTTGCAAAGCTCGATGCCCCGTCCTCTGGGCTCCAGTTAGTCACATGTTGACCTTCGTCTTCAACAATCATATTGTGCATGATGATACAAGCATACATGACCTCGGTGATGTGTTCTAAAAACCATAGTCGAACCGGTCTATCTATTATTCCCCAACGAGCTTGAAGAACGCCGAATGCTCTTTCCACGTCTTTGCGTGAAGACTCTTGTTTTTTGGCAAATAGGGCTCTCTTCGGGTCGGTCGGGCAAGGAAGAGTCTTCACAAATGTTGGCCAATCAGGGTAGATGCCGTCAGCGAGATAGTAGCCCATTCTGTGTTGGTTGCCGGCGGCGTAGAAACTGATTGCCGGTGCTTTGCCCTTTAGAAGATCGCTAAACACGTTCGATTGATTCAAGACATTAATATCATTGTTAAAGCCGGCTACACCGAAGAATGAATGCCAAATCCACAAATCGTGTGAAGCAACGGCCTCCAGCACAATTGTTACTTTGCCCTTCTTCTGGTTCGTGTAAGCTCTTTTCCACGCCGCCGGACAATTCTTCCATTGCCAATGCGTGCAGTCGATGCTTCCAAGCATGCCTGGAAAACCGTGTCGACCCTCGTGCATCTGGAGTAGGCGAGTGCAGTCGTCTACCGTCGGCGGCCTCAAGTACTCCGCACCGAAGGCCGCCACTATGCCTTTGCAAAATTGCTTCATTGATTCACGGCCAGTGGAGTCACCCATCCGTATATACTCGTCGTATTGGTCAGCAGCGCCGCCATTTGCAAGTTGCCGCAATGCAATAGTGCATTTTTGAAGCGCCGAGAGGCCCATTCTTCCAGTTGCATCCGGACATTGCTGAAAATACTGCTCCCGTGCCTCCAACGTGTCTTTGATCTTTTCAAAAACATGTTTCCTCATACGAAATCATCGGCGGAAAACATCGGCGTTGTATGTTGGATTTTCTGAGAAGTAGTCGGCGTAGAGGCGTTCATGAGCCTCCTCACGGTTCCTTTCCACCATGGCTCTCTTTGGTCATGACCTTCGCCGCTCTTCTTCTTCTTCTTCTGCAATTTCAGCTTGAATTTGACCGTACAATAATCGTGCTTCTTCAGCAAGTTTTCTCCTTTCTTCCATTCTTCTTTTGAAATCGTCGCTGTGCCACATGATTACAAAATTTTGGAAGCTAAAACAATGCAAAACTAAGAAAATTTGGGAGAAAAAGCGTAGGGAATGAGATGAAAATGAAGAAATTGGGATGAATAATATGATAAGATGATGTAGTATTTATAGGAGAAAAAAGGAAAAAAAAAATGGACCAACCCAGACGCGCCACATCAGCAGCACCTGGGCGCATGAAATAGGCGGAATTGCGCCATTTGCTCCCGACTAGCAGCAGGCGGCAGCAGCAAAGTGATGGGCGCCCGTTCTAAAATGGCTTGCGCCCCACCCTCTGTGGATGCTGTAAGCAGCAGACGCCCTCTTTTTAACTTTGAAAGAAGACTAGAAGAGAAAGAGAAAGACTAACATCATGACGATGAAAAACACAAGAAGCATTACATGTGCACAGATCAAATAACCATAAATTAGAAAAAGGTCAAGTGGCAATAATCAAGAATAAGTTTTCGTTAACCGAGAACAGTCTTCTTGCAAGAAAGTTGCATAAAAAGAATAGGGAATCATCAACTAATGCAGAAAACAGGAAAAATGATAGAGGTCGTCTCCTCTATCATGGGTCCCCGGCGCCTTCGACGTGAAGGTCGGCGTGCCCAATGATAGGTACCCAAGCCAGAAGCCCTAACTCCACCCAAAAGCTAGCCTATAAGTGGAGGTTTGACCCCTTACTTAAGTACCAATCCACACTTGTTTGTGAATCCGATGTGGGATCGTATCATTCGACCCCCCTTAAGAGCCGGACGCCCACGGACGGCTCTCACTCTAAGCGGCTCTCACTCTGGTCCCTACCAGGTAGCCTTTTCCCAAGTAGACGGCGCTCACTCTAGGCGGCTCTCACTCTGGTCCATCAGGTAGCCTTTTCCTAGGTAGCCTTTTCCCGTACCACGTCCCGACCTCTCAATGAAAGCACCAATGATAGAGGTCGTCTCCTCTATCATGGGTCCCCGGCACCTTCGACGTGAAGGTCGGCGTGCCCAATGATAGGTACCCAAGCCAGAAGCCCTAACTCCACCCAAAAGCTAGCCTATGAGTGGAGGTTTAACCCCTTACTTAAGTACCAATCCACACTTGTTTGTGAATCCGATGTGGGATCGTATCAAAAAATTACTTACAACTCAATGATTTTCACAAAAGCAAACTCAAAGAGGGAAAACAATGAAAAAACGGTCCAATACATGACCAGCTTCCTCATGTGATAGTTGGAACCAGTCTCAACTGCTCTGATTGAAGCAAACCTGCAAAGTTATGCATAATTTTACGCGCGAACTCCCAATTCGATCAAGATCGAGACATAAAAACTTTACTCTTCTGCATTAGCTAATTCAAATCTGCATAAACCCGCGAAGATTGAAGACAGAACTTACAGGGGGTAGCACAGAGCAATTACCGGCCTGCACAACATGTTCAGAGAGAGAGAGAGAGAGAGAGAGATTAGTTTAAACGCATTATCTGCAGACTGCAGAGATACATGCATGTGTGTAAGTATATGAGGGCAAAACCCGAAATGAAACCCAGAAAGGGTAAAACTGAAAACTGATCAATTCGAAGAAATCAATATACTTCCGCGGGGAGACATTTGCAGTCATATACGAAATCACGGCTAAAGAAAGTAAAAAAAATTAATAGAACAGAAGGGTTATTCTTAAAAAAATCAAGAATACACACAGCGTGTGTGTGTGTGTGAAGTAGGGAAAGGCATACCACGCAAGAAGATCGACGCCCCATAGAGCAAATTTCAGGAGTTCCATTTCCATAGATGTAGTATTGCCCATTTCGGTAGACGAAGAAGAGCTCATCTCTCTCTCTCCCCTCTCTGCTCTCTACTCGGAATGATGGAAAACTTTATGAACAACTTTTCAAATTATTTTCTCATCAAATAAAAAAATAAAAAAAAAACTTTTCAAATTATTTTATTGGCGGCCAATTTTTTAAAAAAAATTTAACATTAAATTTACCATAGTTGTCGACTGGGTTCAATCGGTAGACTCACGCGAGCCCACATTTTTTGTTAATTTTATTCTCATATTTTGAATAATAATATCATAATTTTAGTGAAGTGAACATTTTGAAAAGAAACTTGTGGAGAATAAAGAGGATTTGCAGACATAAATCGTAAAAATTATGTTTAAATCTGGATAAACTTTGCAATCCATAGCAGAAAATAGTACTACTAGTATCCCGTAAAAGAAAAACGTTTGGTAAACGCATGCCAAAAAGATAGGTAACAACTTGAGAAGTCCGGACTCCGGAGGGAGTACATATACATTCTTTTTTCCCCAAGGGGCAGAGCATTTTACTCGTCTGCAAAAATGCCTAGACAGGAAAATTATTACAGTACATATTAAGTTAGTTTGTTCAAATCACTCACTTTCTACTGTTATCTACAGCATGTTCTAAGATATCGTAGCTTCGAGTTTATCCATCTTCTCAATATTTGACGAGAGTCAGTTTCCCTTTAAAGTGAGACGAGGCTGCATCAACTGTGCTAGGCAGCTTCACATCACACACAATGCACCATTGTTCCCCGTCTCTGATCTTGATTTCATTCACTTTTAAGGACTGATTAAACTTGGACTTGTGCTTCCTTCCCAAGAGATGATTGATGAGCGATTTCTCACTCCTGGCATTCACCTTGCATAAATCACAGCGCCATTCTTGCTGAGGGCATCTGTTTTCCATACTTGCTTCTGGTATTGGTGTCATCCCTTTAGCACAAGGCAAAGAAATCGACTGTTCGTGGCGAACCTGCAGGTGCAGATCAAGCAGCATGTGACTGTTGTGTGTGAAGGCAAATTTGAGCAGGCCTTTTGGAAATCTAGAAAAGAAAGAGGCATATAATAAGGGGCCGCTTCTCAATTCACATATTGATGACAGTTGTTATTTCCATAGATGCCTAGTAATAGAACTAGCCTTGTCTGAGTGAGTTTAATAATCTAATCAACCTATCCGGTTAATATTAATAATGTTGCTAAGCAAGTCACGAAATCTGCTTAAAAGAGAGCAAGACCATCAAGAGAAAGCATATAAATCAAGGGTAACATGGATTAAGGAATCGAGTTATGCATGCAAAATATACCTGGTTTAAGGTTTCTGCAGTGTTTTCCCCCTCTGCCTCTACAGTATTGGTCTTTCTCTGGAAATCGATTTTATGATGTTTCTACAAAGAAAAGGGGTGCTATTTTGAGAAGGAGAAAAAAAAAAAAAATTCAAGGAAATCGCGCACTCTTCACTATGAGAATAAGAGAGAGACAATAAGTGAAACTTCAAAGGCTAGCTAGTTAAACTAAAAGAGGAACTAAAACATCCTCATTGTTTCCTATCACCATGCATATTTAAAAAATTAAAAAACTAGTAAACATAAAGTTTACTTAGAACTCTTCAAAAATGCGTCGTATATAGCTGCTAACCTCCAATTCAATAAGCTTCTCCAGAGCTTCAAATCCATTTTCTTTGATGTATTTCTCTACAGCATCAGAAAAGAAAACTCTCTCACAAAGTCTCTCTTCCTTTAGCTTGTAGTACAAGTCAATAACTAGTTGTAGCTTCACCAACGAGGCAGGAGTTACGAGGCCTTCATAGGCAAGGCATGCACCTTCAAGCTCAGGCATCACTAACCAGTATATTACTACAAGTCTTACACTAGACCAGTAGGGTATCCTGTCCAAATCAACCGCGTAAAATTCTATACTTAATGGTGTCGAAGGGAAGCAGCATTCAAGCAAGAACTTTATCTCAAAAATGCTCATTACCCAAGAATATACAGACAAATCCATGAAGCATTACAGTTACATAGATGAAGTGGCAGTAACCAAGAAAAACATATCCATAAGCAACGAAGACGGAACTTCTCTCCTAGCAATTTAAAATGCACGGTAAGCTTTCGAGGCAACATACTTACAATAGCAACTCAGCCCTCGTTTGGTTCACTCTTTTTTGGGCAAGGAAAGGGAAACAATTAAGAGATTTCATTACTTGTTGTTTGATTTGAGTAATATGTTATCCATTACTTTTACTTGAGGGTAATCCAATCCACCATATTGTTACCTTTCAAGGACCCCACCCCTCACAAGGAATTCATTTCCATCAACGAACCAAACACTCAATAAAAGTAACCCTTATTGTTTCCATTCCCTTACTTGACTTGATTCCATTCCCTTTTCGTTTCCTAACTAGAACCAAACGAGCACTCAGTCTTCATCACATTCACCATGAAACAAAATTAGGGAATAAAAAGAAAAGAAGCAGCAACAATGATTTTCACAAAAGCAAACTCAAAGAGAGAAAGCAATGAAAAAATGGCCCAATACATAACCATCTTCCTCATTCGATCCTTGGAATCAGACTGAATTGCCCTGATTGAAGCAAGCCTACAATAAATTCAATAGTTTAACGCGCTAACCAACCAATACTTTCATCACATAACAAAATACCTAGGCATCTAATCATTTTATTCATTCTTAATTCTATCAATATTTGTGAAAGAAAAAAAAATGAAGCAGGCAAGAACACTCTATTCTTCAAAATTAAAAATACTTGGAGGTCAGAGCTTACAAGGGATAGCCCAGAGCAATTGCTGGCCTGCATTATCAGAGAATGAGAGATAGAGAGAGAGGTCAGTGTAAGGTATAAACTGCAGGCATACAATGCATGTATATACGTATATCAGGGCAAAACACAAAAGGTAAGATCAATCATAGTATTAAAGAAAGTAGAAATCAGAATAGAAAAGAATAAGAATCAAGAATACGCGTGCGAAGTCAAAAACACACCAGGTAACATTATCGAAGGCCATAAGAGTAAATTTGAGGAGTCCCATTTGAATTCTGAGATTATTTCTCTCCACTTTCAGTAATTTCTTAAACAATGGAGCTCGGTCTTTAAAAGTAGAAGACGGTCATGAAAGTCTGCCGTACTCTGAAAACTCTATCGAAGTCTCTCCATATTCTTTTATTTATTTATTTTATTTACATCTTCAAAAGGGAACGGCTATATGAGATGGTTTCGGGTCATTTGGCCCGGCCCGAATGACCGCAAGACAGGTGCAGACTGCAGACCATTTTGGTCTGGAGCCTCCAGAAAATGGGCCGGGTTTGGTCGGGTTTTTTTCCCAGCTCGAGCTACTATGCCAAACGTGCACAAACTGAATACGTGTTAAGTTTCGGGACTAAAGGTCTTGAATTCGAATTCTCCATGGCACGATTTTTAAATATCAATTAATTATATTCAAAAAAAAAAAAAAACTGGAATTGTGGGTTAAAACGGACCGAGTTGGTTGGTAGTTTGAAATGGGATGGGTTAATAATACATTAATACTAGAGCCGGCCAAAAGAACCTGAACCGGAAACCAAACCAAAACCGCCAATTTTGGGACCATAATCTGCAGAAGAAATGAGGTTTCAGCTCACTCTCTACGTGGGAAAGATGGAAGACTTCATGAAAGAAGCTTCAAATTCTTTTTTTGTGTTTTTTTTAGGCGGCCTTAATTTCACTTAAACTAAACTATGTATCTAATGCATAATCTTTTAGTTGGCGCAATCTTCTGTACAAATATATTTTCTATTTATTTAATTTTTTCCGTTCAAAGAAAAAAAATCTAGTTTTTCCACATTTTGATTTTATTACTATCATACTCCGTAATTGACAGGGGCATACACGAACCGAGCTACTTGAACTCAATTCGTAAAAAGCTTGTGTGAACTTGCTTAATGAAGCTAGTTAGCTAAACCGAGCCGAGCGTGAGCATTACAATATTCAACTCGGGAACAAACTCGATAAGTGCTTTAGCTAATATTATAAAATTATTAAGTGATTACAACTTATATAGATGTATACTAGAAATAATAAATAATTATATTAAACCTTTAATAAATCTTAATTGTCATAAAATGAATGATGGATTTCAGGGAATGTGTCATGTTATTAATAACAAATACCTATATGAAAATAATTAATATTGTAAACATCAATCTAAATTTAAAATTTTCATTTAGGCTCGAAAAAAAGTTGGCCAGCTTTGAAGTATTCGAAAAGTAAAGCTAGCTTGAAGCTCGGCTTGATATTAAACGAGTCAAACTTGAGCACAATATAATCTAGCTCGGCTCAGCTTGTGTAAATTTTCTAATGATTGGATAGGTTTGTTCTTTTCTTTATATTTTATTATTCATATATTTGATCATTTCTTCAGTCACTTTCTTTGTTCCTATATATTTTTCTTTTTCAGTGAAAAAGCCCATAAATGTATTAGGGAATTTTTTTTACTTCCATTAAAATTGAATATGTTATTCAATTTCGATCCGTTCAATTACAATTTACAAGAAGTAGCAGTATAGGCATCAGTAAAGAAGAACAAATTGTTGCATCGTAGCGAGACTAATGCCTAACACCAAAGGTCTTTGGTTCGAATATACCAAGTCACCGTCTTTAGATTTACAGTTAAATAATCCAAAAGAGAGAGGGAGAGTAGAACTAGAAGGGTGCATTCAAAAACAACCATACTGAGTTGTTCATTCAGCGTTTCCGGATTTCACGGCTTTGAGCTTCTCCATCTTTTCAATATTTGCTGAGTGTCGTTTCCCTTTGAAGTGAGAAGCTGCAATTTCGAGGTTAGACAACTTCGCATCACATATAGTGCACCACGGTACCCCACCTTCGATCTTGATTCGATTCGCGTTGCTCTTGTGCTTCTTCCCCAAAAGATGAGCAATCAACGTAATTTCACTCATGACTTTCACCTTACATAAATCACAGCTCCATTCTTGCTGAGCTTTCTCGAGGGGAGGAGTAATATCCTTCTCAGTCTGCACAACACAAGACGATGATGATTAATTGAAGCTTCAACGGTTAGCGTAAGTAAACACACCAACTATTCTTTTAACACATGCATGAAAATATTATGTCATGCCTTGTTAATCTAAATTGAGATTTGAGGCTATTGATCTTCAAATGTCTCTAATTTTCTCCTAATTATAGCCTTAAAACACATCACACTTACATGTCATGAATTTAATGACATGATCACTAAAAGCAATTGTTTCCTTTTAAATCAAGATTTTGTAATACATGAAGATCAATCTATGCATGCCCCTAAATATGTGCAATAAAAAAAAGTTGATCAAATCACAGTTTCTATAATGAAAAATAGCCGCTTACTTCAATAAACTTTTCCAGATCAAATCCATTTTCTTTGATAAGTTTCTCTTCCACATTGCCATGATTAAATTTACTACTTGCAGAAAATGACTGCATGTTCTGCACCTGCTGCTGCAGATTGAAACGACAAATATAACCTTGCTCGATAATTTTCCATTTGAACTTGAACAAAACAACTGACAGGAATTATTGAAATGAAGAACTTGCCAGAAGCATGTGATTGGTAGCAAGTGCATAAAGGCAAAATTATGATGTTTCCTTAATTTTGATAATCAATACTAAAGCAAAATAATTAGTTTCACAAGTTACCGAAGGTGATGGTCCTGAATCTTGGTCATCAAGCAAGGTAGCTTTAAGGGACTCAAGCTTAGATTTGTGATTGCTCAATCGAAGATGAGCATCCAACATAGACACATTCGTGGTAGTGAAATTACATAAATCGCAGGTCCATTCTTGCTGAATTTTCTCGAGAGGAGGGATTTGAGGGCATCTATTATCTGTGCTGACTTCTGGTCGCGCAATCTCTTTAGCATTAGCAATGGAGCATGTTCCATTCAGAGCCTGAGACGAAGATATTGATTGTTCATGGCGAACCTGCATTTGCAGATCAAAGTTATAACACTCTTTGTGTATAACGCCAAGTTTAAGGCATTTTCTGGAAACACTAGAGAGAAAGAGGAATAAGGGGCTGCACAGGAATTCACTTATCGTTGTTTCCATAAAATTACTAGCAATATAAGTAGACTTTGCTAAGTGAGTTTCATAACCTGATCAATCTATCTAGTTTAATGCTAATAAAGTTGCCAACACAATCGAGAGAAAGCACATAAATCGATGCTAACACAGATGAAGGAATCAAGTAATGCATACATAATCTACCTCTTTAGAGATTGCTGCAGTGTTTTCTCCCTCTGCCTCTATAGCTTTCGTACCTCTCTGGTAATCGATGCAATCTTGGCTTTCACGCTGTTTCTGCAAAATAATGAGAATAAAAGAAACACAACTAGTGAATCTCTAAAGGCTAAACTTAAAACGGAACTAAAAAGTCCTCCTATTTCCTATCACCATACTTTGTTTTTTTTTTTTTTTTGAGAAAACTATCACCATACTTGAAAGTAGAAAGTTTACTTAGAACACTTGTAAATTGTGACGTACATAGCTGCTAACCTTCGATGCAATAGGCTTCTCCAGAGCTTCGGATCCATTTTCTATTGCGTGTTTCTCTACAACATCTGAAATTGTTTTTGTCTTAGAGAGTCTCTCCTCCTTTAGCTTGTGGTACAAGCCAGTAACTTGTTGTAGCTTCAGCAACAAGGCAGGAGTTAGGAGGCATGCACCCTCGAACTCAGGTATCACTAACCAGAAGATTACTGCAAATCTTACACTAGACCAGTAGGGTATCCTGTCAAAAACAAACGAAACGAAACGATGTATAATCTTTTTTTTTTTTTAGGGTAGTATACAATTCTACATTTAACAATCAAGAACAAAACTTAGCCATAAAACGCAACGAAAATCGCACTTCTTTCCTAGCAAAATGCATAAGCTAAGCAATGCAAACAACAGAAAATCAACAATATGAGGTGCAATGGAGGAAATGAGATACTAACCACTCAATGATTTTCACAAAAGCAAACTCAAAGAGAGAAAGCAATGAAAAAACAGTCCAATACATGACCAACTTCCTCATGTGGTATTTTGAATCACTACCAACTGCCCTAATTGAAGCAAACCTGCAATAAATAAATAAATAAATAAATAAAGCATCATTTTAAGCAATTAGCAACACTAATTTCATCTCATACAAATAATTCAAGCATCTAGACAAGACATCCCAATTCAAATCAAGATTCTTGAAGAATGGAAGGAGACGTGAAAATTTTAATATTCTTCTAAACTAGAAAATAGTTAGCCGTAAATCCAGGCAGCGAGAGGACAAAACTTACAAGGGATAGCCCAAAGCAATTGCTGGCCTGCATTAAATGTTCAGAGAGAGAGAGAGTTAGTTGAAGCGTATAAACAGCATATATAAATACATGCATGTATTTATATGTACGTATATAAACGAAAGGTAAAGGTAGGATCGATCAATTTGAAGAAATCAAAATACTTGAGTATCATATATGCATTCTTATCATAAATCATAGCTAAAGAAAGTAGAAATCAAAACATAAAAGAAAAGAAGAAAAATAAACCAAGCAAGATTATCGATGCCCAAAAGAGTGAATTTGAGGAGTCCCATTTGAATTCTATTCTGAGGTTTCTTCAGCAGTAAGATGAAATTGAAATTGCAACTTGTTGTTGGGTCTCTAAAGAAAGATAAAAAGTCTCTCCGTACTCTTAAAACTTTATCAAAGTCTTTGTATATTCCTTTTTTCTTTTTTTTTCAACCCTATTTTGCTTTTTTTTATTTATTCATTTATTAACTATAGATAAATTCTCTAGAAAGAAGAGAGAAAAGTAATTTGCATGACATACGTTTGTATCGAATTTAATTGGTTAGAGTTACAACTTCCCTAGTTAAATATTACGTATTCTAATGATAAATTGGTGAATTTTTTACTACATGCGTTCATGATGAATAAATTGGTGTATTTTTTTCAGTTTTTTTATTGCTTAATTATGGTTGTAGTATCCCGTAAAAGAAAGAATTTTTCAAAAATTCATTTTAAAACCCATCATCAGAATCGTGGAAAAACGTGCCAGAAAAGCCAAAAGAAAGGTGTCAATTTAGATGAAATGGAGAGAGTATATTTTATCATATAAAATAAAAATTATATATGGAAAATGCGATTTTTTTTACATTAGATTTCAGTCAAACAATACTTTTAATCCAGATCACACAAGAAAATGTGGTGTGTGAAATGATATTTTCTTGTTGAGGCGTTCCAAAAAGGAAATATGATCTCTTTGACCGGGTCGGAGGAAGTACTTTGTTTAGAGGAAAGCATCGGTCATAACTATAAATGTGTATTAATGAAATAATAATCCCGAACTAACTATAGAAGCTTCCACATTCGGCCTCCTTTGGTGTTGAATTTTTTCAATTTACCAAAAATCATGACTAGGATGAGGATTATTTTGCCCTCATCACTCCATTTCCCCACAAATCCATACCATTTGCTCACGCATTTTGGATCCACTTTTACCTGCCGATCACATCCATATCCTGTTGTGAGCCCCACGTTTCCGTACGCACTGCAATATTAAAAATTAAATAAGCCTATGATTATTCAAATTTAATGAATGAATCAACTTTAGATTAAAATTTAAATTATTTGGTTTGTTGTTACCTGGTGACCTCGAATGCTATGTTAAGCACGCTGAAGTTGATAGGATCATGTTTTAGGTTTTTCCTCTCGGTAATGCAAACGAGAACGATGAAGATGGCCAGATAAGAAGGCTGTGAAAACATCAACTTTTCTACCATACTATTTATTCTCTTTTTCTTTAACTTCAGAGGGCTCTGTTCCTCGTCTTTAACTTCAGGTACAAATGAGGTATAAGGAGGAAGGTACCTGTCCAATTAAACTATTAGTCGGAGAGAAAACACCGTACCAACCGAGTTGTGCTTCGTTGCCATCAATACATAGCGGTTGTTTGGCTAAGTTTATTTTAAAAAACTTATAAGCTCCTGAAGGTTGATGCTTATAAAATATTTCGATAATTAACCTTATTTTTGGAGCTTATAAACAGCAAAGGTGCTCTTTAACTTTAAAAGAAGACTAGAAGAGAAAGAGAAAGAGAGAAGACTAACATCATGACGATGAAAAACACGAGCACGGCGGAGGCGACAGTCGAGAGATCAACGATATTCTCCCCAGAATGCCTAGTGTTGATGCACTGGAAAACGACGGCGACGACTTTCTGATAAGTATTCAGGCCACCTAACCCCGTCGCGTACCATTCGAGCGATGAGTACAAGACGAAACCGATCAAAAGGAATCCGAAGGCCGTAGGGAGAAGCATCGAAGAATGCAGCTTGGGAAGCAAGTGCAAATATCCCACCTCCCCTGCATTCTCCATCAAATATTTTGCCTCACCCTTCTTATTCTTCTTCTTTTTCCCCATCACCCAAATTATCAGCCTCAGAGCCGAAGGAAACATCGTGTTTCCTAGAAGGACCTGAGGGATAAGAATAAGCAGAAGCCCCGAATTCTCTTGAAAAACGATCAAATTCTCGTTCGTTGGTATAAAGCCACAGTTAGCGAACGACGAAACTACAGTGAAAACTGCGAAAACGGACATTGAAATCCGTTTCTTCCTCAGAACATTCTCCGCACTTGGAAAAAGGGACATGTACACTAGGAGGGACGCGACGCCAAGAGCTTGCACGAGGAGCAGGTACACCAGTACTAAAATTCCCAAAAATTTAATCGAATCGTACTTGAGATCGCGTACCATCCGATTAGAAGACAGCTCGGAGAGATCATTCACTTCCATGGTCTCGATTCGATCAGAATCGTGATGAGACTCGACTCGCACCTCAACAGAAGAAGGTTTTTTTCTTCTGTTGAGGTGAAGACCGACCATGGAAGTGAAGATCTCGCCTCCGAGGAACATTAGCACCGTCATCGCTACGAGCTGTTGGTCGGAGAAGACCTCCATTTCCACCGGCAACATGCTCGACACGGTGGCGGCCGATACGGACGTGAAGAAGACGTCGATGTTGCTAAGACTAGACGAATCTGTTCTGGGATTCAATGCCTTGAGAATTGCAAAACCGAGTGTGGAAATGGAGAGTAAGTAGAAAATGTATATTGAAAAGGCGTTGCATTTCAAGAGAAGGTAGTGGTAACTGCGGAGTATGAGGAATCTACTCACTTTCAATGAACAATTACAAAGAGTTTGGATTTTGTTTAAGTAACTAAAAAAGTAGTCTATATACATCTTATATAAACTTAGCTTTGGTTGCAGAGATATGTAGAGGAAGCGAAGTGGGGTGTATATATATATAGAGAAAAAAAAATAGAGATGTTAGTTTATCTATACTTATATAAAAAGAGTCTTGAGTACTTAATGTAGATTGTCTATTATGCCCTCATTATATAATTAATTTAAGAGTAATAAATGCAATGTGATACATACATAGTAAGTATATCCATGAACTATTAGAATAAATCATTAGAAAATAAATTTTCCTTCTATATCATTTTAGTTTAATTTAATGGCTTACATACATAGTAAGTATATTTAGTGAGATCCATGGGGATCCCACTCCCACAATATTTAATTTAATTTAGTGAAGAAAAAAAAAAAAAGCATATACATAATTTTTTTTTCTTGTGAAAAAAAAAGCGTAAACATATTTTTTCCTTTTCTAAGATTTTTCTTTCTTAGAATTGCCTTATTTTTACTTAAATTATTTTGTATAAACTATTTAATCAATCCTTAGAAAATAAATTTACTCGTATCTTGTTTATCATTTTTGTTTAATTTAACAAATTTTTATGGTAAGTATATATAGTGAGACGGTGAGAATAATGAGGACCCCTTCATTCCCCAATATTACTACGGGGTATTTATCAAATATACTCAAGAATACAAAATATATAGTTTTTGGAGGAAAAAGTATCCCACTATATAGCTAATGATTATTGATAATATAAAGTATTTTTTAAAATAAAAATATGAAGTAATTGTATCATTAAATTTCATTCTTTCATGTATTAAGTTTAAAGTGTTCTGAATAGACAAAAATGAATCATATGTCACAAATTCTATTGGATGATTATGAAGATTAATGTACAATTATATTATTAATTATTACAAGATAATTATATATAGTAGCACGTTCAATCTAAAATCGTAAACATACTCAAAGACATACTAATCTTTAATTTGGATCATAAACATATAGTAATCGTATATTATTTAAAACACATCATATCTAAAAAATTGAGAGCATAAGAATATAAATATAAAGTTATAATAAAAAAAATTATATATATATATATATATATGTATTATTATAGTCAAATTGCAATAGAGATACTAATATAAGGAACATATGTGTAAATAAATAAGTTTGTGTATGAATAATTCTAGGGCAAATCATGTGTTTATTCAAATAATATTTTGATAGTTGAAATTATTGAATCTACATGCGAAAATAATTCAACATACTATAGATGACTCATCACACAAGCAATGACAGTAAAATGCTTTATAACTGCCATGCTACTCACATTGATGATAGGGGGAATCTACAAACATTGATAATAGAGGAAACTCGAAAAGATGGACATGATGGATAAATCAATCACTGCATCAATTGAAGATTTAAATCCAAATGTAAAGGTGCAAATGCAAAAACCAAGTGAAAAGCCTAAATGTGGAAGAAAGGGGGAAAAACACACACACACACACACACACACACACACACAATGTTACCTATTAAAGTTGAAGTGCAAGATAAGAAAAAAGAAGAATCGCAAAATGATTAATGCATCTAGATTCCAAGTGACGATGATCATCCATTGGTCAAGCTTATTTGTGTAATGCAAAAGAAGAACAAACGTTCTCCAATCGAGAAGATCAACAAAGACAAAAAAAAATAAAAAATAGGATAATTTAATCAATTTACAATTGGATGTTTGATTTAATGCTTTTCTTTATTTAATTCAATAATTAGTACTTTAATCTTTAGTTTGATTTTTTTAATTGATTATGATGATCGGTTAGTCAAAAAAAGAAAGGCGGCGATTTTTGAGTGGAATTTTCTATTTTTATTAGATGAGTTAATTTTTCACAATCTATATATATATTTAAAATTAATAATTTAAAAAAAATATCGATGTTAGAATTTATTTATTTTATTAGAAAATATTGATTAAGCACATAATCACTTTCAAACAATTTTCGAATTTAAAATATATTCTACTATTAATAAAGTCTCAATAACATGCATATGCATGGTCAATAACGAGAAAACCTTTTATACTGATTAAAATATAAAGTAAAAGGGAAGTCACACGTGCAACGCACGTTCTCAATGCTAGTCACTATAAAATGGTGATAAACTAATAAAATCATAAAACCTATAATTGAAGACAACGGTTGGAAAAACTCAAAATTTGGGAATTTGATAGTGGTATACAAAGGACGAACTAAAAATTACTTGCTCCGTCCACCAATTATGTACTTAGAATTTATTAGTACGATTTTTTTTTTATTTTTGTAATTAGTGGTGTTAAAGTAATATTTGGGTACTTAATATGAGTGAGTATTTAAGTGGAATGATTATAAAATATATTTTAGTTGACTTTTGAGGTGTAAATAAAATAATAAATTTAGAGTCCACGTCCAAAAATAGACGAAACGCATAAGTTGTGAACTGCCGAATAAGGTAATAAAGATGAGTAGATTGTGAACGGAGAGAGTAAGATGGAAGATTTCATTTGGAAGCATTTTAAATAACGAATGCATAAACTATGGGGATATATATATATATATATATATATATATATATATATATATATATTTTTTTTTTTCTTTAATTTAAACCGTAACGTCCAATTAGACAAGGTTACAAGGAGTTAAATAAAGCTCAATAATGCACGCAGTAAATAGAAAATAGAAAATGATAAAAATGACACTTCATCGTATATATAAATATATAAAGGAGTATTCTCCTGTTCGTGTGAGGATACATGTGTCACACGTAGATCATACATAGAACAGCTAGCGCCGTGTACGCCAGAATAAGAAGAAATTTGGAATCAGTTTAAAATATGCATATGGGCCATAATTCAAATTATCAACTCAAAATATATTTAATAATCGATTATTGACAATCATAATTACTTTGGAAAAATGAAAGATTGCAATAATGCATAATTAATTCCTCTTCCAGATGAGGATTGATTGGACCCCCATTATTAGTTTAAGTTTCATATTTGACATTTATAAATACAATAATTGGGATATAATAATTGGATAATGTCAATTATAATTTTTTAGGTTGAACACAGTGTTCTAAAAGTCGTTAGGCGCTAGTTGGGCGGTGGAGGGGACCTAGCGCCTAGGCAGCTAGGCGTGGCCTGAGTGGATTAGAATCACAATGCTTACATTTACTATTATTACATCTTGTCAAACTATATCAACATATATTATTCATAATTTTATTATTAAATTCATGATGAAAGCATATAATATGATAATTAATAGTCCAATTTCATAAATTTTATAGTTTCACATAAACTTCATAGTCTACAACATTTTTTTTTAACTTTCAACATAATATCAATATCTATTGAATTCAATATATGTAATATATTTTGGTGATAAATTCATCTAGTCAGTCAAATCACGTATAGAACAGTCTAGTTGGCATAAGTATCGATTAGTTCACACTTTGAGACTAATTATGTTTTAATACGGCCAATAGTTAGGATGCCTCTAAGCACCTAGTCGGATTTAACATTAATCAGACGGTGGGGTGCCGGGGACTAGGCAGCCCTAGCTAGACGGGAACTTTTAGAACATTAGTTGAACGTACTAACGAATCTAGTATAATGCTCACGTGGAATTCGGGGATTTCAAGTTAATTATATAAGGAAGGATTGATATATAAACATCTGGATTTTTTTTAACACATAACTTTTCATTTAATTTCATGAGCTTTGTTAATAAGACATATATATACCCTATTATAAAAGTGTCTTGTTTTATAAAATTTGGTTAACTATTTGTCCCTATTATATAATTTAATTTGAGGTTATTAATGTAATACTATATCATAATATTATACAAAAATTTATAGGAAAAATGTTACACGTTTTTATAAATAAATAAAAATTCAAACATGATTTACTTTATTGTAATTAGACATATACCTACAAGTATTTGTAAAATAAAAAATAAAAAAGTTACTTTTATTCAATAATTCTACTTTGATCATAATTCTAAACATGATTGGAGTACATTTCAAAATAATCTTATTCAATAATTCCACTTTGATCATAATTCTAAACATGATTGGAGTACATGTCAACATAATTTTATTCAACAATTCCACTTTGATCATAATTCTAAAGTGTTTTTATTTTATTTTATTTTAAATAATGAAATTTGGAATAAAGTAACTATACACTCAATCAATTCAGTCAGCCTCATATTAATTTCTTACGTAAGACACAAAAGTTATTAATATAATATGTTTAAGTTAATACAATTATGATATTGGTGTATATTTTTAATTTCTAGATTAGAATCATTATCTTGATTGAAAAAAATTAAATAAGAGTCAAACATTATGATTATAAGTTCAATACCGACTAGAGCCACACTCCTGTGCGGTCAGTGGCACAGTGCGTTCCAACCGCAAAGCCCACAATCTAGCAGGTTTGCAACTGAAAACAATACAAGTAATGAATTGAGTCATGTAATTTATTAGCTTTCAAGGCCTGACCACATTATGCGGCCGGCCTCATGCAATTCTTTGTCTTCCGACTAAACTAAATCCATAAAATATTCTAATCATTCTCCTAATAAAACTCTCTCATCATCCAACTTTACCTATATAATATAAGAAGCTCTAAATAAATCATTAGTATGGCATGATGCATGTAAAAATTGTGGCAAATCATACCTTAATAAAGGGGAGATACAAGATGCAACAAGTGCAACAACCATGTCATTGAGACGATACCAAAGTAATAAACGAAATTAAACATCATAAATAATTTATATAAGATACACTTATTGACCAAACTATAACTATACTATGTAATTTGATCGTGTATAGGATAACCATGAATTTTACAAAAGTGAATACAATGCCCGGATTACAATACTCAATAGAGTTGTAACATTATATGTTGAATGTCTGTGGATTAATATATTTTGTCAATAATGAGGTAACTTTATATTTCATATATATGCATCAACTTGGTGTCATTAAGGATTTTTTATTTTGTACGTGATCATTAGTTTAACATATGTGAATGCGCTCATGCCTATAATAATTAGACTAGCTAGCATTTGATTTATTTTTTCTTTCTATATAAAGCTATGGATGTAGCACAATGTAATTGTAGAAAACAAACTGCTATTTAAAAATTCTTTTCCTTTTTTTGGAGAAAATAATTTTACATATAGAAGTTGAACACACAAGCATCAAAAAAGATTTCTGACAATTGATTACCGAGGGAATGTAAATATCGACCATGATACATTTCATAACTACAAAAAAGATTTCTGACAATTAATTACTGAGGGAATGTAAATATATATATATATATATATATATATTTTTTTTTGAGATAGGAATGTAAATATTACAATCACCACAATTCAAATAAATGAATGGATGGCTGCATCAGTTGAAGACTCAAATCGAAATCTGAAGGAATAGAAGGACTAGCCAATTGTAAAGCCTACATGGTGAAAACAGGAAGGAAAATAAATAAATAAACTACTACAGAGTTTTCACTTCAGTGGAAGACTCAAAGGAAGAAGAGGAAAACCCGATTGAAAAACCAAAAAAGGGGAAGAAGAAAAAGAATAATTATAGAGTTCCAGTTTGTTGAAGTTGAAGTGCAAGATGAGAAAAAAAGAAAAATCACAAGGAAGAAGAATAGTGACTACATTCAAATTCCAAATGATGATCATGATCAGCCACTGGCCAAATTTATCTCTACAAGAAAAATAAAGATATAAAGTTTTGAAGAGAAGAAGATCAAACAAAAAATTAAAAAAATTGAATTCATATCTGCATAGTTAGCATATTATCTTTTAAATTTAGTATACGTTGAGAACAAAATATTATTTTATCTTCCTGTAATTTTGCTTCTGTTGTTGTTACTTAATTGCTTGGGAGTTGCCTTACATGAGATTTACTTATTTATGATTATGAGTTATTGTAGTTTACTGATATTTAACTACTTATATATTATGTTTGTGATAATTGAGTTTTAAAGTTTCTTGAAGTAGAGGTATTTAAAGACTCCTTTCTATGTTAGCATTTATCCAATTTTTCAGACAATTTCACAATTGTGAGCTGTGAATTGCAAGACATAGTCTGTAAGAGCTTTGTAGTGAACTTGTTCCCACCAATGTCCAAGTAGGGAGAGTTGACAACGAGAGAAAGGGTAAGAGGAAGGGCACAAGCTCATTCGAGGAGATATCGAGCCTCTGGAGCTGATACCAAGAACTCAGCTCTTCTGAGGGCACAACAGAGTGGAACTTGAAAAAACACAAGTTTGTTAGAAGAGTAGGGAAATTAGGTCCAACATTGTTGTTATCCATATCAAGAACTTGAATATTTGTACTCAAGGCACTTCACCAGAGAGATTGTTTGCTTTGTTTATGGTGTGCTAAAATGATCAAAGAATAATTGTAAAGAAAAATATAATATAGTATTCTTTTGTTATTATCACTTTTGTATTATTACTAGCATATGAAACGTGTGTTGCACGTTGAACCTATTGTGTTTTTTTATAAATTTATTAAAATACATCAAAAAGAAAAATTAATAAATTAGCTTGTATTAATCTTTCTTTTTATTTTGATTGAGATGAAGATAAATCAGTTTGTGCTTTTGAATTAATATATATATATATATGTTAATTCCATAGGAACGATGTTTCTTTCCATAGGAATTTGGAAATTTTTAAATATGTTATTCCATAGGAACGATGTTTCTTTCTTCTCTTATTTGGTTATGGTTTTGGAACTATTGTATTTTTTTATAATTTTATTAAAAATATATTTAAAAATTTAGAAATTATAAAAATAAAATTGGCTTCGTCTTATAAATAAAAAAAGTTAAAAGTAAAACGAAAGTATTCGAATACTTTTATGTCAACTCTCATATAATATTTCTACAAATACTTTTACGTATATTTTTTAATGTTCAAGAGTTTGATTGATTGTTATTTTCTAGGACATTCACATACGTACTATATAAACAATTTCATAAACTTGTATTGGCAACTTCATTGATGTCTATAATAATATTTTTATAATGACACACAAATATTGAATTAAAATATAATATTTAGATAGCGAATTACGCACACTTATTGTAATTTTTGGCAGATCGTTAATACAAAAAGAAAATCAAAAGTACTACTTACAAATTACAATTAAATATTATTATGGTCATTGCTTATCTCAAAATAAAATTATAAATATATTTGTCCACACATATATAATGTCTTTGGGGATACATATATGTGTGTAGCTAAAAATCTTTCCTTACACATACACATAAGTGTAGGTAATATTCTTTCTCCACGGATAAATAACTATAGATGGTGACACTTGCGTTATGTATGGGTAAAACTCAATCCCCACACATAAGCATATATTTATCCACACATGCTTGTGTAGGTGAAACTCTAAATTTTTATAATGACATATATAAACGAAAGGTAAAGGTAGGATCGATCAATTTGAAGAAATCAAAATACTTGAGTATCATATATGCATTCTTATCATAAATCATAGCTAAAGAAAGTAGAAATCAAAACATAAAAGAAAAGAAGAAAAATAAACCAAGCAAAAGATTATCGATGCCCAAAAGAGGGAATTTGAGGAGTCCCATTTGAATTCTATTCTGAGGTTTCTTCAGGAGTAAGATGAATTTATAAGGTACGGATCTTATAAATTCTCATATTTTCGTTTAGGGTTTGTGCGATATACTTTGTACCTTATTTTTCCTTATAGTGAAATCTCTCTTTCCTGCCAATGATTTTCTCCCGTTTTGAGTTTCCACATAAATCTGTGTGTTTTTCGTTTTCTGTTCTTAATATTGCTTGTCAATTCATAACAAATTGAAATAGCAACTTGTTGTTGGGTCTCTAAAGAAAGATAAAAAGTCTCTCTGTACTCTCAAACTTTATCCAAGTCTCTGTGTATTCCTTTTTTTTTTTCTCTTTTTTTTTCCAACCCTATTTGCCTTTTTGTTTATTTTTTTATTTAACTATAGATAAATTCTAGAGAATATACATGTATTTGTCCATAAAAGTTAAGGAATGTCAAATAATGTCCATGAAGATAAAAAATACAAATAATATCAAAAAATGTCCTTATGTTGAATTTTTGGACAAAAATACCCTCGTCTACCTAATTATGCCTACAATTTCCATTATTTTTTGAAACCCTACCCAAAGTCTCTCTTCCTCAAATTCTCTCTCTTCCCCTCACCCTCACATCCACGGCGATTCAGTTTCTCCCAGCATGATGCCTCATCCGCCGACTACAGACACCTCCACCGACTCCTCCTCTTCCTTCCATCGCGTGGCGCCTCCGTGCCTCGATCTGCTCAACTACGCTCCTCCGCCACCGCCTCTCATCACCCGCTCTACTCAGCCTAGGGCTGCCGCCGAGATTCGCCCCACACCAGCGGCGTCGAGATCTTAATGGTGATTTTTGAAAATATTTCAGTTTCTATAAGCGGTGTAATTTTGGGGATTTTTGCTTTGATTCCTCTGAATTTTGGAAACCTAAAATTGGAGATAGCTACAACTGATTTTCGCTCAAACCACCATTTCCACACCATGAGTGTAATATATTATGAGAGAATCTGTTTGGAATAACTCTTAGTGTTTCACCTAAAGTGCTAGCAATAGAACTAGGTCTATCGTAGAACTAGTAAGTTTAACCCAAATATCGAATCTCAAGGAAAGCTTAACAGGGTGATTTATCGTATGAACACACGCGCTAAACACTCTACGAAAGCAAATAAATATTTAGGGGTTTTTAGTTTAATTATTAAATCCTAGACTTAATTAAAAGAAAGCAAATAAATCTAACTAAATCTAACCTAGACTTGAAATAAAAGAAAACAATTAAGAGCAAATAAAAGAACTTCTGTCTGTCATACGGGACAAAAGAATTAAACTAAGAGAAAAATAATAAATCTATCTAGGTATGAATTGAAAAGAAAGCAATAAAGAAAGCAATTAAATCTAAACTAGAGAAAATAATTAATTTACCTAACATGCTTGGAATTAAAACGAATCTAAATAACTTGAAAGCAATTAAATTGTATCTAGAAAACTAATCTAAACTAATATAAGCAATTAATCAAAGCAAGTAAAACTAATCTAAGAGCACAAAATAAACTTACGAATCGAAGACGAAAGAAAGAACGAAGAACTTGAATTAAACTTGAGTTAAATATTGAATCCAAAAGCTATAATCTTCAAAATAATAACTAAAAGCTAATCTAAACTAATCTAGAGTTTTTAATGCTGAAAAATAAGAGAGGATAAGTGTTTCCCTAAAGGTTACATATTTATAAGACCTCAAAAACCTAATTAAACAAGGAAAGAAATCACTAAAATCGACAGGGCTCGTGGCCGTGTAGACCCTCGCGGTCGCGAGGGGTAAGTTGCAGTCCGCTGCGCGCGATATTTTTGTTTCGGCCGTATCTCCCTCGTCTGAACTTGGAATTGACTGCCGTTTTTCCCTACGCGCTCCTATCGAACTCCTCTTCAATAATATATTTTTATTTCATCCGAGCTTCATATCACCTTTTGCTCATTTCTTCAATCTTTTGCTCCTTTTCTCTCTTCTCTTCCAAAACTTTTCACGAACTCGACTTTGACTAATACACACATAAAAAAGAACAAAACATACGAAAACAAACTCATACCAAACTATAAAAATCACACAAAAACACACTAAACACCTAGTATCCACGGTAATTTCTGAGCTTAATGCTTGATTAGTCAAATAGTTGTAGGTGAAATAAGTCTCTTGCGTGTGTGAATTTTCTGACACACATATAGTAGTTTTTGTTGACTGGATTTGTAATGTTTGTAGAAGGAACCACCTCACAATTGCTTTGATTTAATTTATGTAATTCTGTTTCTCTTTATATTGAAGACGATGGCGGCGAGTCTCCATTGTTAATGCTCGTCATGGTTAATGCTTGCCAGTTTGTATACAAAGTGTTTGATGTTTTGTTTGTGAGAATTTCTAATTTTGTTGTTGGTACTAATGAGACTATTCGGTGCCGATAGTCTCATTAGTTCTATTTCTGATTTAGGGTTTTGCCTTTGGATTGGATATTAAAGTTGGTTTAGAGTTGTTCCTCTTGTTCAGAATCATGTATTTTTTAAAAAAATAAAAATCATGTTAGGAATGTTGATTTATGGACTGAAATGAATTGCTGAAGTTGGGACTAATGAGATTATTCGGTGCCAATAGTCCCATTAGTCATATTTCTGATTATATGTACTGGATTGAGGAGTTATAGTTGAGACTAATGGGACTATTCAGTGACAATAGTCTCATTAGTCCTATTTCTGATTTAAGGTTTTTGCCTCTAGATTGGTTGCTACAGTTGTTTTAGGATTGATTCTTGTTCAGAATCATGTTTTTATTGAAAATAAAAATCATGCTTGGAATGTTGATTTTATGGACTTAAAGAAAATTTTGAAATTGAGACTAATGGAACTATTCGGTGCCAATAGTCCTATTTCTGATTATATGTACTGGACTGAAGAGTTGTAAGTTGGGTCTAATGGGACTATTTGGTGCTAATAGTCCCAATAGTTCCATTTCTAAAAATGTCAGAAATTTAGAAAAAAAACGTAAATTTGAAGAAAAAAATCGAAAAAAACGTAAAAATCGTAAAAAAAAAACTTCAGAAAAAAGAAAAAAATAATAAAAAAATCAATCAAAGTCAACTCATTAAGGGTATTTTGGTCCAAAAAGTCAAAAAATTACATAATTTGTACTCCCTCCGGCTCATGATTTCCGACCGCCTTTCCTCTTTAGGCCGTCTCATGATTTCTGACCCCTTTTCTATTTGGAAATAATTAGCTAACTAATGGTACAATTAGTAAATTTCTTATTACAATTAACTTTTCCTTATTACAATTAATTTATAAAAAATTAAATCATCAAAAATCAATAACAAAAACAAAAAATAAATATACCCCATCATCCCAAATTAAATGCACAAACCCAAATTCAATTCATCTATCCAAATCAAACCCAGAAACCTAAAATCATCCTAACCCTAACCTACTATCTCCCCCAATGTCATTTCCCCTACTGTAAGTTCGTTCTTCATTCTCTCACAATCTCTTCAGCCTCCAGGGCTCCCCACCTCCCTACTCGCACCATGCTGTAGGAGGAACCCTTTTGACCGCCGACGAACTCTTCTCCGGCGGCGTCCTCCTTCCCCTCCGTCAGCTCAACCTTTCCAACGAGGTTCCGGCTTATCCGCCGCGAGAAGGCGCGTCCGGGTCGGATTGACGCCCGGATGCCCAAATCAGCGCGAGCCCAGCGGAGCTCAACATTGACCCTTCGCAAGGAGTAGATCTGTTCGAATGGACCATTTTTCTACCTTTCTCTCTCTTGAAAACGGAAGATCCTTTTTCTACCTTCTTCATCGATTTCACCCTCTTTTCTCTTTTTTCTCGAATTAGTATTACCTAAGATTGCGCTTCTCGTTCGTGTCGTTGAGATATTCTGCTTCTCCTTCTTGTGGGTTTTTGTTTCCTTCAATTAATTTGAGGTCAATTCGGAAAAACCTGTTCTTGCTTGCGAGCGGTGGAAGTTTCTCATTGAAAATTAATGGTGTTTGCTCGATTGATTGTGTGCAATCAGAATTAAAGTGTGTATTAACTACTGTTTACATTTTAGAACAATAAATATTTTTTTTAATTAATTACAATGATTAGTATAATTAATTACTGCCAAATAAATAATCATAATAATTTAATTCCATTATTTATTTAATTATTTAACATTAAAATGTACACAATACATAAACCAAACCTTAAACAATACACTTAATACACTAAATACTTCCGTCTTAAAACTCGTGCATAAAAGAAAGGGTCGGAAATCATGAATCGAATGGAGTATTTTTTATCTTCTTGGCTATTACTGTATTTGACATTTGTTAACTTATATGGACATTTAAAATTTTGCCTCTAAATTCTATAGAAAGAAGAGAGAAAAGTAATCTGCATGATATACGTTTGTATCGAATTTAATTGATTAGAGTTACTACTTCCCTAGTTAAATATTACGTATTCTCATGATAAATTGGTGAATTTTTTTACTACGTGCTTTAATGATGAATAAATTGTCATTCCATGTTTACAGGTCACAGAGTGGATTTGTGAGTGGATTTGTTTCCTCTTGAATTATAATTATTTTTTTCAGTTTTTTATTGCTTAATTATGTAAATATATTTTATCATATAAAATAAAAATTATATATGGAAAAATGCGATTTTTTCACATTAGATTTCAATCAAACAATGCTTTTAATCCGGATCACACCAGAAAATATGGTATGTGGAAAGATATTTTCTTGTTGGGATGTTCCAAAAAGAAAATATGATCTCTTTGAGTAGGGACGGAGGAAGTACTTTGTTTAGATGAAAGCATTGATCATAACTGTAAATGTGTATTAATGAAATAATAATCCCGAACTAACTATACAAGCTTCCACATTCGGCCTCCTTTCATATTGAATTTTTTCAATTTACCAAAAATCATGACTAGGATGAGGATTAATTTGGCCTCATCACTCCATTTTCCCACAAACCCATACCATTTGCTCACACATTTTGGATCCTCTTTCACCTGCCGATCACATCCATACCCCGTTGTGAGTCCCACGTTACCATAGGCACTGCAATATTAAAAACAAGCATATGATTATTCAAATCTATACAACATATAAAAGCTAAATAGTTGATAAAAATTACATCAATGACATTTTCTCTCTAAAAGTAACAATCAATTGTCTAATGGTTTCTTAAAGATGATTTAATTTAAAGACTTATGAATTAATCAATGAATTTGATAATAAATATATTTTAAATAATAATCAGTGTAACATTGTTTGCTAATGTATCCATTTTTTCATTAAATTACTATATTAATGTGCTTATGATTAATTATATATATATATATATAATTATTATAAGACAAAAACTTATGTCAGCCGGAGGCACCGTGCGGCCGGACCCAAAGTATCAATCTTTATACAGAAAAATGTCAATCTATATGAATAAAAGTGTCAATCTTTAACATAATTATTTTATGAATAAAATGATAATTTTTAAAAGTGTCAATCTTTATACAGAAAAGTATCAATTTATATGAATAAAAGTGTCATTATTTTAGCCCGGCCGCACGGTGCCTCCTGCTGACCCAAGTACGTCCCTTATTATAAATATATGCCTTAAAAGTTAAATCTTACAAAAAAGACTAAACCTTACAAAAGAAAACCTAAACATTATTGATATTGTATTGTTACAACTGCGTTGAACATATAAAATGCGCACCAATAAGTAGTTGAGCATTTATGTACATATTACGGAGTATAAATATATGCCTTAAAAGTTAAATCTTACAAAAAAGACTAAACCTTACAAAAGAAAACCTAAACATTATTGATATCGTATTGTTACAACTGCGTTGGACATATAAAATGCGCACCAATAAGTAGTTGAGCATTTATGTACATATTACGGAGTATATAATAATAATGTGGTCAATTTTGTTTATTAATTAATTTATTTTTATTTATTTTATTGCTCTCTTTATAATTTATATCTTTCGTGTAATGCACGGGCGCAATGCTAGTTTAATGAATACTCCTGAATATAGCAACAATATTAAAAATAAGGCAATGATGAATGAAGTTTAATTAAAATTAAAATTATTTGGTTTGTTGTTACCTGGTGACCTCGAATGCTATATTAAGCACGCTGAAGTTGATAGGATCATCTCTTAGGCTTTTCCTCTCCGAAATGCAAACGAGAAGGATGAAGATAGCCAGATAAGAAATATGTGAGAACATCAAATTGCTTCTCTTTTTCTTCAACTTCAGAGGGCTCTGTTCGTCGTCTTTGACAGGTAAAAATGAGGTGTATGGAGGAAGGTACCTGTCCAATCAAACTATTAGTCGGAGAGAAAATGTCATACCAACTGAGCTACGCTTCGTTCCCATCCGTATTTAGCAGTTGTTTCGCTAAGCTTATTTTAAAGAGCTTATAAAACATTTCGAGAACTTATTAGATATATAAAGTGTTTGGACAAGATGACAAGAGCTTATAAAATATTTCGAGAAACCTTATTTTTGATGCTTATAAGCTCAACAAACGCCCGTCTTTTAACTTTAAAAGAAGACCAGAAGAGAAAGAGAGAAGACTAACATCATGACGATGAAAAACACGAGCACGGCAGGGGCGACGGTCGAGAGATCGACGATATTCTCCCCAGAATGCCTAGTGTTGATGCACTGGAAAACGACGGCGACGACTTTCTGATAAGTATTCAAGCCGCCTAAACCCGTCGCGTACCATTCGAGCGACGAGTACAAGACGAAACCAATCAAAAGGAACCCGAAAGCCGTAGGCAGAAGCATCGAAGAATGCAGCTTGGGAAGCAAGTGCAAATACCCCACCTCCCCTGCATTCTCCATCAAATATTTTGCCTCACCCTTCTTATTCTTCTTCTTTTTCCCCATCACCCAAATTATCAGCCTCAGAGCCGAAGGGAACATCGTGTTTCCCAGAAGGATCTGAGGTATAAGAATAAGCAGAAGGCCCGAATTCTCCCGAAAAACGATCAAATTCTCGTTCGTCGGTATAAACCCACAGTTAGCGAACGACGAAACTACGGTAAAAACCGTGAAAACGGACGTTGAAATCCGTTTCTTCCTCAGAACATTCTCCGCACTCGAAAAAACGAATATGTACACTAGGAGGGACGCGACGCCAAGAGCTTGCACGACGAGCAGGTACACTAGTACTAAAATTCCCAAAAATTTAATCGAATCGTACTTGAGGTCGCGTACGGTTCGATTAGAAGACAGCTCGGAGAGATCATTCACTTCCATGGTCTCGATTCGATCAGGATCGTGATGAGACTCTACTCGCACCTCAACAGAAGGTTTTCGAAACCTTCTGTTGAGGTGAAGACCGACCATAGAAGTGAAGATCTCGCCTCCGAGGAACATTAGCACCGTAATCGCTACGAGCTGTTGGTCGGAGAAGACCTCCATTTCCACCGGCAACATACTCGACACGGTGGCGGCCGACACGGACGTGAAGAAGACGTCGATGTTGCTAGGCCTGGAAGAATCTGTTCTGGGATTCAGTGTCTTGAGAATCGCAAAACCGAGTGTGGAAATGGAGAGTAAGTAGAGAACGTATATTGAAAAGGCGTTGCATTTCAAGAGAAGGTAGCTGTAACTGCGGAGTATGAGGAATCTACTCACTTTCAATGAACTGCTACAAAGAGTTTGAATTTTGTTTAAGTAACTAAAAAACCAGTCTATCTTCATCTTATATATGAAGTTAGTTTTGGTTGGAGAGATATGTAGAGGAAGCGAAGTGGGGGTATATATATAGAGATGTTAAATAATCGAAGTGGGGATATTATCTCAATTAGAATCAAATGATTTTAAGTGTGTGGTGACGTGGTGTACTAAAAGAAAATCGTAGCAAGAAAATTAAATTTATTCTACTTTATATGACAAGTTCACTTTAACTTATTGACGAGTAATTAAGGTGACATTTTATAAAAGGTTAATAATGCAACAAAATAGTTTAGCAACATTAATGAGTGCCACATTAAACGTAGATCGTACATATAACAGCTAGCGCCTTAATTATATGCCAGAATAAGATGAAATTTGGAATCAGTTTAAAATATGCAGATTGGCCATAATTCAACTCAAAATATATTTAATAATCCATTATTGACAATCATAATTACTTTGGAATTTATATAATGCACAAGTGCAATGAACTACAAACGTTGTACAAAAACTATACAATATTCCTAAATAAATATTTATATAACTACAATAATGTTTCCAAATGTATTTATACAAATTCACGAATCCGTGTAGAAGCCGTGTCCAATAATTTTCTAGTGAGTCAATAAAATTTAGTTGTGGATATGTGAGGTTGTCGGGGAAAAGTATATTCGAAAAATGAAAAATTGCAATAATGCATAATTAATTCCTCTTCTAGACGTGGAATCAGGAAAGGTGTTGCATACAAATTGATCACCCCCTACTATTAAAAGTTTCATATTTGACATTTATAAAAACAATAATTGGGATATAATAATATATTGGGTAATGTCAATTATAATTCTTAGGTTGAACGTACTACCAAATACAGTATAATATATGTTCACATGGATTTCGGGGAAATCAAAAAGTGATTTCTCTCAGTTTTTAGGTGAAGAGAAACCACTCTAAAAATATACTACATGTCCCAATGCACATGGTTTCTTTCCAATTTTATTTTATTTTTTTATTTAAATTTCGAATTTTATGTGTATTTTTATTTTGATATTTATAATTCAATTTTTTTATTTCGACATTTGTAATTCAATTTTTTTTAATTTAGCAAGTTGCGTTCCTTTATCGAATTTAAATGGAATTGAAATTTAAAATTACATGAATTAAATGAAAAAAGAAAAAACAAAGAGAATAAAGTAATGAGAATTTTTAAAATGAAATTCAAATTTAAAAATAAAATAAAATAACAAAAAAAATTGAAAACAATAAACAATACAAAAAAAAAAAAAAACAAAAAACAAAACAGAAAAAAATAAATTAAAAAAAAAAAGCGAGAACAAGGAACAAGAAAAAAGAAAAGAAAAAAGGAAGAAGGGGTTTCGGACGGGGTGCGGTGCGGATATGCAAAACCGGAGGGAGCGGCACCGAGCTCGCCAATGGGGGGCAGGACCGCTCGGGTTGCACTCCCATTGGGGTTCTGGATATTTTTTTTATCATATAAATTTTCATCTAATTTCATGAGCTTTGTCAATAAGACACATTTCATAAAAGTAAACAACGCTAATTAATTATTGGGTTTCATTGTTTATATCTCAATGTGATCGATCTAATTTTCGTGGGGTATTCAATGAGCGTAATGAGATTGTAAAAAAGACACAAAGAAGTAACGTGGTTCGATCTATTAGAATAGATCTATGTCAACGGAGCAAGAGTATGAATATTATATAATATGAGTATTGATTACAAGGTTGTTTTCTCTCCCCCTCTCATTCTATTCTAACCCTTATTTATAGATGATCATATGGAGTTCGACATTAATACAAAGTCTATTCCTATAAGGACTCTTTGAGCTTATCTCGATCTTTTATGATAGACATCCGAGTCTTCTACATCTCTATTGGAGTTTGAGTTGTAGTTGATCAAGAAGTCTTCCTTGCTTGGGCCGAACTTGCGTAGGCCGAGCTTAATATCGGGGCCCATTTACATTGGGTCTGATGTTTGGGCCTAGTAGTTGGGCCATATCCTATCACATTCTCCCCCCCCCCCAAAAAAAAAGGTGTAGAAATGAGGATGTGATGTAGGGGGAATAGCTGAGTAATGTAAAAGAAAAGTATCTTGCCTCGTCCAAAAATAAATGTGACGAAGTCAAATGCGTACCGTCCCGTCGAAGATGAGGTAGAGGAAAAGTGTCTTGCCTCGTTAAAAAATAAATTTGACGAAGTCAAATGCGTACCGTCCCGTCAAAGACGAACACGGGATGTGTCAGTTACTTTTAATAAATACAACGATTGGGTTCCCGATAAAGTAGGGGCGCGATTGTGACAGGGGGGAAAGTGAAAAGGCAAAATAGGAATATAACTTCCTTGATACGCCATTTCAGTACCTTTCCCGAAATCGCAAAAAGTTTTTCGAGTTTCTGCCATTTCCATCGCCGCCGCTCACCACCGTCGGAATTTCCAACGTTATTGCTGTAGAGAGTTCTGGTTCCAAGTCATCAAGCACAAGTAAGTCATTCATCCATGGCTTCCTCTACTCGTGTCAGTCAGTCTCACGGCGACGAAGGCCGTGAGGAGTCCGTGTCGCCGCCGGGTTCTTCGGCGGCGACATCAAGTCGGTCGCCTTACGTAGATATAGAATGTTTCACCGTTGATTCCTCCATTCCTAGGGCATATAGGGTTGTTTTTCCTGCCGTAGAAAGGTCCGGTAGGGTTTTTGATTTTGCATCGAGTCTAGATGCCCCCTCAATCCAAAAAATTGCCAAAAAATATTTAATTCCAAACTCTGTTCTTCTTGTCGTTCCTCATCCAGAGGATAGGGCTTGTGCGCCTCCGGTAGGGTTTTTCACCGTTTACGAGGACTGCCTAAGTTGTGGTCTTCGTCTTCCCCTTCCGCCCGTATACGCCAAATTGCAACGGAAGTTCGGCATTGCCTTAGGGCAGATTATGCCGAACTCCTTTAGGCAATTAACTGGTCTTGGCGTCATAGCCGGTTGTCTCGGTTTTCCACTTACCCTAGGGATGATCCTTAGGTTTTTTCAATTTAAACCTAGTTCTGGGTGGTATTACCTATCCCCTTGTCTCGGCTTTAAAGTCAAGATAAAAACAAAAATTTCGAACTGGCAGAAGAATTTTTCTTCTGCCGATCTGAAGAGGTCTTCCAGTTTGCCTGGAAGACGGAGAAGGTAGAAGACCAAGGCACCGAAGATACATTTGGTGACCTTGAGGAAACTTTGGTAGAGCTCGGCGTCGTCTCCGAAGAGTATAGCGAGGCCAAGCTCGCCATGGTGGGGCTGAGCCCTTATGATCCTACTACGATGGTGGATCCGGTGAAGGGTGAGGCCCTACTCTGTGTCTTGTGCGTCTTCTTCTTTTGTCTTGTTTTTCTTGTTTTAATCCATTCTTTGCTTCGTTGCAGTGAACTTCGGCGGGAACAAGAAGAAGAGGCCAAGGTCTGCCATGGAGGCAGAGAAGACGATGTCCGCAACCTCTTCAGAGAGGACCGTGGATGTGTTAGGCTCTCGACTAGCGGGCTCTCCACAGTTGGGCTCTCCACCGCCTCGCTCCACCACACATCGGAGCAAGGAGGCGCGAGTAGTCGTTGTACCCTCCGAAGAGGATGAGGGTACCATTGTTAGTGGTCAGCCGTCTGACCAAGTGGCGGCTCTACGGCGGCCATTTCCCGAGGTATTACGCTCTATCCTCCGTGTGCATTATGTTGACTCTTACTGCCTTATTTAACGCTGATTAATGTTATTGCAGGGGGCTGAGTACATGGCCGCGGAGTTGACGAACATGGCCGCGGAGCTGACGAACTTCCTCAATAATGGGGTCGTTCAATATCGTAAGCTGGCCCGGGTCGCTCGGGAGTTAGAGAAGGACAAGGGTGATCTTGTCAACAAGGTGGCCGCAGCCGAGGCAAAGGCCCAGGAGGCGGAGAGGAGGGAGGCCGCAGTGCTGGCGGCAGCAGAAGCGGCGAATGCCGAGGTGGCCTTGCTGAAGGCTGAGGCGGCCTCGATGAGGGCCGAGGTGGAGACGGCAAGGTGCCGGGAGGCCGAGGCGGCGGCTTCGCAGTGGCAGGTACTCCGCGCTTTTGCGGAGAGGCTGTTCTTGTTGGGGAAATTCTCTTAGCTGGCCACCGCGCTGAACACGACCGTGGCGTCGGACATAATTGAGGAGATCGCCGCGGATTACCCGAACTTGGAGAAGTCCAAGTACATGTACGAAGTGACGTCGGACGAGGCTCTGCTTCACGCTTACGCGAAGGCCTTGTCTGAGGGCATGATGGCCTTCCCCGTGTTGGAGAGTCTTGCCTCCTCATCTACGGTGCTCACTGCCGAGGCTATCCAGGCTTGCCCGGTAGATAGAGATTCCATGCTCGAGGTTGTGATCGCCAGCCTAGGCAACCAGGCTGAGGGGTAAGATGACTAGGTGGTCGAACCGGTGAATGGCGAGCCGGAGAATACCGAGGCCGAGCAAGAGAGGGCCTCAACAGGAGGAAGAGGCCACTGGAAGGGTCAGTTGATCCCTTTTTCTTTTCTTTTTTTCGTAGATCATATGTACTACGGCACGCTAGGATGTCGCTTTGATCATGCCGTGAAGGCTTTAAAAAAAAATCAATTTTATTAAAAAAATTCTTGCCTTTGTGTGTAGTCTTCTCCCGAGTTATTTGATGTATCTCCATGGCTTGAACAAATCAAACAATTAACCCGAGCCCTCGAGACGAAAGAAACCGAAGTCTTGTACTGGAAAGATAGAGTTGGTCATGTCCAGAATGAGGCCGAGGTGAAGTTTACCGCAGCACAAGAGAAATATGACGAGCTGCAAGTTAGGTTTCTTGAGCTGGAAGAGAAGCTGGAGATCTCAAAGGAAGAGGCCGAGCAGGTCATCCAGGAACACGCGGAATACGAGGCAATTATCCGCTGAGGTGGTGGAATGACCATCTCCGAAGTCGAAGGGAAGGTAAAAGAGCTCATAGCTCGATGCTCCAGCTACAAATAGCAATATGGAGCGGGCTCCTGGCAGCTTCGGAAACAAGTGGATGAACTAAAGCGACTAGCCGGCATGTATAAGATGATTGTGGCTCGTCGTCCAAGACTAGAGCAACTTGTTTCCTCGGACGCTGGGCCTTCGAGTTCGTCTAATCCCGGTTCCAATTTGGGGATCATTGATAGTCATTCTCGGGAGTTACCTGGATCGAACGGCAGTTGTCGATTGAACGAGGCCGAAGTTGAAGGGTTCAAACTGGCCGAGGTAGAGGAGTAGCACGAGGACGAAGTAGAGGTAGGGTCGAGATTAGTATAGACGACCTCTTAAATGCTAATAGAGACTTTGCTAGAGATTGGCTTAGCTTTAGTCAGCCTCCGGGCTCCTCTTCGTCCTAGTGTATGTAATCATTGTATTTCTTCTCCTTTGTCGAAATAAAATTGAAGTTTTATTTGTGAGCGTACGTCCTCATAAGCGTATAACTCATAATTCTCCTTGTAATATACTACGGTAAAAGTACGTAGCTCATCCTCGTAATAAAACGAAGGTAGTTCATCCTCGTATGAAACGAAGGTATAAATAGGTTCCTTATTTGTCGAGAAGTGTCGATAGGGTGGTCCTCTCACGCGCGTTTGTAGTTTTCCCCAATTTGGGTTTATATCATCCTTGAAAGGGTATTATATCATCCTCAAGAGGGTATCTTATTACGAGAAAGAGATAATATGCACAAGTAAGACATGAGATATGCAAGACCAAACACATAAAAGAAAAATAAATGTTTTATTAATAGAAAAGAAACAAAAGAACCTAAATAGATGACGTAACACATAACCTTATCAGACTTATGACCTAAATAAACACCCTAAATGAACGACACTTTTGACTACTTATGCAAAGTATCTCTTGAGATGAGTGATGTGCCACGTACGAGGTATTTGCTCACCAGATAGGTGGGAGAGCTTATACGACCCTTTGCCGAGGACTTCTTCAACTCGGTACGGTCCTTCCCATGTGGCTTCTAGCTTGCCGAGCCTTTCAGCTTTACTAACTTCATTATTTCGAAGGACGAGCTCACCTACTTGGAATTGTCGGGACTTGACTTGTTGATTGTAATACCGAGACACTTGTTGCTTGTATCGAGCTTCCCTTATGTAGGCGAGGTCTCTCTTTTCTTCCAATAGATCCAAGTCAGTTCGAAGGCCCTCCTCGTTGATTTCAGCTGAGAAATTTATGGTACGAGGGCTCAGCATGCCGATCTCTACTGGGATCACGGCTTCAGTTCCATATACCAAACTATAAGGTGTTTCTCCGTTTGAGATTCGAGGTGTTGTGTGGTATGACCATAAGACTTGGGGCAAGTTTCCTACCCAGTCGCCTTTGGCTCGATCAAGACGAGCCTTCATTCCTCTAACGATCGTCCTGTTGGTGACTTCGGTCTGGCCATTTGCTTGAGGGTAGGCTACCGAGGTGAAATTTTGTTGGATTTGAAGCTCTTGACACCACTCGATGAATACCTTGTCCGTGAATTGCGTGCCATTGTCTGAGACAAGGACATGAGGTATGCCGAAGCGACACACAATGTTCTTCCAGACGAAGTTAAGGGCGTTCTTGCTTGTGATTTTTACTAAAGGTTCGGCTTCTACCCACTTTGTGAAGTAGTCGATAGCCACGATTAGGAACTGGAATTGCCCAGGAGCTTTATCGAGGGGACCCACGATGTCAATTCCCCATTGCATGAACGGCCAAGGGCTTTGCATGCTGACAAGGTCAGTCTGAGGTAGCTTCGACACGATCCCGTGAATCTGGCACTTTGGACATTTCTTTACAAGGTCAATCGAGTCTTGGTATATCGTCGGCCAGTAGTATCCCCATCGCATGATTTTCCTTGATAGCGCATCTTCCGCATTATCCCTCGTGTACTTTTCGTAGTACATAATCTGCTTGGTTCGGTCCTATACACATTAGGAAGGGCTGAAGGTATGATTTTCTATAGAGAACTCCTTCTTCAAGAACATATCGCAAAGATTTGCTCAAGATTTTCCTAGCTTCGAGCTTGTCGTTAGGTAGTTCGCCCTTCTCTAAGTAGTTTTGAAGGGGAGTCATCCAATTAGGCTCGTCATTTGTGACTAAGTTGACCTCGGCTTCTTCTATGCTTCTCTGTTGAACTTCCTCTATAGGTGAACTCGTTGATGATGATGCCAATTTGCTTAAGGCATCGGCTCGGCTATTTTGCCCCCTTGGGATACGGACCAACTGGAAGTACGAGAAGGATTGTTGCAAGCTTTTGGCTTTTTCAAGGTATTTCCTCATCCTTTCGCCCTTGACCTCGTACTTTCCTAACATGTGGTTTACTATGACTTGAGAATCACTGTAAACTTATGCAGCTTGTACTTGAAGGCACTTAGCTAGGCGGAGTCCTGAAATGATGGCTTCATATTCTAATTCGTTATTAGTGGTTGCGAATGTGAACCAAAGTGAATACGTGATTTTCTACCCGTCCGGTCCTATGAGTAAGATGCCAGCTCCACTTCCCGTTTTGGCCGAATCCCCGTCCACATACACCTGCCAGCAATCTTTGGGTGCTTCCTTTGTGGGTTCGGCTTTGGCATTTCTCGAGGTAGGTTCAGTTGGCTTTGGCTCGTCTGTGAATTTGGCCTCCACTAGGAAATCTGCTAAGGCTTGACCTTTAATAGCTTGACGAGGGCAGAAAAAGATAGTGTGTTCGCCCAATTCAATCGCCCATTTTGCAATTCTTCCTGAGGCTTCTGGCTTTGTTAACACTTGCCGAAGTAGCAGGTCGGTAAGAACTTGTATGGGATGTGCGTGAAAGTAGGGTCGCAACCTCCTTGCAGCGTTTACCAATGCTAACGCGACTTTCTCTAGAGGCTGATACCTTACTTCTGGCCCTTTTAGTGCTCGACTGATGAAGTATATAGGGAGTTGACGGTGTCCATCCTCTTGTACCAATATTATGGTTTTATCCGAAGCCGTGAGATACAGCGAGAGAACTTCTCCTTCCTCCGGGACGGATAAGGTCGGGAGTTTGGCAAGGTAATTTTGGAGATCTTCGAATGCTGACCTATGTTCATCCTCCCAATTGAACTCCGGAGCCTTCTTAAGAATTTTGAGAAAAAGGAAGTTGTTTCTCTGCGGCTTTTGAAAGGAAACGGCTCAGCGCGGCTAGGCAACCCGTCAATTTATGCACGTCATGGATGGTTTTTGGCACCTTCATTTCCTGGACCGCTCGAACCTTGGACGGGTTGGCTTTTAACCCTTATTTAGAAAACCAACACCCCAAAAATTTTACGGATCGAACCATGAATGTACATTTTTGGGGGTTTAGTTTCAGATTTACCCTTCGGAGGAGGCCGATGACGATCTTGAGGTCGTCAACACAAGTGGCCATTTCCTTGCTTTTGACGACAATGTCGTCTACGTATACCTCCACAATTTGGCCGATGTGGGGCTAGAATATCTTTTCAACCATTCTTTGATAGGTGGCTCTGGCATTCTTCAGTCTAAAGGGCATTTTCTTATATGCGAAAACACCGAAGTCTGTGATGAAGGTTGTTTTGGGTGCATCCTCGTCACTCATTAAGACTTGGTGATACCCCTTGTACAGATCCAAGAAGCTAAAGATTTCATAGCCGACCAAAGCTTCGACCTTTTTATCGATGTTAGGAAGATGGTAGCAATCCTTCGGGCAGTGCTTGTTGAGATCTGTATAATCAATGCACATCCGCCATCCTCCTCCTCCTTTCTTGACCATCACCTGGTTGGTTATCCATGTCGGATACTTGACTTCGAAAAGTATTTGTGCCTTCAAGAGTTGACGCACTTCGTCTCGTATGACTTGATTTCGTTCCGCCGCAAAGATCCACTATTTTTGCCTAACCGGTTTAATATCCGGGTCGATGTTGAGCCGGTGGGTGATGATACTTGGTGACCCCGGTCATATCAAGGGGTGACCAAGCAAAGACATCTCTGAATTCCCTTAGGAGTTGGACGATCTGTTCTCTCAGTTGAGGTACTTTGGTAAAACCTACTTTGACGACCTTAAGGGGATCGTCTGCGTACAATGCGACCTCTTCAACTAGGGTGTCAAGAGCAGACGACGTCTCTTCCAGTTCCAACTCCTTGGGCTTCGGTGATTGTTATGCATGTGGGTGCTGAGTCAAAGTCTCAGCACCTCTTAAGGCAACCTGCATGCATTCCTTGGCCCGTTTCTGATCTCCTCGGATCACGGCCACGCCTCCCTTTGTGGGGATCTTTATTGTCAAGTGGTATGTTGAGCACACGGCCCTCACCGCATTTAACCAATCTCTGCCCAAAATGATGTTGTACGGTGAGTAGGCCTTCACTACGAAGAATTGTACCACTTTAGTGGAGCTCGTCGGCGCCTTCCCCACTATGACAAGGGAGTCCAATGATTCTTTCTGGGTGCGTTTCTTCTAGTACAAAGCTTCACAATGGAAACGGTGCCGGTGTAAGACGTGCCTCTTCGATCCCTAATTTATCAAAGCAATCTTTGAAGATGATGTTTACCGACACACCGCTGTCGATGTACACGCGATGAACCAATTTGTTAGCGACCCCTGCTTGAATTACAATCGCGTCTTAGTGAGGTACTATGGCTGGTACCGGGTCTTCATCTGAAAAGACGATGGGCTCGTCTTTTTTGAACCTTTTGTGTGCAGGTTATTTTGGCGAGGGCTTCGTACTGCTTTTCGCTTGCCCTTATTTTGGCGAGGGGCTTCGTACTGGCCGGTACGCCGGCTACGATCTTGGTACTTTTTGAGAACCCCGTCATGTACCAACCTTTCGATGTCCGCCATAAGATTCCTGCACTCTTTCGTGTCATGTCCATGATCTGCATGGAATGAGCAGTACTTGTCTTTAGATCGGCGCTTCGCTCCTCCTAACATGGGGCGCAGTACTGAGTTTGCTCTGGATCTTGACGTGGTCCGAGCCTGGACTCTAAAGGTCCACGTTGTAGCCTTTCGAGGGCGCTGCATCGGCCTCGGCCTCGGTCCCCTCGATCTTCTTCTCTTTTCTTTTTATCGGAAGGTTCGGCCTTGTCAGCTTCACGCTTTCTCCTATCAGCTTCGTCGGCCTTCGCGAACCGATCCGCTATACACCAGAGTTCCGAGGCAGTTTTGGGCTCGTACTTGACGATCTCCTTGTATAAGGCACAAGGTAGGATGCTATTTTGAAAAGCCGAGATGATGAGTAGGCCGTTCACATCCTCGACCTTTAGGCTCTCCTTGTTGAACATGGTCATGAAATCGCTGATGGATTCGCCTCGTCCTTGCCGTACAGTGAGAAAATGAGCCGATGTGGTCTTTGACTCGGCCTTTTGAAAGAATCTTCGGTGAAAGGCCTTCATCAGCTCTCGATACGATCCAATACTGCCAGGTGGTAAGCTGTCAAACCACTTGCGAGCATTGTCAATCAGCAACTCCGGAAACAACTTGCACATGTGGATTTTGTTGAGTTGTTGATTGATCATGTTGCACTGGTACTAGGAGATGAAGTTTTAAGGGTCGCGCAAGCCATCGTACGGAACGATGTTTGGTACCTTGTACCTGTCCGGGAGGGGAGTGTGAAGTATTTTATCAGAAAAAGGGGTAATATATGATCCTCCCTATATCCGTCGAACCCTCCTCCTCCAAAGTCCTGCTCGCCATCCGACAGAGAACAATGCCGATGTGGACCGACCCTTGTCGGTCCCTCGTGATGATCATCCCTTGCATGATTGGTTTGGAAACCAGCTCGTGTAGAGGTATTTTTCGTTTATGTGTGCCCAGCAACTGAACACTGGGGGTTTTAGGTCGTTGTGATCTAGATGAGGTTTCGTACTCCTCATTGTTGGGCTGAGGCCGACCCTATTTTCGGTTGAGGAATCGGAGAAAGCTCTCCTGGTTTTCCTCGAGGAACCCTTTAACGACCTCATCAAGGTTATGTTGCATGAATTGGGGCTCCTTCCCTCCTCTGCTATTTTGTTTATCTTTGCCGTTGTGATCTTTCTCCTTTTCAGGAATGATTGGGTTGTCGTGCTCATCCAGATCTTGAAGGAATCCTTCGGGGGTCGGATCTCTTACCGGTTCTTTTTCAGGTTATCGGCCTCCTGCGTCCTTATTATTGTTGTTGTCATCCACCGCCTTGGAGGTACTTGATCGCGTGAGTCTCATCATGGCTCTTAATTCCCAGGAAAACGTTGATCGTAAACACAACTAAAAAGTTCCCACATACGGCGCCAGTGATCGATCTAATTTTCGTGGGGTATTCAATGAGCGTAACAAGATTGTAAAAAGGACACAAAGAAGTAACGTGGTTCGATCTATTAGAATAGATCTACGTCCACAGAGCAAGAGTATGGATCTTATATAATATGAGTATTGATTACAAGGTTGTTTTCTCTCCCCCTCTCATTCTATTCTAACCCCTATTTATAGATGATCATATGAAGTTCGACCTTAATACAAAGTCTATTTCTATAAGGACTCTTTGAGCTTATCTCGATCTTTATGGTAGACATCCGAGTCTTCTACATCTCTATTGGAGTTTGAGTTGTAGTCGATTAAGAAGTCTTCCTTGCTTGGGCCGAACTTGCGTAGGCCGAGCTTAATATCGGAGCTCATTTACATTGGGTCTGATGTTTGGGCCTAGTAGTTGGGCCATATCCTATCACAATGCATAACAAAATATAAGATGATAATCTTAACAAGTATTGATTTATCGATTATATGAGGATTAATATTAAATATTATTTATATCACATCACATTCATATAATTAAGTTCTAATTTATAGAGGAACTTTGATAATTTAATAGTTATCGTCCTTATATAAAGTGAGTTTAAGATACATAAAACGGATTTTTAATTATGTCGATAAATTAAAAATGCTTGTATTTCCAAAATACTTAAAAGAATACAATTTGTGCTTCATGTACACAATACACACAAATCACCAAGCCCAAGACCAAGCCCAAGCCAAGCCCAAGCCCATAAATACACATGCAATAATAATATGAATAATAATATGTTTATAAGTTCATTTATTTTTCTTCTTAATCTCGACTAAGAATTGGATACTTATTCCGAGTTGTTCAAATACTTCCTACATGTATCGATTGATGTAAAGTACTTGTACCTTCAAATATACTACTACCATTGAGTTTTGTATATTAAAAAATTGCAACCATACACGTCTTAAACATGTATATAAGAATTCATATACTACCTCTATTTCGTTTATCTTGGCTCATTTCTTTTTTGCCTTTTTTGACATGTTTTTCCACGTTTCAAAATGATGGGTTTTAAAATGGATTTTTGATAAGTTCTTTACGATCTGGAGAATATAGACGTTATTGTAGATGATAAGGATAAGACATTCATCTTGTTAAATTCTCTTTCGAAATCTTATGAAAACTTGAAGGATGCTATGATGTATGGTAGGAAAAATACAACCCCATTGGAAGAAGTTCAATTTGTTTTGAGGGGGTAAGGAATTACAAAGTAAACAAGAGAAAATATCAAAATCAGATTGTGGAGAGTTTGAATGTGGAACAGTAATTCACAAAGGGCAAGTTCAAGAAATCTTCTCGTGATGGCAAGAATTTTGCACAAGGGAATCCGAAAAAAGAAAACAAGAAAGTGCCACTTTTGCAAGTAGGCATGACATCTCAAGAAATATTATTATACTTTGAAGAAGTACTAGGAATTAAGCACTCAAAAATCAAAAACATGGTATTGCCAAAGTCACTAAGATATGTGACAACAAAGCATAACTCAGTTGGTAAGACGTTTCCCTTCCAACCAAGATGTCGATTATTCGAGTCACCTTAAGGGGGAAAATGGAGAACTATTAGTGATCCTTAAAAAAAAAAAAAAAAGAAGAAGAAGAGTCACTAAGATATGTGAAAATATATCACAAACATAATTTCTTTTTTCTTCTGAAAACTTGACCCGAGTTAGATATGTTATGACTCCATAAGATTGAAGGTCGTTTTATAATATATATATAAAAAATTTAAATTAAAAAAAATAAAATCGATGATAGATTGTGTTAAATTCAATAATTGACTCAAATTCTTAAATGATAACGGCTACAATGTCATGTACTCTCGATTCATCCTTTGAAAATGTCAGATAATTGCATTAGAGTATCTCCAATAATATTTCATTTTAGAGTTTGGAGAGTATTTTAATTAAAATTACTTACACAAATCGAAAATTGCCTTGCATATCAACTAAGATTCGCACGTGACCCATTAGATAAAATTTCATGTGACGACTTCCACGTACCACCCTGACACACAACTGATTTTCTGCACTTCTGTATATCGTTATATATACGATTTATATGGATGAAAAAAACGACGTAAGGTCTATGTGAAAGAATCGGGCCAAAAACGTAAGGGAGAGTTATAAATTAAAGAATAAAGACCAAAAATCATAAAAACGGTTAATCTAAAAATTGGGTCGGTTAACCGTTTATCTAACGGTTAACCATAAATAAAAGAAATATTCTATTTTTTATAGTTCATAATAGGAAAATTTGAAAGAATTCATATCTTAGAATATACATGCAAAATAAATACTTTATAAAAATTAAAAAACAATGAAATTAAATTGCATAATCCTAATAGAATAAGCTTTGTAATAACTTAAATTAACAATCGAGCTACCTTCAATTGCTTATTAACTTTTGGCTCCATCAATACTCAGAATCGGGTGATCTTCTCTCAAACTTTATTAGTAATATCTAATAATATAACATAATATGTGTATATATAAAATCATATATTTATTTAATTTGAACCGGTTCAGTTAACTGCCAATTTTTTAGGCATAGAAATCGAAACCGAACCGTTAGAGTCAGGTTTTGAAAATTAGAAATAAAAACCGAACAATACGGTTCGGTTACCCATATTTTTGAATCGGGTTCGGTCTGGATAGTCGGTCGGTTCGGTTTTTTGGTTTCTTATGCTCTGCCCTAATACTAATTGGTCTGTTTCCTAATATGGAAAGAATTAGTCATCAAAATGAACCACTAATAATCTCATCATCCACCCACCTCTCAGCACATATCCCAATATAATTTATATCATAAAAGTTTAAATTATCATAACGTGCTCGTTTGTTCTCCGATTTTTATGATTTTTATACCAAATTAAAGGTCTTGATACGATCTTTCATTTAAGATAAGACATCAATATGTTTTTATGCATCTATGATGGTCTAGTTTTAAAACAGTGAAATTTGTATTAAAATATTAATCAATACACTTTATCTCTACACACACTCTCCGAAAATCTCGTACCGAAAAGAAACAAGCCAACTGGTTTGGGACGGAGGGAGTTGATTCTATTACTTGTTGTTTGGTTTGAGTAATAGATTATTCATTTTGCTTACTTGGGGTTAACTCAATCCACCAAATTGTTATCTCTCAAGAAAGAGGGCAAACAAGGAGAAAGGAAATTCCCTTTACAAGTGATTCATTTCCTTTATTGAATTAAACACTCAATAAAAGTAACTATTATCATTACCATTCATTTACTTGACTTGATTCTATTTTCTTTCTGTTACCCAACATGAACCAAACAACCCCTAAATATAGATATATTATTATTGGACTAGATTACCAAGTAATGATACTATACTTACCGTTGATATATTTAATGTCTATGAATGACGTGACAATATTATAAATAAAGAAACTAATTTAAATATATACCATAAATACTAAATTCTACTAAAAAAACTAAACCCTATTAAAAAAAAGCTCAATCCTAAATGAAAAAATAACGTACGTGGCATTACTACATCAGCTGTGGGCATATTAAGTGTACCCACTATGAGTAGGGGAGCGTTTCTATTAGTGTATAGAGAATGGACTGTACACCAGGCCTAAATACGATCCAAATTTTTTGGCTCATGTTTATTAGGCCCATGTTCGATCCTAAAGGCTCGGTTATTATTATTATTATTTTTGATGAGGTAAACAACACACACGCACCCGAGGTGTCTTGAACCCTCAACCTCTTGGTTAGAGGGGAAGCGTCTTACCAACTGAGATGCGCTTCGTTGACTAAAGGCTCGGTTATTAGCAATTTAAATAGTTGTCTTCTCATTGTAATCTGTAACCGAAAAAATATAGCGTAATCCCTGGCTTGGCAGCGCCCCCAGACGTAGTCATTTGTGACGAACTGGGTAAACAAATTACGTGTGTTTTCTTGCTTTCGTATAATTGTTGTGTTTATTTCGTAACAGTTTCTTCTAGATTACCATTTCTAGGGCTGTCAAACGGGAATTCGGTATTCCGGGATTCCCGGTACTGAACCGGAACCGGTACCGAATAACCTGATTCCAGTCCGGTAACCGGTTCAACCTCAAGCAAAATTCTGGTACCCGGGTAACAAGTACCGAACCGGGTACCGGTTAATATTTAATTTTTTAATATATTTTTATAAATAAATTATATATTATATTAATATTAACAATTACTAAAAATTTTAAATACCCTAAATCCTTAATTATATATTATTATTTTTATAAATAAATTATATATTATTATTTTTCTATGTTTAATCATTGTTTAATTTGTTTTAGACTTTAAAAAAATAGAATAATATACATTTTGATTTTTTATAATAATTTTCCGGTATCTTAACCGGTAATCCGGTATAACCGGTACCGAAACCGGGAACCGGCTAGCTTATCCGGTTCCGGTACCGGTTCCTAAAAAACGTGAATAACCGGTTCCAGGTACCCGGATTTCCGGTTCCGGTTAACCGGAACCGATAGTCAGCCCTAACCATTTCACTGAGTCCATACTACTGATTTTATTATTAATGTTCTTATAATTGTTTATTCTGCAATTTAATTTAACAACATAATTGCAACTTACTCACAAACATGTTTATACGGATTACACAAATTTTCAGAATTATCCTCTTTTATTTGTAATTTTAACTTTCAAAACATAACAACTTAACGCAACTCAGTCTATAAAATGTTTCACCTCCAATCAAAATGTTAGAAGTTCAAGCCATTATGAAGGGGAAACGGTTATTCATTCATTAGGATTTAAAGAAATTAATGTATATCATAATTCGGTCGCTAAAAAATTGGTCATGAAAAAATGAATAGATTGTGCATGTATTTAAAGAATTGCAGTCTTATAGACTTCGGTCTTATTGATTTTAATTTGCTTATTAAGTCTACTTCACTCTCTTGTTCATTTTCATTTCCTTTTGTTGTAAATACACCTTAGTTAGGTACAAGAGTGTATGTATATAATTTTCGGGAATATCCTGTAATTGTCCTCGATATGTATGTCATAAACGAAATTACGAAAGTGATGGAAACCAAAAATTTAATAATTAATTGTAAACCAACACTTAAAATCATATTAAGTCTACATTCATTGAACCTCCAAAATGACATTTATGGGGATAAGAAAAAAGAAGAAGACCGGCACTATTATCTACAATGGAATTTCAACTCTCTTTCATAGACATTACTATATGTTAGTTGTTATGAAAAGGGATAATGTCATTTAAATCGTAAACTTTGATTCAAATGGTAATCTCGACCTTATTAGCCATTGTTAGAGCGACTCGTTAGTCTCACATCAACTTGGGAAAATACTTGGATTTTTCATATAAATTGTAGTATAATCTTTCCCATTTACAAGGCCTTTTAAGGAGTGAATGACCCAATTCTAATATGGTACCAGAGCCAGACCAAAAACTAATAAAATGATCCCTACATTTCATATGAAAGCAGTTATAAAATGCCAAAACTTATACATGGAAGGATACTGACTATAGATCTCGCTATGGTATATGAGAGAAAAGTAGAGAATGATTCCTACATTTCATATAAAAGTAGTTATAGAAAAGGTAGAAAAAATGATTCATACATTTCATATTATAAAAAAGATAAGAGGTATTCTACAATCTACAAGAAATTGAAGAATGAGAAACCACTACTTGGAAGTTATTTGATTTTTTCCAAAAACTAGAGAGGGAGGTCGAACAGTCGGAGGACATAATATATTTGGTACGATGGGTGGTGCCGTGGTGGTACGGGTAGGGGTGGAAATTGGTTGATAAAAATTCGGTTAAAAACCGTACCGAACCGATAACCGCGGTTATTCGGTTACCCAATAACCGTATATGCGGTTAACGGTTCGGTAGTCGGTAACAAATTTTTGTGGAATTTCGGTTATCAGGTATACTCGATAACCACGCAGTTATACCCGATAACCACGCATTTCTTTCATAACTTAAACAAATCAACAAAGAAATGACATTTTTTAATTATTAGTCATTCTCCACTCCTGAACAGAAGTCACGACTAAATCCTAAAAATGCCAAGAAGTGAGAAGCCAAACCTAAAATCATGAATCCTCCATTTCTCCTAACCTTAAATCCCTAATCCACCTGCGGTTCACTCTCTTTTTCAATTTTCAGTTCTTCACCTCAAAATGTACAATTGATTAGTATAGATTTGCCGACAAATCGAATGAAATCTTGAAATCTTGAAGGACGTCTTCAATATGCAGTTTTCAGTTAAACAAACAATATCAAATAAAATTGAATATCTAGTTAAAACGCAAAAAAAGGAAAAACAAAAGATGCTAATAAGCATATGTTGATAGTTGATATTGTGTACATACACACTCCTAAAAATTATAAAACTGAAAATGTACCCAAAAAAAAAAAAAAGTTTAAACGGGTAACCGATTACCGCACCGAAAATCAAAAATCAGTTATGTGGTTAACCGACTTACCGTCAGTGCGGTAAGCGGTAGTCACTTTCTCAAAAATTGAGTATCTACTAACCGAAAATTTCGGTGCGGTTAACCGCTACCGCACCGATTTCCAGCCCTAGGTACGGGTATGAGTACGGGTACAACCCGACAGTTCCATATAATTACTTTTTAATTAATAGTATAAATGCATTTGAAATTCGTTTAGTAGTAGTATGAATTATTTGCAATAGAAAGATGTATACTTATTGCAAAACTCCAACAACCTAATTCTAACTAGACCTTCAAATCCTAAATCATTATAGATAAAGTAATTTGTGTTGTGAAGTAATATTGTAGAGTATAGAAGAAGAACACAAGAAGAGAAGGAGAACAAGAAGAGACGATGGCAAGAGAGAATAGGAATAAGGTTTCTCATTAATCTCAAGTTGTGTATGTTTCAAGTTGGGTAAATAGAGATATATATACAAGAGACAAAAGCCCTAGTCAGTAAGTCATGTCCATAAATAAATATATTTACAACACTCCCCCTTGGACATTACGATTTGATGTGCATGTCTCGTTAAAAACCTCTCCGCAAAAATCCTGTGGGAAAAATTCGATAGAGGAAAAGAGTACAGAACATACACTTATTCATGTGTTGTATTAGTTGCCTCATTAAAAACCTTAATTAAGAAAACCTAATGGGAAAAACTTAGTAAGGGAAAAAGAGTACAACTATTTGGCCTTCAGGGCCTAATCTTCGGGATTATATATTTCGGTCTTCAGGACCTAATCTTTAAAATAATTTAGAATATGTTGTTCCCCCTCAAAATAGCAACCTTTCAATTCAATACATTTCAATATGTATTTATGCACATGCATCATACATAAACCTGGGGAGGTCTAGTGAGTAAATCTGCAAGATTATCACTAGATATACAATAGTTGTTCTAGAACTCATATGTGCAACACAAAATATCATTATTTATCCTCGCATAGGATACTGGGGGTTTTATCAATTTACTAGTCCGAAATCAAGCATTTTTGGGGATCAAAATAAGTAACAAGCATCTGAATAATCCACCAATGTCAATCTCAATATCAATTTCATTATCATTCATAAAATTGACCAAGCTCTAGTCAATCTTGAAGATAAAAATTTTTCAACATCACTTATAATATCTCCTTCAGGGAGAATCTCAAAATCTTAGACCAAGGTTTCTTATATCTCGAAAATAACAAAGAATATGATACCATCATATAAGTATATCTCCTCTAGGAAAAAATTTTCATCTTGCTAGCAATTTAAAGTTAATGGTATCAGGCCTGATAGAGTAGTACTTTTGGTACTCAAAACAATGAACTTCTGGTTCATAATTTCTTTGTTATCTTATATATAAACTTCAAGTGATGATATGAGATGTTAAATGGATGTGATACTCGGACTGTTATAATCTCCTTCAGGGAGATACTCGGACTGCAAGCCGAGATAACATTTAGACTTACCCAAAAGTCTTTCATTTTCCAAAATCTCTGTCATTAAGCATGAGTTAACTTTTCTCAAATTCTTTGCGTGTACCAACTATTTATACAACATTAACATAACCAAAATATTACAACAACATTCAAACACATGTTAATAAGCATGCATGAGCATATATCATTATTCACATATCTTTATTTCAGGAGGATAAACTTATTATAGTACATGTTGCCATTTCACTTTCCTTCATATAAGGAATTTCAAGTCCAATAAGGACATATATACATAGATATCCACTTCTAACAATCCATACAAAGATATGTTCATGATATTCATCAATAGGATGTCTTATTCATAATTATTGCCATCAATATAATAAGTAATGGAACATATTTATCCACCATTTCCTAATAATATATATAATCTGGTCGTTCCGTAATCTCAGTGCCACAGTGTTATGATTATTTAGTGCACTTGCAAATATACTGGGATTCTCGTCTACAGGACGATCCTCTTCAAGAGGTTCTATATATGGAGTGATATCATCTGAGATTCTCATTTGCAGGACGATCCTCTTCAGGAGATTTGCTAGAATAATATCATTTAATGATTTGATATTACTACTTAGAATTTTATCTTTAGCACCAAAATAGTTTCCACGCTTCAGGCGTTGAGAGCATCAATCAATTTATTTAGTTCATGAAGCATGAGAACTTCAGTTCAGTATGGTGCGTATAAACAAGTATATAAAATCACTCCATTGGCAGTCAATAACTATTTGAACTTTCAGTTCATTTTGTGTAGTGCGTGAATTAGTATTTTAATCCAACAAGAATTTTGCGGCATTCTTTCATTCATATCTCCCCCTATTGCCGTTAAATGATTTAGTTGGATTATTATAAGAATAATGTACCAATTAATCAAACGATCCCCATTAATTGGCTCTATCAAATATTCATTTCTTGACGGAGGGTACACATAATTAATTTTAGAGCCATATATGTACGTTTTGGTGGTGATAAATTGAATTAGTAGATAGGGAAATGATAATTTTATCATCACGCACTAATCATAAGGGGAATGACCCAAACACTCATGCCTTAATAAATTTTAGAATAATTTGGGTATTTTAATTCATTGCAACATGATTTTTGGTTATATTATTTTTCCAAAGTGGAAAACAATCAACATGGAATCGAAGAAGCTCTTCTAGAGCTGACAATAAGGATATTGTTAGTTGAATTATGAAAATTCTCCCATCTCTTTTTAGCAAGAGTTATGACATAAAATTCTATATAATATTCTCCAAAATTTTATTTTGATGCTCTAAACAAATAGATACAATTCACAATTTCCGTAGTCATAGGGCTATAGAAGAATAATTATATTAATGATCTCGATTAATTCCTTATGATCACACTCGTCCTTATGTAAGGACTAAAAAAAATAGTTTGCTGATTCTCCCTCGACCACTTCTATAGATAGTAATATGTGCTTCAGGCACCATGTGAAAACTATGAATAACTTTCAATAGAAGTGAAAAATTTTAAGGATCGATCCTTACATATAATTCATTTTAGCCATGTACTACTTCTGGAGTACACAATTTGAAAATATGAGCTCAAATAATTATAGTTAAGGGAGAATTATGATAATTTTGTCATGATCCTTCAGGGATTGCCATAAAGAAAAATTATATATTTTCACGTACTAATTCTGGAGTACAAAAATAGAATAAGTAATTCAATCATATTATTTTGGGAGAGAAGAGATCGTTATTACAAAATAATTGTATCTTCATGGAAAAGATATCAAAACTTTCACCTTCAAGGCTAGATTGTTTGGATAATCTATATTATTATGAGCTTCTTGCCTTGTTTTCATCTCACATGACAAGTGACTGTCACTACCTCATATTACAAAGAGTTTAATTGTCATAGAAAATCACATGAGATGAAATTTGCATATAATGTATCAGTATTGCAACTCATGACCACATATCCACCAAGATTGAATCAATAAAATCATTCAACTACAGTCGTCAAAACAATGCTCCATTTAAACATGAAGAATCAGAAAAGAGCACTTTAGCATAAATATCAAAACATAAATCTTAATTATGCCAACCAGGTAGTCAGATGAATAACAATTAACAAATAAGCAATTAAGATAAATAAGTACATGACAATATTTAATTCATAGTAAGCACTTTAGCATTAGAAGAAAAAACATTCTTCCGTGCCACATAGCATAAACATACATTTAATTTCCTTCTTTGCTTTTGATCAACCATATAGCTTCTCTTTAAATCACATAATAATAAAAGACATGTACTACCTCCATCCTACCTAATTGTTTCATTCACTTTTTGACATTTTCGGCACGCGTTTCCACCGAAACCTAGTACGAGTTTTAAAATATAATTTTGAAGTATCGTTTCTTTTACGGGATACTATAGACAATTAGGTGGGATGGAGGTAGTATTCTAATTAATTAAGATATGGAATTCAGTTTTTGTGGGCAACAATCCATTGACTACGCTTCAATGGTTGGCTAGAAACATGACGATATGCCTCATTCAAACTTTTTTGGTGAAAATTCAATTTTAAAAAAATATATATATATATATATATATATGCTCACAAGTCGCAACTTATAGTTCGGTGGGCGTTTCTGCCTATATTTTATTAGAAATATTTGGGAATACTTTAATTAAGAACTTAAAAATTTAAACCGAGAGACTTTGGCATGTATGTAGGGACAATCACAAATTAAGGGCACGTAAGTTATTAAGTAAAGAACTCCTCCAAGGTCAAATGTGTCCTTTCACCTCTCACTCGATTTCTTCAACCTTCCACGTATATAAACCCATAGCCCCCATTTAAAAAATAATACTTTCTCTGGTTCAAGATTGTTGACCTTTTTTTTTTGGCATTTTCGGCACGCATTTTCACGCTTCTCGATGATAGGATTTTAAAATAAATTTTTGAGGTATTTTTCTTTTTACGGGATACTACAAGTGTTGTAGTATCCCGTAGAAAGAAAAATATCTCAAAAATTCATTTTAAAATCCATCACCGAGAAGCATGGAAATGCATGCCGAAAATACTAAAAAGAAAGGGGTCAACAATCTTGAGCCAGAGGAAGTAGTAAATATACTATTTTACCCATAGCCTCCATTATTTTTATTTATTTTTCTGATCAGACCCATAGCCTCCAAATGAATTATAAACCCCAAATAAATTCTTATGGGCTATTACCACCGCCAATTGCATCAATCTGTACGCAAAAATACCTTTCTCTTCTGCAAACAAACTACTACATCCGTCTTATTTAAGTAGACATGTATTCCATTTCGGTTCGTCTCAACTAATAGATCTGTTTCCTTAAATGACAAAGAATACTAGACTACAATTAACTCTCTCTCCTCAAAATTAATTATGGTCATACAATCTCCACTCTCTTTATTCTTGTATCTACAGGAACCGTCCCTACTTAAACGAGACGGAGGTAGTATCTTCAAAAATTTATTCCACCACTCATCGCACCCACCCGTTCCTCCTGTAATTATGAAAACAACTGATTTGAGATGACGAATCTTGCTACGTAATTAAATAAGTAACTTTTAGCTATAGAAAATTTCAAGGGAAAAAAAAAAAACACGCTACAAAGTAAAAATAATCATATGCTTGATAGTCCACAACCAAATAGATCTACTATTCTGAATTTCTGATTCGTTGAGGAGAATGGGATAAAATAGTAATTTACAAATAAATTTTTATTGTTTTTTAAATATGTGGCTATAGTGAGAGAAAAGGGACTAATTCCTAAAGCTTCTATAAATAGTTCCTCCGCATCAAACCCATTTAGATATATACATATTTTCCCCAATCTCTCTCTCGTCCTCGTCCTCCCCAACCCGTTCGTCTCCCTTTTCTCTCTCTCTCTCTCTCCCCACACGCGCGCGCGCATATTATTTAATTCTAGAGAGAGAATGGGAGGCCAGAAATTCGCCGTCCTTCTTTGCGCCGATGACTCCGACTACGTGAAGAAGATCTACGGCGGGTACTACGGCGTGTTCGTGAGAATGCTCAAGGAAGAAGGCGAGAGCTGGGACGTTTTCCGGGTGGCGAAGGGCGAATTCCCGGCGGAGGATCAGATCGGCGATTACGACGGCTTCGTAATCACCGGAAGCTGCAATGACGCCCACGGCACCGACCTCTGGATCTGCAAATTGCTGATTCTCCTCAAGGAATTGGTCGCCTTGAAGAAGAAGGTTCTCGGTATCTGCTTCGGCCATCAGGTATTTCTTCTCTCTCACCTTTATTTATTCATTTATTTAATTGATTTAGTTCGTTTCGATCGAGTCATTTCCTTTGCTGCTGCGCGCTTGTTGCGTCTGCATTCATCCAAATCTAACTATAGTCTAATACAATCACTATAAACTAGGCGTATAAAGCAACGTCTTCGATAAATTTGATTCCGAACATCGAAAAAATAATATATGTATATTTTATAAAAGATAGTAGTTCCAAATTGGCATCATTTCCCCCTTTTTTCGGTGTTTTTTTTGTCTGTTGAGTTTTGTTTGGCTGTTGTGAATGACTCAATGTCTACAACGTCACACGTTTTTCTCCATTTTGTATGTGTAAAGTAATGTGTGGGTTTCACCGCTCACGATTTTTGCGCACTATTCAATTTTAAACCCATTTTTATATTGAACTCTTTTTTCTTTTCTTTCTTTTTTTTTTTTTTACTTTTTTTAATAAGTTATTTCTATGTCTATATTTTTATTTTGATGTTACGATTCTACTTAATTGACTTCTGTTTAAATTGCATTAGGTAGTAGGTTTTTATGTGTGAGCCAAAATCGGAAAGTATTGAAAACGAACTGAACCTAATATATTTTACTACTTTATTTTGTTTGTAATTAAAAAAAAATTGTTATCAGGCGAAGTTTGTTATGATTCTCTATCAATTTGATCACTTAAATAAGATGTCGATTAGTGTAATTATTGAAAATCGAAATGGCAACCGTTCGGTTACTGAATCCGGTTCAGTTTTGATCGATTGTTCCAGCAATCGAATATTTTGGTTTGGTAATTTTTCCGAGCCAAATAAATTGAATTAATCGAATATTCACTCTTTTTTTTTTTTGAATTAATCGAATATTCACTCTATTTGTTATTTCAAATATAAGAACCTAATTTTTTTTAAATGATTAAAATACATGATTAATTTTTTTTAATGTGGTCTCTATTGTAATTGAGGTTTTTTTTTTTTTTCTGCTTTTTTTGTTTATTGAGGGTAACGATCTAGATTAGAGCTGTTACAAATGTAAGACTAAAAATATGAAATAAAGATGAAGCTGAGATGTCAAAATCAGAATGAAATTGTTTTAAAATAAATAAGGGGTTAGGGGACAGAGGTGACATGGTCCGATGGTCCGTCGGTGAAAGCAATTTCAATATGCTGAGGATGACACGTGTGCCACTAATCCTCTTTTTTCTTTTTCTTTTTTGAGAAAAAAAAAACTTGTTATCTAATTTCAAATTCATTACTAAAAAAAAAATCTAAATTCAAATTTCAAAGGAATTCGGATTTTTAACTCTTGTTATCGATATCCAATTAATGATTTTTAGTGATAAAAGGAATTTCGCCTTTGCTTATCAAGGGTGGTACGTCTCGTACCATTCCGACGTTTTTAATATTACTTATCCTTTTCTGATATAAAAAAAAAAAAAAAAAGGTGTGTGCGCTTTAGGTAAAATTTAGTTGTTGTACAAACAAACCTATAGTTACTTTTTTCTTATTGAAAGTTTACTTTTATCTTTTTATGAGAAAGGTAAACTCAACCACTTACTAAAAGTAGTACCCCTTATCTCACTTTTGGTGGCGTCACTATGTTTTTAATTAGAACAAATTATGTTTAATTTTCGTGAACAGATTGAGTTTTTTTTTTTTTAATTAATATCCTTTGTGTTTAGTTTAATTTTGTAAAGGTTAATTATTTTCTTTAATTAATTTCTTATTAATTAGCTAATAAATGATTATTAGAGTTGTTTATTCTAAAATCAGGGTAAATATTTTTTAATATTTTACTAGTATATATTAGTGATAGGCATCAATTAAGTGTATTTATATGATATGATGCTATCTTTTTCTATTTGTATTAAAAGTTATTAAAACACTATAAATTATTGAACATAATCGTGAGAAACGATAGCAACCGCTCAAAGTGCGTGCTAGAAACATTGTTACTGTGCAACAGCTAACAAATCATGCATTTATTTACTACTACTTCATGAGGATCATAAAATTAAATGAATAGAGAAGTAAGTTTATTAATAGAATAATTAAGTAGTTGCATTATGTTTATGAGGTGGGGGCCACAGTATATAGCATGGCCAATGACAACTAACCAAGAAAGCTGTCAGTCAAAATTTATTATATTAAGGAATTCTGCTCAAGCCTAATAGATTGTTTATTATAGTAGTACTATATCGTTAAGAATTGTCAAGTAGCAAAAGTTGATGGGGCCTATGATACGTGTATGCATGAATTAATGTATTTTCAAACTATTTTAAAGATTTAATCTACATCTAGCTGCCGCATTGTTAGATCAAAATATTGAAAGTCAATTCCTTTCACAGCTACAATAAGTCTATGGGATTAAGAACATACAAGTATATAGTCTTTTTTTTTTTTAAGTCTATGGGATTAAGGTACATTGAGATTTCCATTACCAACGTTACGTTGGTCACGTGGGGCTGCTCGTGGGAATTATCATACATAATCATATCATATTAAAAATATTACAACTCAACTTAACTCTACATTCATATCATAATTATAACATATTATAATGAATACTAAACCACTATCAACCCTAGCTATAACAAATCTAAACAAACTTGTATAAATGAGATTATAATAACCCACGCTTGGTAGTTAGTCAAATACTTCTTGAGCAAATTATTTATAACTTCTGTAATTAATATACAACATACTGAACAACAACATTTCAAGATTTACAAGCATCATCATCATTGTTTATGTTTCTTTGAATGCATCAACAATCCAGATTTGAATTAACACAAGAAGTCGAAAATATAGAAAGATTTGCAGTAAATTATTATGTTTTGAGAGTAAAAAATTAAAGAAAAGGGACGATTTTAGTGGATATGCACAAAAGTATGATATCTATCCTGAGCATGGAAATTGTTCTTAATATAGAACTTCCCTATGAATAGTTGTGTATATCTTAATGTGTCCAAGATTAGGCCGTACATACAGCTGCACCAGCCTATCATGTGTAGTTTCTTTGGAATTTATGATTTTTTTAGGGCTTATCAATAAGCAATCAATATTAGAAATATTTATTACGAGCTCTATTTTTGTATGTGGTTTACACTTTGCTTAGGCATATATTTAGTCTTTTTTTTCTTTTCTTTTTGCAAGTGTCTTCCACTGTTAAACTACGCCACACCATATATGTACATGCATCAATGGTAAAGTAGTTAATGGAACCACAAATACCAATTACCAAATGTATGTAAGTAGATATTTGTTATCAATCTTTGTACTATTAGTAGTTTTTATAGTCATTTCCACTTTTCCATGTCTATCATCTATACACACCCACAAACACAATGTTTGAAATAATTTAAAATGTAAAATTTAAAGATTGTGCCAAATTCGAAGATCGGAGTTTTTGAGATCTTTTGCCACGAAGGTCTAGGCCCCCAGACATTAAACCCATTACAATAAATGCTCACAATTAATGCTAGTGACAGCTCATCAATTTCCATTTGCTTCAACACTTTTATATGAAAAAAAAAACCCTATGCTTTGTGTGTGTGAGTGTGCGTGTGTTAAAGATTTTCCGAAGGTGTGAACAAATAGAAGAAACAGCCACTCAGTTACTATATAGGAAATGAACAATATTGAGTAGGAGTAGGTAGGGATGGCAATGGGTCGTATCTTGTTTGGTCCAGATTCAGATCCGGAATTTTAACTCGAGGTCCAAATCCGGCCTAAATCCATCGGGTCTAAAAAAGTAGAATCCAAATTCAGATCCATCGGATCTGGCGGATCTCAGGTCTAGACCCAGATCCGTAGTTATCACCTAAAAAATACCATAGAAAAAGAATCGAAAAAGAATAAAAAATTCAACCATAAATGAATTGATTTGCACCAAAATAAATAATTTTTCATACACTAACTGTCAAGAATTTTCCACACCAGTAATCTACTTGCTAATAGAGAATGTCATTCACTTTAAACATATCCGAAAAAAACATGAAACATATTCATATTTTAGGCATCGAACTTTCAGATTAAAAATAAATTTATTAGGGTTTGAGATTTAATTAGAATAACTAAGTAAATATAGATATTTATTAGTAGAATATTATAAAATAATATATATTATAAAAGAGTGAAGTCCGGATCCGACCCGAATCTATCGGGTTCAAAATTTTAGCACTCCAGATCCTGAAAAATGGATCTGGACTCCCGGATCTGCACTGCCATCCCTAGGAGTAGGTAGGTATAAAATATTTTCCAAGAAATTAAATTAGTGGATGAAACAATTTGTCTAGTTAGCTAAACCATTATTTCCACGTCAGTTCCACCACTATATATGTTTACCATATGAGTCAGACATGCTCTGACACACATCATAAATGCTAACTTTCTGCGAATTAATTTCCTTCGCAAAATTGTTATTTCCCAATAATAACACCCATGGGCCATGGCCATGAGAAGGGTAATCAAGAGATTAGTTCCATCTGCATAGAAATTAATTCCATCACGTGATCATTTGACGATTCAACGTAGAGTCGTTTGTGATGTCTTTTCTTTAGCTTTTACAAAAGCAAATACCTTCAATTCCTATTAGTATATTTTTAAGTCTTTCGGTTATACAAATTTAGTTTGAGACGGTTGAACACGGATGTTTTTTAATAATAATATTACTTTTTCTATCCTCGATTTACTGATCATGTTGACTTTTTAGATAATTTTGGAGCTTCGTGAAGATGGATTTTAAATTGAATTTTTGGAGATTGTTTTTTTTATACGATACTACAACACTCGTAGTACCTTGTAAAAAAAACTAAACTCCAAAATTTTGATTTTAAATCCATCATCACAAAACTTTAAAATTATCTAAAAAATCAACAGGGTCAGTAAATCGAGAACGGAGGGAGTACAAAAAAAAATTATAGTTTAAGAGACTTTTGTCAAATTTAAAATACTACCTCCATCCCATTTATTTAGTCATATTTACTATTTGACACGTATTTCTACCTGAAATCTAGTACGAGTTTTAAAATATAATTTTGTAGTATCGTTTTTTTTACGGGATACTATGAGTGTCATAGTATCCCGTAAAAAAAATAATACTACAAAATTATATTTTAAAACTCGTACTAGGTTTCGGTGGAAATACGTATCAAATAGTAAATAGGACTAAATAAATGGGATGTAGGTAGTACGAAATAGAAATTGTAAATAAAGTAGAGTATTAATTTTCTTATGTGCATATGTTATCATGAGGGAAAAATATTATTCCAAATGAGTCGAAAAATATTATCATGATTTGAAGTGCAAATGTGAAAAAAAAAAAATGACTGCCAAAGGTAAATTTTCGGCTCTTTAGAGAAAATTATTCATCATAAAGAACAAAAAAAAAGGGAAAATAATAGAATTTTTTTATTTTCCTTCCTTTTCTTTCAACGAGAACGGCCCTAAGGTTGATAAAGTAATGACTAGATTGTATATGATGAATTAATGATCCTTATTCTTTGATAATGGTTGACTTCACGCCATATACAATGATTTCCAATACGCAAATAGTGTCGTGTAATTTTTCCTTCCTAAAAAATGGAATAATGTTAACGTCACTCAAAACAGTCCATGAGGTCTGAACATGAAATAATTTATCACAAAGGGTACTAGTATTGGTTAGTCATGTTTCTATTGAATATATAGGCATTTGGAGAGTAATTAATTAAGAAAATATAATCTCATTATTGACATGTACTTTTGCATGATGTGTAATAATTTAGATATTGGGACGAGCTCTTGGAGGAAAGATAGGACGAGCTAGATCAGGATGGGACATTGGAGTCACACAAGTTCAGCTCTATCCATCAAAAATCTTCACTTCTCTCAACATGCCTACTTCACTTTCCATTATCGAATGCCATAGGGACGAGGTTCGATTCCTTAAGTTCCATAACTCGATTCTTTTTCTCTAGCCCTTGTCAAGATCCGCATAGTTGATGTATATATTCTACTTGAAATGAGTTAGGTGTGGGTGCTCCCACCCGAGGCAGAGGTGTTAGCGTGGTCAGACAAGACCGGGGTAGAGATGTTTAGGTATGGAGATCACATTATGGGCATACAAGGCCATCCCGAATACACAAAGGACATCCTCTTACATCTAATTGATCGACTTTCCACCCGCGAGCTCATTGAGGTAAAAATCCTTTCATCTTTCCTCTTAGTGTTAGAAATCAGTGTGAGGTTGGAATCGTGTCCATGTATGGCCTTATCACTAAGTCATTTAGGTAAACATCCCATCATCTTTGCTCTTAGTGTTACAAAATCATCATGAGGTCTAAATAGTGGTCATCTATGGTCTCTATCACTTTGATTCGTTTGGGTAAAAATCGATCGACTTTTTCTCAATGTCGTGCCCGTGTATGGTCTTTACTCGTTTACGTAAAAATCCAATCATCTTTGCTCTTACTGTTAGAAAATCATCGAAAGGTTTAAATCGTGTTCGTTTATGGTCTTACCACGACAGGAGCCCCTTGCTGAAGAGGCTAAGAGCAAGTTGGAGACGAGCGAGCCAGATAGGGAGGCGTGGTGGAAATTGTGCACGAGCTTTCTCAAAGGGAGATTGTTGTGATGGAAAAACAAAAAAAAAAAGCTTCAAAAACTAGGGGAAGTTGTAAATATAGATCAAGTCTTGGAGCAAGAAAAATTGGAAATTTGAGAATGTCATCAAATGTGAGTCTTGACTCTTAAAATCATCAATTATGAAAGTTAGACGTTGTCAATTTTTCACTAATTTAGTTTTGTTGCATGAACATTGGCTCTATACATTTGTTGAGATGGTTGACTGTAAAATGTCATGCAAGAAACCGATGGAGAATTCAAAGGGCAATTTCAAATATTGAGACAAATTAAATTTAAGTTGGCTCTTTAAATTAAGTACTAATTTATTTCTGTCTCATTTCATTATTTTATACTTCACATTTATTCAATAAACGGACCACATGAAATGAGACGGAGATATACTAAGTAAAGTTTGTATTATTTGCGAAGAAACAGCTGCCGCCTTATCCGCCGTGCTGTTGTATAGATTGAATTCAACGTTTTGCTGCCACAGGGCTAACAATATATAGTATTATCTGTCACGATAAGATTTAAAGATGCGATTATTTGTTTACTGATTATCGATATATGCTGGAAATCATAAATTATTTTCAACTATGCATTTTAGAGGCATTTTTTACGTTTTTTTGCTTTAAAGATAGCAATGCCACTTGTTGCAGAGTTGATGATGGCATTTATCAATCCTCTTTTGAAGATTCTTGTTTAGAAGTATATTGTGTCTTAGAAAAAAATCCCAGTTAGTAGGTTCCATTTATTGAAAGTGACTGTGAATTTATAAATATATCAAAGTAGGAAGAATGTGTTAAATTTTGCACCAAACAATGGTTAACTATTTTCTATCTTATTTATTATTATTATTATTATTTTTTAAGTTTAACCGGTTTCAGATAACTACATTTTCTGGCATCAGATCTCACATTCTACGTGGCATTACAATCCACAAATATTGTGGATGTCAAATGAAAAGGCTACAAACAATTTAATTAAAAATCATCACATTAAAATTTGAAAAGCCATTCAAGTATTAAAGCACATTGCCGATGAAACCCAACTTAAATAGGCTAGGAGGTGACACTACAAGTCTCTTTAGTGAGAGATTTTGAGTTCAAATCTCACCAAATGCGGGTTCGTGCATGTTAGTGTAATTCCATTTATATGGATTTATTTGATAGTGATCTAATATTTTTTGTAATGTGTTGAAATTATGATATAATTGTTGAATTGAATTGTAATATCTCCTCCAATCACCAAATCGTGCAATTTAATAAAAATACACATCAAAAACTTCAAAAACGGGATTGAAATCAATTTGAGAAAACTTCGAACTCATTTATTCATCTGAACTTAAGCGTGATATCAAGTTTGTGTCATAAACATGATTGAAATCAAGGTCGGGCCAAAAAAAAAAAAAAAAATAAGAAACTAGAATAAGAGAACTACTATTTTTTTTACAAGAACGAAAAGAAAAATGCTAAAGAGCAATTCTAACAGAACAGAAGCCTCTTATTCCAACCGCAGAGTGCTGTTAAATTCAATGATAAAATCCCGACGGTTCTCTCCTAGTGAGGGAGTCCCTTATTTATTCTAATAATTTTTTCCTTATGGCCGGGAATAAAATTCTAACCTATATTGTAACTTAAACTCAAAGAAATAGCAAAACAATTCATTTACTAACTAAATTAAATGAAATAGATTACAAATCTAAACCTAAATAATTTAAAATATATCTCTAACCAAAGAAAACTTAAAGTGAATAGCTGTAACATTCCTAACATAATGATATGATCAAAACATACTTTACCACATAATCCTCATATCCCAACATAAATGTAATTACTTTTACTAGTAACAAAATATAATGTTAGTACCTTCAAAGTGACAACGTAGTTCCTAGTCATGCTAAAAATATTTTAGTCACTTTAAATTTCCTATTTTCCTATTTATTTTTCATTTGTAAGCTGTAGACAAGCCAACAGATTGCATATAAGCATCCATTTAGAGCAAGTAATGCAACATGTACGGAAGATACACTTATTTAAACTTGGATGTCCTAAGAACACATCAATACATGGTAACAAGAACAGAGGGAGCACCAAAAGTCCTTACATCACCATCTTAAATGGCTATAACGCCATCAATATCAAGGTTCTTAGCAACGTTTCCAAACCAATACTCAATGTAGTGCTGCACAATTCTACAATTAGGAACTCATCACAGAGCCGGAGCTTCTGCGGCAATCAGCCAACATATCCATGTAGAACTGGCACTTGCTGATGTCACTTCCAGAGCTATTCAGGCACTGCAGGAAAATAAGCTCAGAAAACTTCATCACAAATTCACGAGCAAGACATAGTAACGGCAATATTTAGGAAGCACCAGTATTCAGCAAAGCATGACACCGTAAATCATACAGGAATGCATATTATTCATGTTACAAGATATGATGACATCAAAGGAACAGTTCACGCTTGCAACATTTCTACTTAATTGTGTATGATAAATGACGTCATCATGACAGCAAACTTCTTGAGAATCACATACCGTTGGATCTAAATAAGGTTATGCTACAGTATCAAGTAGAGGTTTGAGATAAAGAACCAAAGGTAAGAGGAAAGATATACTTACATCCTGGAAAGCCTTGGTATGCATGTTGCAAGCATCAGATCCCCCCATGTTGGATGCAGTAGGTGCTGGAACTGCAGCTGCCGCTTCAGAGACAACAGCTTCATGTTGAATTGTTCGCGGACCCATAACAGCATCCACAGCCCTGTGTGCAACAGCACTTCCAGTACCAAAAGCCATACCTATAGAAGACACGAGTGAAAATTTGAAAGAAAAACAAAAACCAGAAATGCAACTGATAGTGAAACATCCTATATTAAAAGTTTCAAGCTAGTATCCACAAACCTTGAGCTATGGTTGACCCAATGCCTCCAAGCATAGATCCGCCAGAGCTACCCTGAACAGGAGCTGGAGGAGGAGCACGATTAACTGCTTAAAAAATAGAATAAAGGATTCTATGAGTATACTCAAGGTTGAAGTACATGTATTCAATCAGCAGAATGAGAAGCTGAAGAACCCAAAATAAAGAAATCATCTCTATGAGACATATGGCATAGATGCATAAACTAGCACCTGGAGCAGGTGGGTTACGTGCAGGAGCTGCACGTGGAGCTGGGCGGGATGATCTTCCTGTACATTCACAATCAGAATTGAATAAGATGCTTATCATAATTAGTAGCCAGAAAACATATTACAATGCACCAATCTCACTGTATAATTAGAAATCTTATAGATATATGTCACATGACAGAGCAAATACTCGAGCGGGTGTTAACCAAAGACACAAGAGTGATATAAGAGATCAGTCGATTAAGAAAAATTGAGGATTACACAAGGAACCTTCATCAATTAGCAACATTTATGTGTTTATGTGGCTAATATCTACAGCTATCAAAATATCCAAGTCCCTATAGCAAGCACATTTGAAAATAAGAAAATACAAACACATCAACGCCATATGCATACATTTGCAAAACATTAAGCAAAAAATCAAATCAACAGTAAGAAGACGAGAAATGTATCCCCTTGCAATCAAACTCAGATAAAAGTTTAACCAACACACGCTCAAAGCCTAATACAATCAAATTCACCACAGCTTTACCCTACGAATCTCATTCTCCCATGTATAGAGACCAAAGGCTAACGCACGCAACATATTCCCATGGCAACCTATGTATGCTATAATAGGAAAATGTTCACCGTTTCCTGGACTAGAAAAAGGCTACAAAACACAACAGTAACAGCATAAAATGTGAATAACATTGGAAACGACAGCCGATCAAACATATCAAATCGCAATCGCGCACATATAGTGAAAACCAAGGTAAAAGCTCCAGAGGAGAAACAGCCATAGAACATAGCATCAGAAGAGGATTCCAAGAAATCCAGTACTGTAACTCAATAAAGAGATCGGAAAATTTAACAATGAACGATTCATAAACGAAACGCAAAAAATAGGAAGAAAACTCACCACCGGAGCTACGGCGAGGCATTTTGCTTTGATTTTTTTCTTGGATTCGACGCGGAATAGGAAATGGTGGTGTGTGGGCTCTCCAAGAACCCAACCGCTATATAAATTTGGGGGCGGAGATGGAGAAATCTCCTGTACTCGAGTTTTGTGAAACTGGCACGTGTCGAATTATCATTGGCTGCAGAATGGCGCAACCAATTGGCTGCGAGGCGCAGAGAATTACTATGGGGTTGCGGTGTACAGGATTATGTGAACAATCATGTTCCTCTAGATAGTTCTAGTTTCTTGGAGGAGAGGTTAACTGTAAACCGGTCAACATTTTGCAACCAGGGACACAAATATTACTATTAAAAAATCCAAAAAAAAATAAAAAAATAAATATGAATAGTCGTAAGTACAATTATAATCCTAAATAAATAAAAAATGACTACATTTTAATACCTAGATTACTCACATTTTCACCACCACAATTCGATCTAAGAAAGAAACTTTGTAACTAATACTAATCATCAATCATTTTATTATGTGTGCGCCATTATACGAAATTTGAACCCTTATACTACCCCCGTCCCATATATTTAGACTACTTTACTTTATGCACGTTTTCCACCGAAACCTAGTACGAGTTTTAAAATATAATTTTGTAGTATCGTTTTTTTAACGGGATATTATAAAGTGGTCTAAATATATAGGATGAAGGTAGTATATTCTTTTATTATGGTTAAGCATTGAACAATTAGTTAACAAAACCAATTTTTAGCTTAATTATATGAACGTTTAACCAATTTTTATTATTTTTTCACAATTAATCGAATCCCGGTTTTTTTAAACTATGATAAATGGTACTCATGCTCACCCCTATTTAAAGTGTTACATATGAAAGTTGCAAAAAAGTAATAAAAAATAATTAAAAAATCGAGAGAATTAGAATTGAGTTTTTAATATGTTTCAAATAAGCTTGCTAGATGAGTTGGCTAAAAAACACAAGCAATTATCGTTGTCTCATTATTCATTTTGTGGGAGTAAAAAACCACAAGCAATTATCGTTGTCACAATATTCATTTTGTGGGAGTTAAAAATCACAAGCAATTATCGTAGTCTGCTCCATATGTTAAACAGAAAGTAAAAAAAGAAACACAGTTGACCTTAATTCAGATTGAGAAGCTTTTTTATTTGTCAGGCATCTTCTTCAATTATTTATAGCAGATACTTGAAAACTGGAGCACATTGAAGCATAAATATATCAAAATTTGAGACATAAAGCTAAATTAGAGCAAGAGCAACCATGTTGAGTAAAATGTTCAAAAAGTTCGATTTATTTCCAAACGAACACCATGGCGAAACGGTGACAAAAGTTCTCTTTATATCCCAAGGCGTAGAACACCGATTTAAATGTAGTAGTAATATTCAATGATAGGAATCCTCAGTAATCAATATTCCCATAACAATAGGGTTCAAATGAGTGTTGCTGCTTGGATGCAAGGCAACACATTTAGGACATCATGGAACCTGAGTTTCTGCGGCATTCAGCTAGCATGTCCATATAGAACTGGCACTTGGTGATGTCACTTCCATAGCTATTCAGGCACTGCAGAAACATCAACATTTGTGAATTATTCAAATTTAGAAGTAGGGAGCAAAATGGGTCCTATATGAAGGCGATGGACTAGTTTGGGGGCACAGGGATTAATAAGGCATGATAGCATGACAATCTGTTACAAGAAGTGAAGACATTACAAAATAAACCGTTCAGATTATACTCAAACAGGCTTACTTATTTGAGTAATTGTAAGAATGATGATCCTAATTGAGAAAATACGTTGAATGACTATAACATGATCTACCAATAAACCATGTAAGAGCTATATTATGAAAAGAGTTCTTTCTATGCTAACAAACTCCTTCAAATTAATGCATTTGCGACCTAAAGAGAAATAATTGTTTGTTCTCATCTGAGTATCGAATGGGGATTTGGACAAGAATAAATGAAAAAGACTTGTACTTACATCCTGGAATGCCTTGTTGTGCGGGCCGCAGGCCTCAGATCCACCCAAGCTGGGTGCGGCAGCTGCTGGAGCTGCTGCAGATTCTCCAACTGTTTCATGCTGAATTGTTCTTGGACCCATGATTGCATCAACAGCCCTATGTGCAACAGCACTTCCAGTACCAAATGCCATCCCTATTGAAGGATACAGCATGGCGGGAATCAGTGAGACTATGAGCCAAAATGCATCCAAAACATATTTTGTCGCATACAAATATATAAACAAATACTCCCTCCGTCCCATTGATAAAGAGCCCACTTTGGCTCTTTACCAATAGGACGGACGGAGTGACTCATATTCCATCAAGAATCCTCATACCTTGAGCGATGGTTGAACCAATGCCCCCAAGCATGGATCCACCTGAGCTACCTAGGACTGTAGCTGGAGGAGGAGCATTGTTCACTGCACAACGACAGAGGAAAGCATTAGATACATGTCAGACAGAGATTGAAGCCAGACGTAATCAGATGATGAACAGGTAAAAAGGAAAGGCAATGAAAATATATTAAAGAAATAAGAATTAGGCCGATAATTAAGGGAATTTATCAACCCAATTATAAATACAATGTTCATAAATATAGAGGCAGCGTAAGAAACCTTTCTGTGGTGGTGGGCTACGTGCTGGAGCGGGACGTGGAGCTGGACGAGATCTTCCTGTAAATTCAATCCAGCAAGTAATCAAGATTTAAGTCAAAAATCAAGGTATTTGAACAACTTCATTCCACCATGAGAGAATCAAAAATCAATATTTAAGTCACCAAATTTCAGGAGTAGGCTTATCAAGTAACAATGCTGTGGTACACAATGAATCCATCGCCTAGGGTAAATATATCCTCAAACATAGAAGGTTCGACCGACCAAATCAACATGAGAACACCCAGAAAAAAAAATAAAAATAGTACCAAATTCTCACAATAGGTTTCTCCAACAAATCCCATTATCCCAAAAAAACAAATCAAAGGTGTAAGATTCCAACATTTTCCACAGGAGAACTGCATAAGAAGTAATGCGCAGCGTTTTCAGGAAACGGTAGCTGAATCAGGAAAATTATCTAACAATTCAAAACCCTAGCCAGAAAAATCAAACTCGCACACAAAGTAGAAACCCTAGAAAGCATACTAACAGCTCTAGATGTGAAAAAACGATACAATAAAGCTGTAAAAGTAGATCCCAGCAATTCCAGCTCTGTTAAAGTTCCATTAAAGATCAAAAAAATTATTCACAGAAAAAATGAAAAAGAAGCACATAAATGCGAGAAAACTTACCACCGGAGCTACGGCGAGCCATTTCTGCTTCTGTTTTCTTGAAAAATCGGTTGGATGAATAACCTACAAGAGAGAGACTCGACGGAAAACTGGAAGGTCCTTCCAAAACCCTCGGCCTTATAAACTTGGGTGCCGTTGTAGCGGATGGATCGTCTGTGTCCAGTTCATATAGACCTGACACGTGTCGGTAGGTGAATGGTCCAGAGAACCTCGCTATCAATCGATTTGTGAGGCGTAGAGATTTTTTTGAGGGGAATATTCGACTCTCAAATCTCAGATTAAACGTGACTTGCCAAATTCAAGTACAGACGTGGTCAAAAGACTTGGCCCTTGTATTTATGGTATTTATGTGGTGGTAGGAATTTCATGAAAATATGATGCTAATGAAAAATGAATACCAAGGAGTGGTAGGTCAGTTATAATTAAGAATGTTTTGTAACAATGGCAGTGACAAAGTGTGTTGCATTGCATGTATCATTACTTATTTTACAGTTATAAATTTATTAATTTTGGATTATTAGCTTCAACAAAATTTTGTCAAATTTAAGTCCATGTTTGGTTCAAATTTTTTTGGATATGGAAAGGGAATCAAGTAATTGATTTCATTACATATTGTTTGGTTTGAGTAATAGGTTATTCATTTCCCTTACTTGTTACCCCTCAAGAAGGAGGGGAAACAAGGAGAAAGGGAACTCCCCTCACAAGTGACTCTCTTTCTACTATTAAACCAAACGCTCAATAAAAGTATCTATTATTATTACCATTCCCTTACTTGACTTGATTCCATTCCGTTTCCGTTACCCAACTTGAACCAAACGAACACTAAAAAATTATTCGGTCATAAGCAACCGAAGATCTTGTAAGAGGAGATGCTCCAAATGATCAAATGCTAAGCGAAGAGGATCAAACGCTCGACTATTCTACTCTTGCAAATCTCAAGGAGCCCGTGATTGCAGAATCACAATGACCAACTGAAGAGGATTTAGTATCAGATGTCGTACAAGAAGGAATTGCAAGAGTTTTGAGATCAACCTTCAAACATAACCAGGGAGTTCATCGATTCGCCCAGATGTGTCCGTTGCATACCGCGGTGCTGAAATTATCAAAGGAACATGGCGAAATCAAAGAGAAAATAGAGGGAAAAAAAAGGTTCAGTCAAATGCTAGTTGCATGCCCTCTTGAGAGGGAAAATGTATTATTGGATAGAAGAAAAAGATGCAGCTGGAAAAAGCAAAAGCATTGATTAACAAAACCGAAGCAACAATCCTAGAAACATGCTCACCTTCTTGCAGATGCAGGTGAAGCTGTCAAGAATGAATGGTTGGGTCGTCATGATCGATGGATCAGAAGGCACTACCACTGAAAACATGCGAAGGAAAAGCATATGTCACCTTCTCTAAGTTCTCGACCAGATATCTAATCTTGTTAAGGCAGATCAAGCCGATCGAAAAGGATAAAGAAGTGCAAGTTGTGCCGCCCAGGAACATGAACTTAACCCTTCCATCCCTTTTGATGGAATTGTAAGTGTAAGTCTGCTGAATAAAGAAGTGGACTATGCTACTGCCATGCTAAACATAACTCCTCAAGTGTTAGATAAATATCTTCTACTCAAGGCTCGAGTTTATAACATAGCATAGGGATTTGGTTCAAAGTTATACTTTACGCCTTGTATGACTATCTTTTATTACTGGACAATATCATTATCAGAAATCCGTAAATTTATGCACCTTATCAAGAATTGTGAAGTGATCTATTATAAGTTATCTGATAAAATCATCTAGATAACATTATTTTCAGTCGAGGGCTTTGGCATCATTAAAAAAAAATAGAAAAATTGTTAAAATATATGTCAAGGGGGAACCAATTGGGATCATTTAGATCATTCATTTTATTTGGATCTTAAAACCCTTGTTAGACACAGTCTCTTTAATGCTTGCCAAGCCATAGCTTGATAGGATAGGTCAGGTCAGCTAGAATGTTAGAATGTTGAACTCTTTTATATTTTATGATTCTAGAATAGTTCTCAACCAAACTCTCATCATATTGAAGGAGGAAATTAGTCATAAAGTCACGGTCTCCATCAATAGAAGACCCAACCCGATATGTTCTCATATGTAACTTCTCCTGATCCGGTCTTGCCAAATAAATGACTTCTGCGTCGTCGGCCATGTTGAGAACAATGTCACTTATCTAATAAGTTGGCCAAGTAATAGATGGAGCAAGAGACTTATCACAAGTCTACGTTTTAGCGTACTGACTTACTCCCATAACTCAGAATCATCGATAAAGAAAGATGTGACGACTTCTGCAAGAAGAACACCTACCGCAAACCTACGTTCATGCATGATAAAATTACCTAGTTCAAGATATCTCCCGCAAAGATCGTGAAATCTTCCAACTCAAGAATTGGCAAAATCAACTATATCAAGAATCTTGTTGCTTCAACATTTCGAAAAAAAGGATAAGAATACATCAGAATAGCGATATCAACAATGGATTATCAAGAGTCCACATGCTCAACCCCACAATACCATCAAATCCATCTAAACAAATCGCCCTTATGGCTAACATAATACAACGTACCGTACAAATTTGGAATCATCAAGCCTAATAAATTGGACTACCGAACCATGGGTTATGGTTCATAACATCAAAACTATCAAGTCCATTACAACAGACCACCCCAACATAATTTTTTTAGGGACTATACCCATAAAAATATAGGACAAAAACTTAGGTGAGGTCGGCCACATAGTGTGGCCGGGTCAAAGTGTCAATCTTTATACAGAAAAGTGTTAATCTATACGAATAAAAATGCTAATTTTTAAAAGTGTCAATCTTTATACAGAAAAGTGTTAATCTACATAAATAAAAGTGTCAGTGTTTTAGCCGTCCGCACGGTGCCTCTGGCTGACCCAAGTGTGTCCCAAAATATAGTGAGTAGACCTTAGATATAAATTTCTTTATTTAGAATTCGATTCCTCAATAAATTCTAAATCCGTATCGTGTTTCTATGACTATATATCATATATCTTTCTAATTCAAATCTTCCTTATTCGACCACTTTAATTAAGATTAAGATAACTATGTGTATTTAGTTTTAACATATTTTTCAATATTATGCTACTTATCCAACACTTTTGACAACCCCCATTGCTCTACATGATAATAATAATAATAATAATAATAATAATAATAATAATAATTTCGAATTGTCAAAAAGAAAGAAAAAGAAAAGCAAATAAAAAAATAACGGAACCGTTAATAGTTTTTGCTATCACATTTAGCAATTCCTGCATTCCTTGCGATACGAAGACGAGAATCCTCGCGCAAATTTCTCTCTCACATACTCTTCTGTTTCTCTAAAACCCAAACTAATTCAGACTCTCTGCTCTCATCTCCCACCGCACATTGCGCTCAAATCCAATTCCCCAACTAGGGTTTCATTCAATTCCCTAACTAGAAAACTACATTACATTGCTTCGATCTTCAACTGATCAATTTAATGGCGGAAGAGAAATCGGCGGCGCCGAACGGCGGCTCGACGGCGACGCCGTTGGGGAACTCTGTGATACCCACAGTGAACAAACTGCAAGACATCTTCGCGCAGTTAGGAAGCCAGTCTACGATCGACTTGCCGCAGGTGGCGGTGGTCGGCAGCCAGAGCAGCGGGAAATCGAGTGTGTTGGAGGCGCTCGTAGGGCGTGATTTTCTACCACGGGGAAGTGACATCTGCACCCGCCGCCCTCTCACGCTGCAGCTCCACCATAGACAGAGGAAGGCTGATGGAGCGGAGGAAGAATGGGGAGAGTTCTTGCATTTGCCGGGGAAGAAGTTCTTTGATTTTAGTGGAATCCGGAGGGAGATAGAGGTTAGTCTTTTCTATGGAAAGACACTCCGTCTCATATACTGCATTTCAATTGAGCACTGATTTCTATGGTAGAGACGAATTAGTTGTGATCATGTATGTGTATTTGAGTTATTATTTGAAAGTATACTCGTCAATCATTTTCTTGGCTGCCCAATTGCTGAACATAGATTTAACTTCTCTCACAGAATGATATCTAGTGATTTTGTGTGCCAAAAGAGATTCGACGTTTAGTTCACTTTTATCTGCAAATTTCAAATCCTTGGTGCCTCCATTGTTTTCGTTTCCTTAAATGTTACTCTTTGCTTGTAATTCTTCTCTGTGCTTCTAGAGTTTGGCTGCCTCTTAATACTAGATGATCTTGCAATCTATTTAGTTTGCAACAGAGAGAGAAGCTGGTGGAAACAAAGGTGTTTCGGATAAACCAATAAGCTTAAAGATTTACTCTCCAAATGTTCTTGACATCACTCTTGTGGATCTACCGGGTCTCACAAAAGTTCCTATTGGTGATCAGCCATCTGACATTGAAACGCGTATTAGAAATATGATAATGGCAGTGATCAAACGTGAAAGTTGCCTGATCCTGGCTGTGACACCAGCGAATTCTGATCTTGCTAACTCAGATGCTCTTCAGATGGCACAATGCGCTGATCCTGATGGTTAGTTCCACTTATAGCGGTTTCACTGGTCTGAATTTTTTTATTTCATAAACATATTTTCTCGCACTTGTAGAATTTGAACTTTTGGATTCTTGAGTTCATGTCTAAAAGTCTCTATTTTCAGGTCACAGGACAATTGGTGTTATTACAAAGGTGAACATTTTAGGCTATACAATTTCGTAGTGTAGATACTGTTTGCACTTTATTTAACATGGCTCATTTCCCTTTGGTGTTTTCCAGTTGGATATTATGGATAGAGGTACTGACGCACGCAACTTTTTGCTTGGGAAAGTAATTCCCCTTCGGCTTGGTTATGTAGGTGTTGTAAATCGAAGTCAAGAGGTAATTTTCCATTTTCATATTCACAATCTTGTTCTCCATTTTTGTTCCTTATATTTCATCTACTTGGAGCACAGCTGGAGTTGTTTGCTAAAATGTTTTTATTATTTATATATATATTTGTATATGTATTTTAGACTCTGATGTACATGTATATATTGTGTTCAACAGGATATTCTGCATAACCGAAGCATCAAAGATGCACTTGTTGCAGAAGAGAAGTTCTTTCACACTCATCGAGTATGCTGTTGATTGTTCTTATTAACTGATTGGTTCCTTGCCCTTCTCACAAGTAATTTACTTGTCAAATTGTTAACCTCTTTTTAAAAAAATAGGTGTACAATGATATTGCTGACCGTTGTGGTGTCCCACAGTTGGCCAAGAAGTTAAACCAGGTAATGCTGTTTGAGAACATATGCAAGCAGTTCTCATCATTATTAACATTTGAAGCATAAGTAGTTCTTATAGAGCTCTTGTTTGGTTCACTCTTTTTTGGGTAAGGAAAGGGAAACAATTAAGAGATTCCATTACTTGTTGTTTGGTTTGAGTAATATGTTATCCGTTACCCTTATTTGGGGATAACCCAATCCACCATATTGTTACCCCTCAAGGAGGAGGGGAAACAAGAGTAAGGGAATCCTCCTCACAAGGGATTCATTTCCATCAATGAACCAAACACTCAATAAAAGTAACCCTTATTGTTTCCATTCCCTTACTTGACTTGATTCCATTACTTTCCGTTTCACAACTTGAACTAAACGAGCACAGAGTCTTATTCAATTAGGATATCTCTAACAAGAGTTTTGGCCCCCTTTTTCCATGTCAAAATTTCTTTTCCTGGTGATGCCTGAGTTATCTATGCAGCTGCTTTAGTTAGCTTTCTTGTGCGTAATAAACATTTCAAAGTAATATGCTTGACAGTGTAACTAGCGGACAATTGTTCTCGTAGGGCTGACGGACAAACACCAGAATTCCTCTATGAAACTAAATATGTCACAACTGTGCTATTTAAAAATGTAATCCTGGACTTATTTGAAACTATTATAAGGGCTCATTTGCTACGTGTGATACAAGGGGGATAGTTATCTGTGGGTATCCTAATATCTTGTTTGCTTCAAAAAGCCCTAAATTAAGCAATAACCATGTATCTATTGCTCACATACTTGTAATCCTATGTCACATGTGTTAGGTTATATAAGCAATACAAAAGATTATTATACTAACTTATACTAATTTCTTATTGGACTATACTACTCCTATTCTCGCCTTTGTGCTCTTAAATGAAATGGACATTATAGGAATTGTAATTTAATGGAGAGTGTTAATACATCCAACCAAACAATAGATATGTAGGTATATGTATTGCCGTTTTTTTTTGTCATACATTCAAGCAAATATAGTATTGCCTGATATGGTAAAAACATCCTAGTCAAACATATCGAGTCTTATTCCATATCGCTAACAGATGAGCCCTAAGTATGTATAGAGGATACTTTTTCATACTGTCTACTTCATGATATAACCTCCTTACTTAACAGATTTTGGTACAACATATAAAGACTGTACTTCCGGGTTTGAAGTCACGAATTAGTGCTGATCTGGTCTCTGTTGCAAAGGAGTATGCTAGCTATGGAGAAGTTTCGGAGTCAAAGGTATTTAATCCCATCGGCTATTGTCCTTGAAGCTTTGTTAGCCTTTAGAGCTCTTTTGATTTATTTCATAACTAGGCACATGGAAGTCTTAAAAAAGCAATTCCTATTAAGTTATATCACCAACCCTTTCTCCTTGCGCATGGCATTATAAGAATTGCAAATAGTAGCTGAATCTTGTGTGGATTCGTGGCTATTTACTTCTAGTTTAACTTTTATTTGATATTCAACTTGGTGATCTGATTGTTTGTATTCAGACTATTAAGAAACTATCTCAATTGCCAATTCTTTCCCTTTCACGGTGAACAGGCTGGCAAAGGTGCATTAATAGTTAGCATTCTCTCTAAATATTCAGAAGGTATGTTTCTCTTTTTGCCTATGTATAATGTATCTGTGCGATTCAAGTATGTCTATCTGCTTATCTTTACTTGGCGCGAAGCACAATTTTATACAATGTCACAGACTCACACTGAGGCTGTAAAATAATTCAGGCAGTAATGGACTTGGTAGTTTACACCCTAAGGCTCATTTGTATTTGTTCATCACCATTCCTTCCCTGTGCATCTCGTATTGGGCTTATATGTACTTGTTGGAAGCACAATTTTATACAATGTCACAGATTCACAGTGAGGCTATAAAATAATTCAGGCATTAATGGTTATATGGTAGTTTACGCCCTAAGGCTCATTTGTATTTTTTCATCACCATTTCTTCCCTATGCATCTCGTATTTGACTATCACAAATTCTGATGAGCTTATTTTTATTCTGTGATTAAGATTGGACTAGTAAAAAGATATTAATGTGTTGTACATTAATATTGGGATCACTTTAAATCAAATTTGAGCATAAAAACCTCCCTGAGTGCTCAATTATATTACTATGTAAATAATGTCACTTGAAACGGGTATTCTCTGCTAGTGCTACTACCAAAATATCTGTTTCTATTGGTGGATGATCATAGATATGTTGGTTGCTTGTTCTTTCTTCTTCTTTGATATTTGTTTTTTGATTGTTTTTCTTGGAACAGCATTCTCTTCAATAATAGAAGGCAAGAATGGAGAAATGTCAACATCTGAGCTTTCTGGTGGAGCAAGAATACATTATATATTCCAAAATATTTTTGTGAAGTGCTTGGAGGTTTGTCCTCTTGACCCAAATGCTATCGACATGCCCTGAAGTCCTGGAAAATTCTATTGTAGTTTAGTTTAAATGCTGAGCTTGCATAAGTGGACTACTGCAGTCCATTACTTTGTTAACTTATTGTTTATTGGCATGAAGCAACTCACACAATCAGATTTTTGATTTATGCCAATACTGAGGCTTTTTCTTTAAAGAAGAATATCTTATGCTCCCTCCGTCTCATTCATCTTGGTACATATTATTATTATAATAGACTCATCTTGAATAAAAATGTGCCAAGATGAATGGGACGGAGGGAGTAGTAAACATGGAAGTGGATGTTATTGTTGACTGAAATGGAGCCACCAAGATGGATATGCAAAAGTATATGATAAATATCAAAGATGTGGTGTGGTCATTTAGTATTCTTCCATTACTTTGTAATACGCCATGGCAATACATTTTAGGCCAAGAAATAATAGTAAATTAGTTCAATGATTAAGTACTGCACTTTTCTATCCTCCTAATAATCTATCTATATAAGTCACTCAGATTTTGTTGTGTAAGTTACTACTTTTTTGAGGAGTCATTCTGTTAATTCCGAACTTCTAGATGATTTTGATGAAATCATATTTATTTGAATATAACCTGTTTAGAATAAGATGTCATACTCCATCTTATGTTGTGCAGGATATAGATCCTTGTGAGGATTTAACTGATGATGACATCCGTATTCTCCTTCAAAATGCAACCGGTACCAGATCTGCACTCTGTATGCCAGAAGTAGGTCTTTGTGCCCATGTTATCGTTTCTTTCTGTTCTATCTTGGATACTTTGAGGAAAGCTGATCCTGCGTGCTCCCAATTTTATAATCTTCCAACTAATGTGTAGCTTGCAAAATAACCCAAAACATGTAGGGTCCTTTTGAAGTTCTTGTTAGAAGAGAAATAGAGCGTTTATTGGATCCAAGTCTCCAGTGTACCAGATTTATCTATGATGAGCTAATCAAGGTGCATTCTCGGTAGTCGGTACTATACTTGGTTTCAGATATTCGTTGTAGTCCTCTTTGTATGTCGACCTTAACTTGGTTGTTTCTTGTTAGATGAGCCATCACTGTATGGTTAATGAGCTCCAACAGTTTCCGGTCCTACGGGAATGCATGAATAATGTCATCAGAGATTTTTTGCTAGAAAGTCTTCGGCCAACTGAGGCAATGGTAAAAAGTCATATTGAAACACAGGTAATTTCGGTCATGGTGTTTGTTTTAGGTCTTTCTGTACTTTGAAATACTGAAGATTTTTGGAGCAAAATAAGTTGAGATGTTTTTTCGGATGATGTCACTGATGATGCACATGTATTAGTTTCTTGGCCATATTGTGATATAATAACCTTTAGTATTATTATATTATGTCTATTCTGCCATTTCCCCATACATCCTCTCTTTCTTTGGCATGAGAGCGAGTGGCATTTTATACTGCATCCCACTGAAAAGATTGAAAAATTGAAACTGATTTGTAGTCTGTTTCTGCATTATGCCCTCTCTAATGTCTTCTGCTAAATCTTTGTAAGAATAAGTATCCTGCCTAAGAGAACACGATCTCTCACTTCTGATTTTCTTAAATTATGAATAATTTGGCATCGGAGGGCAGTATCGGAACTGGTTGAGTTTACAGATGTTTGGTCCCAGACCATAAAGAGTTCAAGGCATTCATTGTTAATGAGATTTAGGTACAGATAAAATTTGTAGCTTTAGGTGGATGATTTTTTCGCCAGGAATGCACTCCCGACAGACTAATCCATTTGTACTGAATACTTTATTTTAATAAGATTTTCTGTTTTATATCCTTCCTTCACCACCACCAAAGTACAGCCAACCTAAGTGAAGAGCATATTAAATTAACAGACAAGAATGTAAAAAAATATTTTTGCATTAACTGTGCTGGTATTCAAGAATCATGACCTAGCTTTTACTGCCTATTAAGCTTCTAGATCACTTTAAGTTAGAGATATTCTGTCATTTTCTTACTTTTTATTAACTTCTGTGCCTTTGGTTTCACGCTACTCTATGGCTGATTTGTTGGTCACTGAACTATCATAAACTGAAACAAATTTGCCACCATGAGGATTTGGTTTCTAAAAAAACGTTTCTCTATTCAGGAATCATAAAGCTGCCTGAATATCAATAATCTATGAACGAAACAATATCTATGATATAAGTATGCTGTGCACATGTTTCCTTAGGACCTTTCACTGAGTTTTGTTTTGGGTAATCTTTTGCATTGGCTACTGTTCATTTGTGTGGAGTTAGAGTTATGATTTAAAGTCAACATTATATTTTGCTGATACTACTGTGCTGTAGATGGATTTCATAAACACTTCCAATCCAGATTTTATCGGTGGAACTAAAGCTGTAGAGATTGCATCACAGCAGATCAAGTCATCTAGGATTATAGTGCCCCATGTAAAGAACAAGGTGAATGCACTTTGCTTTGAATTTCCAGAAACGTATTTGCTCATCAATTCACAAAAAGTGTCATTCTTTAATTTGATTGTAATTTAGGATACGGCAGAATCAGAAAAAGTATCTCACCTGGAAAGAAATTTCACGTCTCGGGCCATGCATGCTCGGCAAGTGAATGGAATTGTTCCAGAGCAAGTAAGTATTGTGTTGGCACCTTAGAGCCCCTGAAATTTGGTTTTTGTTATAGAAATCAAGATCTTTCCTTTGTTGTTCTCTACATGGAAAAAGGGTGTTGGACTTGCTGCAGATGTCGAGAAAACTGCTCAGTCTGGTAATATATGTTATTTATTCTCTCAGTAGTTTCTTTCTCTGATCGGAAATATATACTTGTAATCGGTGCCGAACTCAAAACAAGTTGCTCACAATTTTTTATTATTTAACACCTAATAGAATGATCAGAAAAAATCAAAAACTGTTGCCACATTTTTATATTTAGAAGGATTTTTTTCATGTCTTTGCAATTTGTTAGGTGCCTCGCTACTCTTATTCATTCATGTTTAGGTAACATTCACTGATGCCTGGGTGGGTGGACCTTAATCTGATCATGATTGCATCAATTGAAACAACATAATGGGGGGTAGACCTTTCATTTGTTGTGCAGAGTGGAATAAGAAGGATAAAGCACTAGATATAGAAAAGTACTTCACTACTAAGGTGAATGTAATTGAAGTGAGCAACATTCCATGTAAACAATTTAATACTAAACAGAAAGATATCTGCATCCCAATTTCATTACTAGACCCAAGTTTCTGGCGTTTTAGCTTGAGAATACCTTTTAGCTTAAGCAGAAAATATCTATTCATGTATAGCAGCTATTCTTTTGTGACATCCTGACGATGGATCTCTGAATGATTTCTTAGTAAGTAATGCTGGCTCGAGTTGGGGAAGATATTCAATTTTTGGCAGACATGACAACCGTACATCAGCTAAAGGGAGCTCCACCAGCAAACCTTTTGACGAACCTGTTCAAAGCATAGTGCAGAGCATGTCGATGATCCATTTGAGAGAGGTATACTGTGGAAGTATTCCTTCCAGCATTATTAAATTCTTATTATCTTTTGTAAAATTTTGAAAATATTTTTCTGGGTCAGCTTTTTAGACAAGTTTTCTTTTTGTGAAAGCCCCCCAGTGTGTTGAGGCCGTTAGAATCCCATTCCGAAAAAGAGGCGATTGAGATTACTGCTACAAAGTCGTTACTGAGGTCATATTATGATATCGTACGGAAGAGCGTCCAGGATTATGTACCAAAAGCAATTATGCATTTTCTGGTAATTGCTTTTCATTTATAGTGTTTTTTTTCTCCTTTGTTTTAGTTTGTAGTTGTTGGAGAGTTATGATTCATTGGAGCTGGCTGTACATCGTGGGAGAAAGGCCTACTTCTTTTTAACAGTGGTCGTTTACTCCTTTCAGTCCTTAGTTTGCTTATTTCACTATATTCTTATGCTTTTAGGATTAGGATATCAGTTAGATATTCTGCGTGGGATTTGCATATGCATTATTTTCTTTCAGCTAATTATCTCTGACTGTAACTACTTTTGTACTCGTAACTTATAGCTTAGTGATCTATATTCTTCTAACTCCTATATTTCTCAGGTTAACCGCTCAAAGCGAGAGCTTCATAATGAATTCATAAAAAGATTGTACAGGTACGTTCCATGCCAACGATGTCTTTAGTAATGTGAGAAATAGAACAGGTGATGTAATATGATGAAGCGTGTCGTGTGGATCTTTCTGTTGTGGATGAAATTTTCTAAACAAACAAGGTTTAGAAGCTAGGTTGAGCATCCACTATCCAGGGTGATAATGTTAGTTCATTCTGCTACCCATCCATTGAACAATCTATCTAAATTCATCGTCTAGGCTTTGACGACTCTTCTTTCTTTGTAAGTTAACAAATTGTAATGCTTTTTTTTTTTTTTTGTAATTTTGTGAGCAGAGACAACTTGATTGAAGAATTACTGCGGGAGCCAGATGAGGTTTCCACAAGGAGAAAGCGTACCCATGATACACTCAAGGTCCTAGAGCAAGCTTTCCGGGTTAGTAATTTATAGTTTTAAGTGTCGATGCTCTTCTTCGGTAGTAATTGCCGAATACCATGGGAGTGAAAGGAAAAATGCATGAAACTGACATTATCTCGACTGATGCAACTTGTAAGATTCTTTACCATGTTGTTTGGTTTAATTGAATTTGATTATGCAGACAATCGACGAACTGTCACTTGAAGCTGAGAGTATTGAGAGAGGCTACACCTCGAATAACGATCCAACTGGCCTACCAAGGATGAATGGGCTCCCAAGGTCATCATTGTATAACACGAGTAGTGGTTCAACGGAATCATACAGCCCTTCTCCAAGAAACTCAAGATCACGCAAATCTGGGGAGCTGCACTCGACACAATACTCAGATACTTATTATGGTGGTGGACATAGTTCTGGTGCTGGCCTATATCCCACCATTGATACATAGGTTTTCAGTTATGCTTCAGGAAGCATTTGATCACGAGGCCCGGCCCGACAATACAATGGCTCCTACATTTTGCAGATCAAAGCATTCTTTAGGAATATATATTAGAAGGACTAACCAAGTTGACCGTTTTTTCTTTGGCTTAGGATATATATAGTTTAAAATAGGTGTGTTCCCTTATGAAAGGTAGAAAAATAGTGGGAAGCTGTCGCCATTGCTAAATATAGAAGAAGAGAATGTTTGTAGTTCTTTTAAAGCTTGTCCTTTTCTTCTCTTTTGATACAAGTTTCTAATTTTTGGGACCAAATAAGCAGCACATATTTGTACAGCGGAAATCGTGATACTCTGTTACTCTTACTATTAGCATGCAATATTGATTACTCGATAATTCTTTTATTTATTTATTTATTTTATTTTATGTGTGAAGTTGTGAAAATGTGTGTAATTTTGTAAATGACGAAGAGTTGTTTATTGTCTGAACTAATAAAATTTGTAAGGGCATGTTTTAATATGGAAGGATTGCCTTATGAAGTGGACGTAATTTTGTCATCGATTATATTATTATTTTAATAACAGACGAGAGATGTGGCTTTATTTTGAGAATCGTCATGTCAAAAGATTTGAGCTAATACGTCAGACATTTAAAAGGTCGAATGTTATTGGATTGTTTAAGGCGTCTTATCAATGCAAACTAATTCAACCTTGCAAATTAGAAACTAATCAGGACCATTGATCTTTCAATGATTTACGGTTGTCATTGAGGCCGGTCTTGCTGTGATCAGATTGAAAGTGACAATTTTAGTTGACAATTTTAGTTAAGGAAAGTGGTAATCTTAAAGGGACAATAATTATGAAGAAAAATGAGAATGTTATAGCGTGACGATTGTCGTGAGAAAAAAGACAATGATCCATTTTCAAATATGACAATTGTCTTGGATAACTTTTCAATAAAAATTGCAATCATCGTGAAGAAAATTGACAATTGAATCCAGTGGCACGGTGAGACCAGTTGCCAAACTAAAAGGTTGGCTACAAAATTGAATTTCTTTTGCCGCATTTTGACATGAGATGCAGAAATCCAAATAAACTTCATTAATCACATTTCAAGTAGCAGAAGAAACTTTTCAAGTGGGATAAGTACGAATGAGAATCCCATGTTCTATTCCTTCACCTGCAATCAATGCATCATTCATGCTATGCTCAAACAGGAAAAATCCATTCATATGAACCAAATTATGTATATATATTCCCTTTCACCATTCAATTCAAGAAAATTAAAGCCCAAAAATTATTTCTTTGTTCTTGGCGCCGTGGCAAGATTTCCTACGGTCACCTTTTGCTTTGGCTCTTTTTCGTTCAATGAAGCAGTTTCGTACGCGCCGAAAAAGATTTTTTTAAAAACAAATCCCCCGAATATAGTAAGTGTATTAATTTATTTTTATTTTTTCAAAATTTGAATTCGATTAGGCGTGTTTTCAATTCTGGGCACTGTTTGAAGGAAAATAAAAAAATAAAAATAAAACCAAACGCTGCGTCAGAGTCTTCTGCACAAGAACACTCGTACGCAAAAAGGCGCCATGCAATGTATAAATTCAAACTGCCATTACAATGAATCTCCATCTATTTGCAAAGATTCGTTCGCAATTAGCAAAGAAGGATTCGAAGATGCAAGGAGAGGGGGCAGAATACGGATGGGGGGCCGGGTCGGTGGCGGCGATGGTGATTGTAGCAATGGTTGTGGGGTTGCTGCCGTTGGAGATGGGGCCCAGCCTCCTCCAGCCACCCTCTATCCCCATGCTCCTCTTCTTCCCGCTCTTCATGGCTCTCCTCTTCATTTTCCTTTCTCAGGCCTCCAAGCCCAACTAATTATTTGCTTCATTTGGAATTATTTCTACATTTTGTTGTCTTTCCGTACAAAGATTTTGTTTTGAAATTGTAATGTTATGTAACTGATGATGATATCGTGATTGAGTTTTCTCTTTTCGCGCCATTTTCTTATATTGAACCAGTGCCCTTTTTTTTCCTTTTCTTTTTTTGTTGAGAAAGTGCCAATGTGCCATTGATAATTATATCTTGATTGGATTATTGCATGTGGAGACGAATGTAACCATAACACACACACACAGACAACCTTTAGACTACAAATAACGATGGCAATTATAAAAAAAAAAATTATATAAAGTAATTAAAGATCCTATGGCATTTTCATAGGACAAATGTTTTCTCTCATTGGCTGGATAAATTTAATCTGAAACTACAACTCCTACACCGATTTTTTTATTTTTTTTTTCCACTTTGTAAATGGAGACCAAATTTGCCAAGATTATTCTCACTCAAAATCCTTTCTTTTTCGTCTAAATTTCATATTTGATTTATTCATTTTCTCTACTACGATTTTATCTTTCCCTCTTCTCCTATAGATCCCAATAATAATATTCTCAAATTTTAATTATCTTTTGATATAAATAAATAGTCTATTATAGATATAAATCTCAATAATAAAATTTCTCAAATTTTTAATCATCTTTGGATGTACATAAATAGTGCTATTATAGATATAGTTCCCAATAATAAATTTTCTCAAATTTTTAATTATCTTTTGTTGTACATAAATAGTGCTATTAAAGATAGGTGGTTGGAATGGTCATGAATAAACCGCTCAAAAGATGGGTTGGGAGGAATAATGAATTTAAAGAAGAGAGGGAAAGCTAAATCGTTGGGTAAGAAATATGGTTGTTGATAATCTATATCTATATATATATAAAGAGGGAATCCAATCAATTTCAATTTGATTTCAATGGCGATTTTGTTATTTTTATCAACTCCAATGTCATAATTACAAATATAAATATAATTATAAATTTGATTTATTAAAAATCATTAACCGTCAAGGCATCAACTAAGGAAATTGAGGAAAACAGTTTTATGCACGAACTTCAGATAATTTCTTCTTTTATTTGGGGAAAACTTTAGATAATTTCAACACTAGATTTTTCTCGCATTCAACTCCTATTGCGAATGGAAGAATGTGCTGCGTTATCGGCTGAACAATATTTGAGGCTCGATAGGAAATTATGGCGATTTCTCTTCTGATTTGCCAAACATGGTGCTACTCGATTTGAAGGCACATATGCCGACGACGACAATGTAATTAGGAGAAGTTCGACACATCCAAGTAATTGTTTCTAATTTTATTCGCAGACATGTGATTTCTATTTCGCAATATTAATATATGAACTTCATTATTTTGAGCATAAACCTCTTCTTCTAATTAGTATTGTTATTTTTTTTTTTTATTTGCTGCTTCATTTTTTCTCTTTCATTACTTGAGGTATGATTGTGTGCACACGTATGCATGCTCATTTATGTACGCATACTTATAGTTTTTCAAGCTTTTATAGGTTCTTGGTTTTTGTGATATGGGAATGAACTGCCACACAACACACAATGACTAAGGGCTGTTTGTTTCAGGTAATCAAAAAGGAAAGGGAAAGGGAAAGGGAAAGAGATAATCAGAAGCTCTGACTCCCTTTATGAGTGTTTGGTAAAGATTTTTAATCATTCCATTTCCCCCCTTCTAGGAAAAAATTGTATTGTTACGTCTATTTTAATTTTTCTCATTTATTTTTTTAGAATTGAATTCCTTTAATTCATCTCTAAATGAATTATTTTTCTTATCCGTGCATCGCACGGGAGTAAATACTAGTTAGTCTTATAATGCAGTAGAGAAAAAGGCAATATCTGGGCAACAAACATATATATCGAACCATTTTCAGACGAAACATCGTAAAATAGAGGCGCACTCATACATATTGATGGAGGCAGAAGCACGACAGATTTTCGGAACGTAAGAATCTCGAGTTGTTCAAGTTTGTTCATTTATGCAAACGTATATTTACATCTCTTGTTCAAAGCCTAAAACAAAAAAGAATGGTAGCCATGCAACATCCATTTCTCGAGCACAAAGAACAATCAAAAATGTCAAATGGGCAACAATTAGGCATACTCCAGATTTAGTATTACATGCACATCCACCTCACTACTAGAGCAGAATGTATATGTACAAACCCCCATACCATATATGGAACGAGTCGAGACTTGAGAAAGAGAGAGAGATCTTACAGCTTTACCACCATGCACCCTCTTATCAATCACAATCAGACTAGGCCTTTCGTTATTTCGCGTGAATGCTCACTATTAATATTAATGGGGGTTAATTGTCGCCACTGGAAGATGCCATACCATTGGAAGGAGCTACAGCAGTATCTTCCCCGTTTGTTTCTCCATTAAGCTGTAAAGGAAAAGAGAGAGATATTAAGGAACTCGACTTGTTAGTAACCCAGGCCTTGAGCTTACAGTATTGGAGCCACTAACTAACCTTCATAGGATGCTGCTGCATGCTAACGGGAGCTTTTGTCAGGACCCTCATCACACCCTGCAACATACGAAGGTGCACTTATAAATCTTCAACCAAAAGTTGCTACATATATAAACTTGTATCAAGTATGCACCCTAATGCTGAAGAGGATTCAACTGAAGAGACGGGGAGACAATTTTTTGATGGAGGGATGTTCGTTAAATGCTAACAAGACCAGAGCATAATGGCAATGAAAACTTGTATCAGAGAGAACAGATGCAAAGAATGACACATATTTGATCCATCCATATCTTGGGACAAAAATGAAAAGACAAAATTCTATGAAAAATCACCTAAATCTGTGAATTTCACATGAAAACAATTGCCGTGCAGATTTATTTGGTCAATCCCAAGTAATTTCCAAGACATGCGGGCATTGAGAAAGCATAATTTCTATGATATGAAGGAGTTGGGTAATGCACGATAGCTAAAAATGCCAAGTGCTGATATTAGGAAATAGCTATATAAGTGCGTCCGTGCATGCATGCACACGCAGAGGTTCTGTGTTATCCCATATGACTTAATCAGAACAAGAACAAACAGAAAGTGGGAAAACTGATAAACCCTTATGCGAAAAATGGAAAATCTACATTCGGCAATTGATTACACGTGCATACCTTGTTAGCCCACTTGAGACCACATGCGTTACACAAAGTTCTTGGTCCATCCGGTCCACGTCGCATCATAGGTGTGGACTTTGAGCTGATCCCACAATGCCTACATCTGTTGAAAATGAGCAAGAGCTTTTAAATTGAAAGTTATATAAGTAACAAGCTGAAAAAGTAACCTCCTCAACACAAAGGCAGCTTAGTTCAATCATCAAATTTTCCATATTGATGGCCAGGAAGAAGAAAAGCTGTTAAGATTCACCAGCCTAAAAATTAATTTTAAAAAGGAATCCTTAAGACATTCAATTAAAGGCACTCACGAAGTTTCCTGCTCTTCTGGGCCAGAATTTCCATTCCAATCTGCAGAAGATGATCCCGGTTCATCAAGCGCTGATTTCGATGATGTAAACTGACCTTTCTTACGCTGCATCCTGTAAGATGGCATTTTGACGGGAACATGTGAATAAGTCATTGTAGACTTGGAACCAAACTATAAAACATTTAGCAAACCTTGTACATGCAGATACGAAACATACAAACAAATCTCTTCAGGCACATTTATACAGCAGATATGACTATGCAGATAAGAAACATGTAAAAAAAATCTCATGCAGGCACAAGTGTCCACCGTTTCAGAACTATAATTCATCCCCACACAAACTTGAAAATTCAATCTATAATACAAAGTGTTAAGCTAGCAAAAGCAACGGCTCAACCAGACCCCTCATCCTTTTTGCTAAACCATTATTTACAACCTAATAACGCAACAATGTGCTCAAACAGAGAGGAACAAATAAAAACAAGAGCAAGTTTTTTGCTTCTCCAATTAAACTTTAAGGATCAAAGCGAAGCATGTAAACATATATCAAATGGACCAGATCCCTACTCTAAAAATATCACAGGGATTAATACTTCTTGGCACACCCACTTGATGCAGTTACAGTAAGATACTGCAATTGGATTTTTCAAATTGTTCTTGGAAAAGTATAACACATATAACCAATAGTGATGCTCAACCAGAAGCATGATCCAACAGAAAAAAAAAAAGTGAAACTTATTGAACAATCTAAAAACTCTTTCCAACCTGAGGGCAACTTCTTTGCGAACTGTATAACGGATCTTCTTTTCAAAACATCGTTCTTTCCTCTTCTCTCTAAATCGGTTTAAAGAGGCAGCTCTTTGAGGTTGACTCGACCTTACAGGATAATCAGCCAAATTCTGTTTTAAGTACATGCAGAAGAGCAAACAAGCAACAATTGAGATAAAAAGTAAATCAGTTCGAGTTCTTGATTATTAGACCAGCGTTCTCATACCCTGTGGTTCTGAGGCGTCATCCCCGGATTAGGAATACCGGTGGGCACTTCATACCCACCCAACAATAACAAAACTGCCTGAACCTGAAATATACATAAAGAAAACACAATTACTTATAGAAGACAGTTCTAGCACATCATAAGGCCTTCAAAGAATTAGAATACTTTACACATAGAAATTTTCAGTCTGAAATTGCGATTGAGCTCAAGAAGTTTCCCAAATCTCAAACAATTGCAGAACAAGAATTGCACTCTAAAAAAACTGCAGAAAGAATTAAGCAACCAATGAATTTGCTAAGAACTAGAACCAAAAACCATTAATTCATAAGCTTAATAACAATCACCATCTACACTAACTTCTAAGTTCCAATCCCTTGGATTGGGCAGTATACGAATGAAGGCAAACACAGTCAATAGTCGATGCAATTAAAGGGCTAAGCTGAATTCAAATCGGAAACGCAAAATCCCTAACACTGAATACACAAAAATTAAAAAACAAAATCGACGCAATTAATTACCTTTTCAGGGGAAACAGAGTCGAAAACGTAGACTTCGCCCTGAAAGGAGAGGGTAAGCTGGTCGGCGGCGCCGTCGCCGGAGGCGGGGGCGACCTGGGGAGGCATATCGGAAGGGCCCGCATAGAGGGCAACGGTGTCGAGGGCGACGAGGGCGTGGTGGGAGGAGTGAGCGGAGCTCGGGGGGTCGTACCTGATCTGAGAAGAGGGGTTGGCGTCGACAGCGGCGTCGTGGGCATTGGAGCAGTGAACGACGTCGTTGTCGTTGTTGTCGTCGTCGTCGTCGTCGAGGTGAGCTGTAGCGTGGTCGTTGGTGGTGTCATTCATGGGTGGTCCGTACATGGAAGAAGCTCCAAGATTTGCCTGAGTCAACTCATGTATTTACAGCGCAACCCTTTTTTATTTTATTTTTTTATTTTATGCATTCATACAGTAGTAGTATTATTACTTACTTACTATGTTTTGATGATATATTAATAAGTTAAGTGTTAAAGTGATGGTATTAAAGTGTTAAAGTGTTAAAAAGCAAAATGATAAAGTATTAAAATGATAAAATAATTATAGTCCCAAAATAGAAAGATCAAGAAATGGAGGATGTCCCGATACTTCGTATTAATGTGAAGATTATATGAACGAATAAATTACTAAGTTTTTTTTTTTTTTTTTTCAATAATGAATTAATCAGAGAATGTTGCGAAACACTATAAAGATTTTGTGGGATTTGCCCTGTGGGCCCCACCTTAGGGGTCTAGCCAGGTTAGGTCCGTGGAGGAAATTCTATCCTGTGCGACATAATTATCTCCCCTTCGCCCCATTTATAACTGATTTATTTTCGATTTTGAGACGTCATAATGAGCTGTTTTTTTAAATAAAAAAATTAATTAACTTATCCATCCATATATATTCTAATATAATTTAAACTATAAGATTATAAATTATCATAACTTTATATCAAATTAAACATCACGTTATGATCTTTTATTTAATACTATCAATTATCAATATTAATTTATGAAGCTCTAACTTAAAATTAAAAAAAAAAAAAAAAAAAAACCCACTATACTTTCTCTAAATAAATGTATCTCGTAAATTATTGTGCTAAAAAGAAAGCTCGTTATAAGTAGGACGAATTGAGTAATTAGTAAAATCAGGGGCATGAGTGTGAATTTTAATAATTAGGCTAATGAAATTAAACGAGTTGGCCAGGTGGGTGTAGAAGTGCAGTACATGTACACCCACATTATAAAATTTCAAAATGACGGCATATATAATAATATACTCCATTCGTTTCACTCATAAAGAGTCATTTGAGTATTATAATAGACTCAGTTTTAATAAACTGAGCTTTTTATGTATGGAGCGGGAGGAATACTTATTTAGGAAGATAAGTTAAGGGTGGATTAATTAATTTTATACTATAACTGAATTTACTGCTTAATGAGTATGTTTGCAAATGGGACAAAATGTAAAATAGTCATTTAGGATAGTGGATGGAAAAACTAGCCACCAAAAATAGCCATTTTCATGTGATGAGATAAAAATACCCTTATGAGCTCATTCGAGCCTCACACATGGGCTCGATCGAGCTCGTTCGAACCCAACACACTAAGGCTCGATCGAGCTTCAGGAAGAATCGATCGAGCCCGATCGTGTCTAACACATTGAGGCTCGATCGATCTCATTCAAGCCCATTCGCGCTCGATATATTGAGGCTCGATTAAGCACGATCGGGCACGAACATATCTCGTTCGATCCCGCTGAGAGAGAGAGGGGGGCTGAGAGAGAGAGAGAGAGAGAGAGAGAGAGAGAGAGGGAGGGAGGGAGTATGTATACAGCAAATCCGGCGAGCGGCGGCTGGTGTGAAGGGGGCAGTTTGGCGGCAGCGCCTATATACGGTGGCAGCAGGACTGAATTGAAGAGAAAATGGCTAAGGGGAGAGAGAGAGATAGAGAGAGAGATGGGGAGACACGGTGGCGTCGACGCTGGCGACGGCATCGGAGTTGCTGGAGATGACGGACTGAGGTGCTGTTGCATTAAGTTAGTGAAGAGGAAATGAAATGACTAATGAAGGAGGAGAAATGTAATGTGGAGAGGAAAATAACACTTTTGTTTGGGGAGGGAGGGCACGGCTGAACATGTTTAGTTTTAGGTTTTGATTTTTTTTTTCTTTTACTTGGGTTTTCCTTTTAATTATTAAGGGTAATTTTGTCCATATGGCTAGTTTTTATATATTTTTATTTTGGTGGCTACTTTTTTATTTTTGTTATCTTAAGTGGCTAGTTTACACCATTAACACTTTGACAAATAGTAGTTGTCGCATTGTATATTGGGTGGTGATTATCCATTAGATATGAATCTCACTAAACACACAAGATAAATTTTATCGCATCCCATGTATCGACCCAAAACTTAATAATATTTAAATCAAATTATCATGATTAGTAAACACCCCTTCAAAGAAATGTTAACAGCCCTGATCAAAAAAAGAAAAGAAATGTTAACAGAAAGGGAAAAGTATTTAGTAGAACGGTTAAATGGGGTGATCAAAAAGTGGAGATCGATGGAATCTACATTTATCAAATGGGTTGGATAGACCTAGCCTAACTCGATCCAGACCCGGTAGGTATGATGTTAGGATCAAAAACCCTAACAACGATCGACGACGAGTCGATCGACGAACACGAACGATCCGGCGCCTTGTCGCACAAGGTCGGCGGAGAAAATAAAAGCCCGGCGCCTTCGACGTGAAGGTCGGCGGTGGATAAAGAGGCTGAACGCGAGGGATGTCCTCGTCGGCAGCAAAGGAACGATAGAACTCGCGTGAGGCGAGAGAAGCTAGGGCTAGCCAAATTATAATTCTTATTTCTTCAATGAATAATAATGAGATTACAAACTAGTATTTATAGGCCTAAGATATCTACCACAATTAGGAAAATATATGCATAAAGATTAATACTAATCTAATAAATAAATATAAAAGATATTATCCCATATTAGTAGATACTATCGTATCAACTCTCCCCCGGTTGAAATCCACCTTGCCCTCAAGGTGGGTACCATGTTGCCACGAACCACGAACTCCGGAACGAAGGAAAACGACATGGAAACGGTGGTGAGATATCCCCGCCTGGATCAAACACAAGCCAAAGAAGGTGCAGGTGGATCCCTATGTTGAGAGCACTCTTCCAACATATATCAAGGCCAACATCTTCTTCCTTTAACTTGTCAAAGAATCCCCCAACACTGCTTTGACCACGGCTAGTCTTTGTGTCATTCTTGTCATTAGCATCACCATCGGCAACCTCTGAACGATTATATTCAGCATCAAATTTTGCACGAAGAGCCAACTTTTTCAGTTTTCGTTCCTCAGCATCCAAGGCATCATCCTTGCTGGAATGGCCAATGTTGCCATCATGACCTCCCTCATACTTCTGACCCGTTTCCAAATCTTCAAAATCACCATGCTCTTCATTGCTCAATGTCTTCTTGTCAGCATTCGACGCCTCAGTTTCCTTTCTTGGTTCGGGTGGTGCGTCGTCTGCCTCCTCGTCGGTAGCACGGTCATCATCCCGCGGCGGATCATCCATGTCGTCCTCCCCATAGTATGCAAGCAACTTCACTTGGCACACATGGCCCTGTACCCAATTTTCGGGACAATAAAAACATAATCGCCTTTTGGCTCGCTCGGCTTTCTCGGTTAGGGAGACGTGAATGGGTTCTGGTGCAGCACGCTCTCTCTCTCGGAAGACTTGTGGCTGAGGTGGTGGAGACGACGTCTGGCTCGGAGTGGGAATGTGCGTGGGACGATACGCACGCCCTTGGCTGCGTGAGAGCTGTGCATGCAGCTCCTCATGGGATGCGGCGAGGCGTAAGGAAAGTGCCATGGTCTTTGGTAATTCCGACTGAGAAGGCTCGCGACGGGGTCGACGTGGGGGAGCGTCCCAACAGGTGCGAGGTTGAAAATCCTCCGGATCATCGATCTCAAACCATTGGCGAGGTGGTGGTCTGTCCCAGGAAGAAAAGTGGTGGTGGTGCGGCTCCTCGTAGGCAACGCCATCAAGCGGAAAACGAGCGCGAGGGCGGTCCCACGAAGAGAAAGGCGGCTGGTGTCGAGGCGGAGGGCGAGCAGTATCTATGAAAGAAAGCGGTTGTGCTCGACCAGACGTACGACGATGGTTACCTAGAAACGCCCCGCGTCGTGAGCAGCTGTCCTCACGCCAAATGTGTGGAAATCCGGGTCAAGGTCGAGCACATGTTGCGAGTCATTGCGACGGCGATCGTGATGGAGTTGGGCTAACTGCCCGTCCTCCGTCTCCCCATGTAGTGCGGGACGACTGAAGATGTGGCGGCTGTGGCCCACGAAAATGCCGCGGTGTGGGTTGCGCTCCATGTCGAAGCCAGCAAGGACAAGGGTCCTCGATCGGTGCCTTGGAGAAGGGTTCGGTGGTTGACTTGTGATCTTGTTGAATATCACCAATTGCTTCCAACTGGCTTCGAGGCAGAAGAGGATGGAATAAGGAGATTGCTTTGGTGGTGGTGCGGCTCCTCGTAGGCAACGCCATCAAGCGGAAAACGAGCGCGAGGGCGGTCCCACGAAGAGAAAGGCGGCTGGTGTCGAGGCGGAGGGCGAGCAGTATCTATGAAAGGAAGCGGCTGTGCTCGACCAGACGTGCGACGATGGTTACCTAGAAACGCCCCGCGTCGTGAGCAGCTGTCCTCACGCCAAATGTGGTGGAAATCCGGGTCAAGGTCAAGCACATGTTGCGAGTCATTGCAACGGCGATCGTGATGGAGTTGGGCTAACTGCCCGTCCTCCGTCTCCCCATGTAGTGCGGGACGACTGAAGATGTGGCGGCTGTGGCCCACGAAAACGCCGCGGTGTGGGTTGCGCTCCATGTCGAAGCCAGCAAGGACAAGGGTCCTCGATCGGTGCCTTGGAGAAGGGTTCGGTGGTTGACTTGTGATCTTGTTGAATATCACCAATTGCTTCCAACTGGCTTCGAGGCAGAAGAGGATGGAATAAGGAGATTACTTTGGTGGTGGTGCGGCTCCTCGTAGGCAACGCCATCAAGCGGAAAACGAGCGCGAGGGCGGTCCCACGAAGAGAAAGGCGGCTGGTGTCGAGGCGAAGGGCGAGCAATATCTATGAAAGGAAGCGGCTGTGCTCGACCAGACGTGCGACGATGGTTACCTAGAAACGCCCCGCGTCGTGAGCAGTTGTCCTCACGCCAAATGTGGTGGAAATCCGGGTCAAGGTCGAGCACATGTTGCGAGTCATTGCGACGGCGATCGTGATGGAGTTGGGCTAACTGCCCGTCCTCCGTCTCCCCATGTAGTGCGGGACGACTGAAGATGTGGCGGCTGCCCACGAAAATGCCGCGGTGTGGGTTGCGCTCCATGTCGAAGCCAGCAAGGACAAGGGTCCTCGATCGGTGCCTTGGAGAAGGGTTCGGTGGTTGACTTGTGATCTTGTTGAATATCACCAATTGCTTCCAACTGGCTTTGAGGCAAAAGAGGATGGAATGAGGAGATTGCTTTGGGCGCCGTCTTTGTTGACCCTAGCTTTCCCCGCACTTCCGTAAATTCTTTTTTCTTTTTTCTTTTTCTTTTTTTTAGGGCTGTTGGCTATGAACGTTCCACAGCAGCGACATTGCGTGATTTCACGTAGAAGGAGTTCGGCGATGGACGTGAATTCGGCAATGAAAGCTCTCCGGGAGAGAGCTCTCAACGAGAGCACCAATTGTTAGGATCAAAAACCCTAACAACGATCGACGACGAGTCGATCGACGAACACGAACGATCCGGCGCCTTGTCGCACAAGGTCGGCGGAGAAAATAAAAGCCCGGCGCCTTCGACGTGAAGGTCGGCGGTGGATAAATAGGCTGAACGCGAGGGATGTCCTCGTCGGCAGCAAAGGAACGATAGAACTCGCGTGAGGCGAGAGAAGCTAGGGCTAGCCAAATTATAATTCTTATTTCTTCAATGAATAATAATGAGATTACAAACTAGTATTTATAGGCCTAAGATATCTACCACAATTAGGAAAAGATATGCATAAAGATTAATACTAATCTAATAAATAAATATAAAAGATATTATCCCATATTAGTAGATACTATCGTATCATATGAGCTAGCTCAAGACTAGCCCACTAGATTAGGCGTTTGATGAGTCGGGACATTCCTAGCAGAGTAAAAGAGCATTTGGCCCATATCAAGCACATCACAAATTAGATCCTTTCGAAGTTCGATGTTTTTAAAATATTCATTACGATTATAAATGTCTTTTTTTTTAACATAATTAACAGAAAATTTAAAGACCGTGTCACGAAAGACTCGAACTCGAAATCTTTGGTATTAGATATTAACCTTCTATCATTAGGTCAACACACGCATACAATTATAAATGTCTAATGCCCCTTCTTTGTTGTTCACAACTCCTCGTCAAGACATCATTAACAACGTCCACTTTAGTAGATTGAGAATTATTTTTTTAATTCAAAATACAAGCATAAACTATTACTATTATTTTTACAATTTCACAGTTGGTGGAGTTATAGGTTGAGCTGCGTAGACTAAATTTATCAATAGGTCAAGAGGAAGAGATTTGTGCGTGTATAATTAATTATTCTAACAAGAAGAGTTTGGTTGAATTTGAAAAAGACAAAGACTTGTATCAGTCTGACCACACAGTACGGTCAAGCCTTTTGAAAGTAAAATAAATTATTTGACCCAATTAATCTACTTGACCCACAACCCAAAAAAAATCTCATAAAAATATTCAATGGACCTAAACGTGAGTCCAGACTAATGCAATTGTTTCCCTTTGAAAAATTACCTCACCGCCATTTCACTAAGCCACCTCATAGAAAATATTGGATAATAATATTAAAATTACTGAACTTTAATAGTTGGGTATATATATATATATATGAGAGAGAAATAGGCTACATTTCGTTCAATAGACTACATTTCATTTTGGCAATTCTAGCACGTTTTTCCACGCTTCTTGAATATGGGTTTTAAAATGGATTTTTAAAGATTTTTTTCTTTTACGGGATACTCTGATAGTTGTAGTATCCCGTAAAAGAAAAAAATCTTCAAAAATCCATTTTAAAACATATCATCAAGAAAAGTGGAAAAGCGTGACAGAATTGCCAAAATGAAATGTAGCCTATTGAACAAAATGGAGGGAGTATGATTTTACTTTTTTATAATGATATTAATTGTCGAAAATAACAAAAATCTTGTGAAAAAATCCTATCAATTACAAATTACTGCAATGCCCTCTAAATTAATGAAATTAAATCGGGAATTGTGTGATTATGAAAATAAAATAAAAAGTATTATTAGAATGTTTAAAGGCCACGTCAGCATTAGGGATAATATTTGTAAAATAAAAAAAAATAATAATACTAGTAATAAATTTGAAGATATAATCGTCTCTAAACATATTCAACCAACGACTAGTGTGAGTAATGGTCCGATCCCTACCGTGGGCATGCTTAATGTACCCATAAATAACGTGGTATTGGAATATATAAGGAAGTTAATACAAATCCTACCAAAAATAATTAAACTCTACTATAAAAAAACTAAACTCTAACATAAAAAACTAAACCCTAAAAGGAAAAATTGCAAACATGGCACTGCCACATTACTAGTGGGCACATTGTGAAAAATTGAAATGTCCATTTAAGTTAGTGGACAACAAAATATGTCCACCAACATAAGAAACTCAAATTAAGTCCATTTTTTTGTATTTGTGGACAAAAATGCCCCTGAAATTTGAAAAAGCAAAAAAACCCCAATTTCCCCAAATTATGAACCCCCCCCCCCTTCATTTCACCATTTTTTTACAATTTCTCCCAAATTTTTACAGTTTGAGCATTCAAAATCTCCCCCCCCCCCCAAAAAAAAAAAAATTGTAGCCGCCGTCCATTGATTCCAGCCACCCCGTCGCCGCCTTGCTGCCACCACCCATCCCTTCATGTCTTTCGATGATGAGTTCGTTCCAGAAGGGGAGTCTGGCGAAGAAAGCGACGCCGCCGAGGATAGCGACCACGCCGAGGAGAGCGACGCCGGCTATGAGAGCGACGCCGGCGGAGAAGAAGTTCCACCAAGAATTAACCCTAATATGGCGTTGCAGGTAGTTTAAAAATCTTAAATCATGATTATACGAATTTATGGTTTGAAATCGTGCTAGTTTTGTTGCTGGTGCTCTTGATTGTGTTGTTTTTGTCAGATTGGGTGCAGAATTGGGGTCTAAGGGGACTATTTTGATGAAATAGACCCTATAGACCCCGATGCAGATATAGAGTTGCATCTAGTTTAACATATCGTGCTAGTTTTGTTGCTTGTGCTCTTGATTGTGTTGTTTTTGTCGGATTGGGTGCAGAATTGGGGTCTAAGGGGACTATTTTGATCAAATAGACCCTATAGACCCCGATGCATAATTGGGGTCTAATGGGACTATTATGACCAAAGACCCCTTAGACGGTTAGACCCCAATGCAGCGTTAACTAAACCTAAATTCGAAAGCTTTAGACCTTAGTTGGGTGTGAAAATTTGGACTATAAGGGGACTATTTGGACAAAATAGCCCCTTTAGACCCCAATCCAAATTTGGAGTTGAGTTTAATTGTTTGCACTACTTGTTGAATTGTGATTGTTTGAATAATGCAATTCATTGTTTGAATATATAGTTGGATTTAGATTGTAATTAAGCTTTCAGAATTGGGATCTAAGGTGACTATTTGAAACAAATAGACCCTTTAGATCCCAATTCATAGTTACATTTTACGAGTTTCATGGATTGAACTGGTTGTTGAATTGGGTCTAACGGCTCTATTTAATTCAAATAGTCCCTTTAGACCCCAATTCATTTATGATTTAATTTATTTGTTATGGATTCCGTTTTATGTTTGGCTTATCATCAGGTCAAATGGGAGTACGAAAGACCGTTGCTCATCGATGAATACCACAAAGTCCACATGACCATGAAAGAGGATTTTATTGAAGTAATTCGATCTAGACTGGATTTTTTGACTTTTTTTTTTGAGTTTTTTTTTTCATTTTTTTTCTCGACGTTTTTTAGCATTTTTTATTTTTTTAATTTTTTCCCAAGATTTTTGTAACGAGAGCAAGAAACCCTATATCAAAATTGGGTCTATTGGGACTATCACCATCAAATAGTCCCAATAGACCCAATACCGGCCATTCGATCCGGTTTATATTGAGATTATTTGCATCATTTCAATTTCAATTGCATAAAATTCAAATGAAATCATAAAATCCTAAATTTGAATTGGGTCTAATAGGTCTATTTGAATTAAATAGTCCATTCGACCCCTATTCAGCACACCTAGTCTAGTGTACAATCACAATCCAAAAAGCAGTTCAAACCATAATTTACATCATTCCAATACCGTTGCATAAAATTCAAAATCTGAATTGAGGTCTGATGGGTACTATAGGTACTATTTTGACATTAATAGTACTAATAGTACCAATTGTTTAATAATTTTAACACCAACAATAACAAATAAAAACACACGAAAAATGCATCTATATTCGTATTCACATATCTAAAAATAAAATAAAATATGTGAACATGGTCTAATTAGTACTATAGGTACTATTTCGGCATTAATAGTACTGTTAGTGCCAATTATATAACAATTTTAACCTCAATAATCAGGAAAAATAAGAAGAAGAAGAAGAAGAAGAAGAAGAAGAAGAAGAAGAAGATAACAAAATCGAAAAAAAGCACACAAAAAAAGAAGACACAACAACATAATGAATCTCATCTCATTTATATTCACAATCAGAAAAATAGCAAGAATTTTAAAAAAGAACACATCAAAATCTAACATATCAAAATCTGAAGGAAAGAAAAATAATTAAAAAAATAGAGCATCAACAATCAGAAAATGAAGAACAAAAAGGAAAAAGGAGAGAAGAAGCAGATCCGATGCCAAGGGAGAGAAATCCGGCGAAATTCGCGAGGAATAAGAGAAAGGAACCGGCAACGGCTATGATCTGGTGGAGGCTTCATTGATCGAGAGGCACGGCCACCGCTGCTGGAGAGAGGCAAGGCCACCGATGCTGCGTCGTGTTGATATGTTCCCAGATCCACGGCGCCCGGAGGCATCCGGTATGGAGCGGCTGAGGAGGAAAGGAGCGGCGATGGATCTTCATCTGTTCGCCGTCAATGATGTTGGAGGAGGAGGAGGAGTCGGCGGCTGTTACGCAGGGGCAGCGGCATGCAGAGAGAGGAAACGTCCGCCACTCGATTGGGGCTCATCCTCTGCAGCAGCTTGTGGACGATTTGACACAATTGCAGCCGAGCTTAATTTTGACACAATTATGAAGCTCTTCTCCTACAGTTGCCGCCGCAGCCGAGCTTGGGGGAAAGAGAGACAATCGACGACGCCGAAAGAGAGATAGAGAGAGATGAAATTTTCAATTTCCTAATAGTTGGGGAGGGGGGTGAAGCGGCAAAAATTGGGGTGAAAAGGTAAGAGAAACTAAAGCCTCATTAAGAGTATTTTAGGAACAAAATGCAAAAGATGGATTTTTTTTTTTTTTTTGAAAGCAAACGGCATATATTAAGAATTAATCATGATGTTCCTTACAAACTTTTGACAACAGCTCAACTAACCAACTCTGAGAGCCTGCAAAAGATGGACTTAATTTGAGTTTTTTAAGTTGATGGACATATTTGATGTCCATTAACTTAAATGGATATTTTTATACATTACCACTTAAATGTATCCATCGTGGGTTGGAGCATTTCTACGACTAGTGTAATGTACAATTTGTTAAGTTGGTGTATATATTTTGATGTCCATTAACTTAAATGGATATTTTTATGCATTACCATTTAAATGTGTCCATTATGGGTAGGGGAGTGTTTATACGACTAGTGTAGTGTACAGTTTGTACAAAATCATTTATGAGCGAAAATATATATATAAAAAAAAAATAGGAATCCAAGTAGGAGTAGTATAAAAGAGTTTCCGATTACAAGCATATTCCCAGTTTACAAAAAAATCTGGGGAGAAAAAGAGTAGATCTGATTCACAGAAACGGGAAATGATGAACGTGGACGAAGAAGTGGAGCGACTCAAAGAGGAGATCAAGCGTCTCGGCAAACCCCAATCCGACGGCTCCTACACGGTCATTCTCTTTCGCTTTTTTTTTTTTACTTTTCCTTATTATTATTGAATCATCGTTCAAAATCATACCCATTAATTCTCCTGTTTTCGCCGGATCTTCGATTTTGTGTTTGCGCTCTCCCCTTATGGTAATGTAATTAATTGGTGGAGATGATTGGCTTATTAAAGCAAAAAGGCTGAAATTCTTAGCTGTTTTCAATTTCAGTAAAAATAATAATAATAATAATTATAAAAAAAAAAACCTAGATATTATGCCCTTACTCACCAATTGAATTGATGTCATTATTTGTCATTTTATATCTTTGCAGCTACATTTCCTTTAAATTTGAGTCAGAAACAATGTCTATTCAAAATCCGAGTGGCTAATGAAGACACTGTTTGAGGAAGGTTGGATTTGCATAAATGTATGCAGTGAAAATTACTTGATAATTTTGTGTTGTGGGTGGAAGAAGCTTACTCTAATTTTCTGTTGTGGGTGAAGAAACGTATTCGGCCTCTTATATTAGGTGCATTTTGGTCCATCGCATAGTACATTGCTGAGATATTTTGTGGAGTTTCGTAAGAGAGGCATGTCGTCTCAACGAGGCATCTTTTTTCTTGCTTATGCAGGTTACGTTTGGTGTCATGTTCAATGACGATAGGTGCGCCAACATCTTTGAAGCTCTAGTCGGGACTTTACGTGCAGCCAAAAAGAGAAAGATCTTGACATACGACGGTGAGCTGCTGTTGCAGGGAGTCCATGACAACGTCGAGATCAGACTCAAACCAGAGGCGACGCCGAGTGCTGCAGTTGCAAGTAGCTGAAGGGATTTTGCTACATTGATATCCTTGCCTGTTTTGTGAAATCTGTTGTATGTTCCATGATGTAAAGTGGATGTTACATGAGACCTACTGTGTTTCGTTTCATGTATTTCGATTGATGCATTTGAGTGAAGGATAATACAAGTTCTCGAATAATAGTGCCAAACCATATGATTGTGAGAAATGGAAAAAATGTGTGAGCATTTTGCAAATGATGAATCAAATCAGTGACTGTATTATAATGTGTTTGTGTAAGAGATATGAGGCTGAGAATAAAAGACTGATCTTCATTCTATGGCTAAGCAATCGAGCCGATGTTTATACAGGCACTACTCTTTGAGAATATGTAAAACTAATAAACAAAAAAAGAAACTTCTAGAACATGTGTTATGATCCAGAGAGTATGAATGCTTGGAGCAGGCTCTGGGCTGCTTGTGTTTCGTGTGGCGTCCCGGATATAACGACTGTTCTCTGTGTCGTTCCAGGTCGGGGCTCTTGCACCGTAACCTTGGCTCCAGATATCTGGTTTAAGAAAGCATGTTGAGAAAGAGTAGAACTTTGGCATTTAAGTTTGCAACATTTTGAGGTATTTCTATTTACCTGTCGCAGCCTATCAAAATCGCTATCGTTCACAGCATCAGTGACAACAACCTCTACGGTCATAGTGTTCACCACACGTGCCGATCTGCTTCCACTTCTTGCATATATAAAAGGAAAGTCGGGACAATATATCATTGACCGCAAATTTGTATTTTTTGTAAGCAGAAAAGCCAATACAACGGGGTAGATGGAGCTACCTCAAAGTAGACAACATAAAGAAAGAACGTACAAACAATGAATAAATGTTGATCATCCACACCCACATCACCAAGACATACTGAATTCTAATTTTTTCGAGGGAAGACATACTACACTGATTACCCAGTCATAAAAAGGGACAAGATCGAAGCACTAGCAATATGGTATTTGCAAGCACCTAAGATAGTCAATATATCTTCAATATCAACAACTTATTAAAGTTTGAGTGCACGAGCAGTACTGCTGTTTATGCAAATGTTCATATTAACTATATACTCGTCTTACTTTTTTGATATGTATAGTGGAGTTCACCTGTTGATTCCATGATTCTATTCAATACAGCAACAAAAGTATGATATTTTACAAGCATTATAGAACACTATACCATGACTTTGCAAGCTGTTAGTATTGATTCATGTACATATTTTGACATATTATTTTCATTAATTTCTTAAAATAGCTTTATGTAAATTACTTCAATGATAAGAACAAAGCAATGACTCGAGGAAATAGGCAAGCTATTATTCTTTACAAGTTTCATTCATCCTGTATAAAGTAGGCATATTAAACATAACTGTATTGATAAAACATAGTAGCCATTTTGCAGAGTTGTGTATTGTACTAACCTGCCATTTTCTGCACCATTGTTAATTGAAGCTAATCTTCCACCAGTAGCCATTATATTTCCCTGGTTAACTCCAGACACAGCCTGCAATAAAGACTAATCCAGACCAGCAAGAAATATGAGGAAACAAATATGATAGACAAAAGAAGATGAAGTATTATTGATCTAGCCATACCATTGATGTGAACGAACTTGGTGGCATATATCGATCGTTTCTACTGGTTGAAAGATGATCCATGCTCTGGGTTAAGGACTTGTGCTCATTGGTTGTGTCTGTGTCAGCTAAAGATTGATGGGATCCAAAAGCCGGATGATTTCTCACTATGCCATAGGCACCATTCTCAGTCCTTGAAGAGTTATGATTCCTATTTGCCATCAACATTCTTGTGGAGAACAAATGATCTCGTAGTCTACCAGTCACCTTATATAGAGCATCTCGTACATTAGCGGACTCTCCTGTAATCTACGTACAAAATAACAAGGCATGAGCACGCATGTAGCAGTCCTCTGGTAGGAGATTTAATATCAACTTCCAGGGCAAGAAGTCGGATTCAAACAAAAGATATTAGAAGGTCGTGACACAATGCAGAACGTGCCAGTCGCTGAACTTTGCATGCTAGAATCAAGACCAGTTAACCACTCAAAAAGTATCTGCCTTTACTAAATTGGCTAATCCAGAAAGCTGCCTGTGGTTTTTACATATTTACAAAAGAACCATTAACGGAGCATCATCAAGATCTTTGGAAGGTATGAAGCTACTACACATTTATGCTATAAAAATGTGTGAGAGTTAGTGCAGGGTCAGATAACAGATAGATGGTACAAATTGGGCCGATGCTTAAACAATTGAATAAAGCAGGTTTTCTTCTTGAAAACTTTTGAGAATATCTCCAAATGACACACAAGGTTAAAGCTTTCTAACTTTTCTATGTCCAATCTAGATCTTGCACACACTCAAAGCTGTAGTACCTAGTACCTGTAAAACTTCTTCGTTTTCAGAGGCACACTTTGGAACTTGGTCGCCTCCAATGATTCTTAGGCTAGTACAAGTCACCTTTCTCATCTCTGAAATTATTGCACCTCCTTTTCCCAATAGGCAACCAACTTGGTTCGATGCCAACAGAACTCGAGCTGATACAGTTGATTCTTTTGGATCTGCCATAAACCTAGTAAACACAACAATAGTTGCTCTCTGTGCAGGGGAGTACTCAGAGTCTATACTCTAAAAAAATACACACAAAAGAAAAATATCAACTGATGCATATCGAAATCTGAGAACTATGATATAGCGGAAACAAACTTTACCTCCATTGCAGTAATTGTAATCAATCGTTCATCACAGTCTGCTACATTTGACCCAATACTTATAAATGCCCCAGTTTCATTTTGGATAGCCTTAACAATAGATCCTCCCTTGCCAATAATACTACCAACTTGTTCATTGTGGCATAATATCTTAAACACCAATTCTTGTTGTGGTGCTATAGAGTTCTTGTAGGAAACCTTCTCATGATTTATATAGTTCGAAGGCGTAGGTTGCAAAATCGGAGTCCGCTGTAGGGGTAGATCAACAGTTTTAATTGGAACGGATTCTGATTCAAAAGGCCTAGTAGGAGCATATGTTCTCGTTCCCTCAGTTGGTGGAAACTCTTGAAGGCGGCTGGTGACAGCAACAAGTGCTTTCTTTACATCCAAACCATGACCTTCAATCTGCAAGGACATCCGCATGAACCGCGTTTAGTCACATCAGCTTTTATCCGATGATACACATAACATCAATTTTTATTTTTATTTCACCGGGAGGAGAATGCTTGTATATAAATTACCAAGTACCGCATCAAGCCATTAGTTACATCTTTCAACAAACGCCACAGAATAAGCTACTAGACGAGTAGACTAATGACTGCTACTACTCATAAAGACCTCTTAGTAATGGAACTCAACCTTACCATTTTAGCAAGACCAAAGCATCAAACCTTTGAGCTCATGAAGGCCATTACTTCCATCTTTTAAGTTTTAACAAACGATAGATGAAGCTACTAGGAGACTAAACACTAACACTACTAAAAAAAGACCTCTTAGTAATGGAACTCAGCCTTACCAATTTAGCAGGACCTGAGAATTAATATCCACAATGTTGGCGCCAGTAAATAGTTCGAGAAATTATACTATTTAACAATTAATATAATAATCAATGCATGTCTTAAGCAGTGTTGTTGAATTCATTAGATATCCATAAGAAAGCTAATAAGCAAATTGTCAGTCTATTTTATATTTGGTACTATATTTTCTAGAATAGATGAAGATGGAAGTTTGATAACCTTTGCATTGTGGCTAGATTCTGAAACTCAAGCAGATCGTATGTTGGTTTTATAATCTACCCAACACAGACATATATACAGCAAAAACCCATAACATTTTTGACAAAAGAAACCACAAATTATTACAGTAGAGCCTGGTACATCTGCAAGTTCAAACGACACTGCATAATTTTGTTAGGCATCCAAAGGCGACCACAAAAAAAAATGTCGTTCAGAAAAGGTAACAAATTCTTTTCTTTGCGGAGTATGCTCTTAACCTTACCAAAGGGACTGTGTAAAGGAAATTGACAAATTAAGCTATACACTCATAGACAAGGATAACACACTCCATTAACACAGACTCATCTGGATTTCCTCCAATGAATCAGACTTTCCTCCCTAATCATACTCTAGTTCATTGTCTTCACTTCTTTACCCCCAAAAAATTATACACATTCAACATAATTCTACACCTAAATTCAATTATTATAAACACAGGGAACTCAAGCTCTATTCATCAAAGAGAAAAGAACAACTGCAATGTAGAAACATCAAAAGGTAAATGAATTGCAGGCCTCATCCAAAAAGAACAAAGATTTAAGCATCAACGGAGCAAATAAAATCCCACAAGCATTGCATTGAAACGACTAAAATCATAATCAATATAAATAACTGCACCTCCACGATTTCATCCACGGACTGCGAAGTCAAAAAATTCCTTTCAACAGGCAAAACCTTGATTCTGCAACCTGTGTCCTTCCTGATCTTCTCCACCACCTTCCCTCCTTTTCCTATAACTGCGCCGCCATGAAACTTACTAACCAACAGCCTACACGACACCATACCACCAATCCCCGCCACGGCGTCGCCCTCCGCCGCCACCTCCACCACCCTCTCAAACACCCTCACTATCCCTTCCTGCGCCGCCGAAACGTCAAACGACGCCTCCTCACCGTCATCGCCAACCCCGGCACGCCCATTATTCTCGTCCCCGCATTCAGCGCGCCGGCACAAAGTTTGATTTGTTTGCTGATGGCCGGCGACCCCACAACGCTGATGACCCGGTTGTCGCTCGACTGGGCGGGTCTTCGACCCGGATTCTGGAGTTGGTGGCCTGCTGGAGTTGCTTGATGATGAAGCCGGATTTCCCGATGAGGCCGCCGATGCGAGACGCGTGGCAGAGGAGGCGGAAGGCGACGTGGCCGGGCGGAATGAAGAGCAGCGGTTTCGGGGGCTTGTAAGGGCGTTGGGGGTAACGCGCCGCCGCCGCTGGAGGCGGCGTTGGGATCGTGCATAGGGGCGGAAGGAGTGCTGTAGATAGGGCTCTTTTCTCGTGGAAAGGGAAGGGCGCTATGCATTAAACTTTCCACCGCAGTTAGGATAACAACAACTACTACTTCAGTTTGAATTTACTGGCATTCTCTCTCTACATCGGATGTATATATATATATATATATATACATACACACATAAGAGAGATGAGATTTTGAGTTCGTGAGCGCATAGAATCACGCAGAGAGCGAAAATCTTGGGGATTTCAGTTGCAGAAGGAAAAGGGCCTCCCTTTTTCTTTTATTTTTGTAATTTTTCCTTATTAGTAAGTTAATTATTATCTAAAAAAAAAATATATATATATATATTATTAATGATTAATTTATTTCTCGATGGGTTGTGCCCCTTACCGAGAAGGAAAGTATATCTCTCTCCGATTGGAGCGTTCTTCTTGGTCGCGTCATTCTTAACCCTATTTTATTTTAGCTTTCAACCCCTATTATTATTTATAAAGGTTATATGCAAAAATTAACTTAAACTGAAATTTTTATTCTAGAAAAAAAAGAAAAGAAAAAGAGAAACTTTAATTGAAATTTGTATATTTAAAAGGATTCTTTTCAATTTTCAGTAATCCCTCATTCTCATACTACTTGTCCAATTCTTTTTCGGCACGAGTTTTAAGAAGAGTATGTTAGATATAAAGTGTATTATTTAATATTTTAATGCAAATTTTATTGTTTTAAAACTAGAGCATTATAAATGCATACAAACATATTGATGTTTGATCTTAAATAAAAGATCGTATTAAGACCTTTAATTTGGTATAAAAATCGTAAAAATCGAAGGTGAGTGGATGATGGAATGATTAATGGTCCACTTAATAAACTAACTATTTCTTTTTTTAGAAATTGGACAAGTAGTGTGAGACAGCCCAATTAAATATATTGGACAACTAATTTGGGACGGATGGAGTATATAATAACGCGACCAATTGTATATGATTTTTTTTGCATGTGTTTCTTTTATTGAGAGATCGGGGTGGGTCGGTACGTTATACCGAATTTTTTTCGACGTATTGTAAACATATCGAAATTTTCGGTATGTAATTTTACATACCGTTATTGTATCGGATATTTCAGTATATCGATGTTTGATATACCGAAAACTCGATATGGAGCAACATGTATATTGTTACTATACTGACTTTTTAATATGTCATACCGAAGTTTAGTGCCCTTATACCGCACTTCGGTATGGTATACGAAAAATACCGAAGTTCGAATATCATAGCGAAAAAATTTCTATTTAAATTATATTTCTTTACACTATTAACCACATAAAAATATTATAATATCATCGTTACCATAACCGAAAATATTTGGTACGATGTAATATCATACCGAAAATTTGGTATACCGCTAGTTATCGGTATGTTCGATATACCGATTTTTCGATAAATTCATGCAACTATAGTAGGAAGTATAGGACCGAATATATATTTATTGTGGACGCTGCTAAGGTGTTAATTGTTGATATGTGTGATATACGAGAGTCAAGATTTTTTTTAATGTATATAAAAAGTAAATCTTTCAAATTGAACTTTAGGAAAAAATGTCTGAAGCGTTGATTCCTCAACTTATGTCGCATTACACGAAGTGATCAATTTCACGTGAAGTATATTGTAGAGATCATATAAATACGTTGGACTAAAAGTCGAACGCTAATGTGTTAATTGTTGGTTGTGAACTTGTGATAATTTGATAAGTTTCACTAGGCGCCAAACTAGTGAGAACACGTGCCTCCGATAAAACTTGAGATCCTCTATTTTTTAAATAGTATTTCAAAATTAAAAATTTACTAGTTTTATTCATTTTTTAATAAATTTATTTTATAATAATTTAGTTTAATTTTATGATTATTTTCAAGAACTCATCTATCCCTATTAGAGTTTATAATTATTTTTTAAGATTTAATTTCACTTTTATTAGTATATTAGAGTTAATAAATTCAAAACTAAGTACTCCTCCGTCCCACATAACATGTACAATTGCTTTTGGGCACGATATTTAAAAATGTATATTTTGTAGTTTAAATGTACTATTGAAGTGGAGCCTCCCATGCGATTGTAGTGTTTGTCTATGTATTCAGTTGCCAAATATGAAAGCGTAATATCTTATGTGGGACATCTCAAAGAATAAATAGTTACATGTTGAATGGGATGGAGGGAGTATATAATTTTAAAAAATATATATTTTTTTATAAATATTTATTATGATTTACTATATTATATATATATATATTTATTTTTATAAAAAATAATAAAAATAATATAAATTAAATTTTGGGACAGAGTATCTATCACTCGGATAAGTACTAAAGATATTGTGCCGTGACCATATTAACTCTTAAAACTTTTTGGCATTTTCTTCACCATTTTCCACATACCTGTCTCCAAATTTCAGCAATCAATTTCTGACCAACTATTAATAATGCACTAACTGCATGATTGGGTTATCACTTTACAAGTGAAAAGATGGAGTTTGTGAAAAATGAGATCCCAGTAGAGGAGGAGTCGGTGCTGATATCTGAGGATTCCAAAGCTGGCTTAGTTCTTGTAGACATCATCAATGGCTTCTGCACCGTTGGAGCTGGCACCCTAGTACGTGAGACAAATTATAAATTAAAACTCTCTCTCTCTCTCTCACTCATTAAGTAATTAATTATCTGTGAATTAACTGCGTTTGATGCCTAATTAATTTACGTTGATATATATGTTAAGGCCCCAAGGGAATGGAACAGGCAGATTTCGGAGATGATAGAAGAATCGGTAAGAGTTGCAAAAGTGTTTACTGAGAAGAAATGGCCGGTGCTTGCTTTCCTTGACACTCACCAGCCTGGCAAGCTTGAGCATCCTTATCCTCCCCACTGTATCTCCGGCTCGATGAGTCAAACCTCGTACCTGGTCGGCGCCGACCTTTAATTTAACCTCAATTAGTAGTTAATATTAATGTTGAAATTAATAATTAATATAATGATTTGTTTAATTTGTACGTGTAGCTTTAAGATGGATTGAAGAGGAGAGTAACGTGACGATTAGGCGAAAGGATTGCTACGATGGATTTGTGGGTTCGATAGAGGAGGATGGTTCTAATATCTTTGTCGACTGGGTCAAGAAGAACAAGATACAACTAGTGAGTCATTCTTTCACATCATATATACATACATACATACACTTTTGCCCTCATCCTATTGTATCTTTGGTGCATGTATGCTGTGGGGTTAGAATCGATGTTTTAAAAACCGAACCAGAGGTTGCCGATGTGACGTTCAGGTCATGGTTTAATCGGTTCAATCGTAATAATAAATAAAATAATACTACCTCCAACCCAATTAAGTATTCCCATTTACTTTATTGATTTTTCCGGCACGCATTTCCACCGAAACCTAGTACGGGTTTTAAAATATAATTTTGAAGTATCGTTTCTTTTATGTGATACTACGAGTGTTATAGTATCCCGTAAAAGAAACGATATTTCAAAATTATATTTTAAAACCCGTACTAGGTTTCGGTGGAAATGCGTGCCGGAAAAGTCAATAAAACAAATGTAAATACTTAATTGGGTTGGAGGTAGTAATCAAATATGTGATGAGTAAAAAAATATCAAAAACTCCGTAACTTATAACTTCAAAATATAAAAGTTTATAAATTATACTAGTATTAAAATTGATGAAATTGTAACATGTAATAAAAGTTGTATATTTGTTAAGCATAGTAATAAAATATGCATAGAATGTATCTTTATATTCAAAATTGAGTATACAAATAATTAAAGTTGCAAAATAACAATTAGCTAAGTAGTGGAGTTGGTATAAATTAGAATTTTGGTATAATTTTGTGAACCAACCGATTTGTTAAAATCGCTCCCGGTTTGTAGAACTGGCTAGTTCTGACCAATTTCAGGCGGTTCGATTCGAGGATTCAAAGCCAGTATAAACTAACCTCCAATTTTTATTGCATGACCGGAACGGGTGTCATGGCCAGTTCTTGATTCAACATGTCGAATTGGCTGGTCCTCCAGTCCGGTTTTAACAACATTGGTTAGAATCATATTCTATAATGAGGAATATTTAATGGGTAATGTGGTAATATCAAATATTAAACTGAACAATTCTAAAACCTACCAAAAATGAATCTATGTAGCACTATCATATCAGTAATATATATAAATGGCAAAACAATGAGAATTTATGTAATTAATCATATAGAAAAAAGTAGTACAACATCATAAATATTTATATCATGTATTTGATGATGAGTGTGAGCGTCGGTGTAGGACATGTAAGGGAAGAATAAATTTTAAAAAAAAGAAAAAGTTCAAGATCAAAAATATTTTCATGTTTTGCACGAAAGGAGTGATACAATTTGACTTAGCACTTTTCTATTACATATAATAATCGTGTTTTCGAGCTAGTAATATTATTTGATAAATCGAGTGACTGTAGTGTGATGAATTCCTAAGCGAGATGGTGTATGGTTGTAGTTGGTGGTGGTAGGCATCTGTACGGACATCTGCGTGCTGGACTTCGTTTGCTCCACATTATCGGCCAAAAACCACGGCCTCCTCCACCCTCTAAACGACATCGTCCTCTACTCCAAGGCGTGCGCTACTTTCGATTTCCCAGCCTCACTTGCAGCAAACACCAAAGATCTACAAGCTCACCCCCAGGTATCTTCCATCTTCACACTTCACCCTTTTCTTCTTTAAGAAATACTATCAACTATTGCTAATTTGAAATGGCAGGAGCTGATGCATCACATAGGGCTTCACATGGCCAAGAGCAGAGGCGCCAAGATAGCCGCAGAACTCACCTTTCATCATGAATGAAGTTCTCCGACGACTTTATTTTGATTCTATGTAAACTGCACTTAGACAAAGGACCTCCATACTCTTATGAAATAATGAACCTCGTTTGTATGCATCTCTTTCAAGTGGCTCAGTTCATACATTAACACAGAAAGGAATCATGAAATAGACTACTATGTTTGCATGGAAACGACACGGATTACAAAACATAACTGCTATCTGTGAAGCAATGAGCTTCATACAAATGCATTAAATGCAGAAGGTAAATATATACACAATGGAGCTGAGTGATATATACATTATGAGGAGAAAGATAGCACGATAGGGCTAGGAATTGGTTATCCAGAAAATATTACAACTCAAAACTTTTCATGGTTAGTCTCACTACTGCTGCGAAGGTCCTGTCAGCTACACGGGGATTGGGCCGACTATTGGAAATGTTCAGCTTCCCCTGAAGCATGATGCGAGAGGACGCAGGCCACAATTTAACTGCCAAAGTACAGAAAACAACTGCTGCAGGTGATGATCTCAATACTTTTTAGCATACATTGCAAAGAAATCAAGTTGCATTGTGGATTCAGTACAACGAATCTCGACTAGATACCAGATATTAGCATTTCATTCAGCCCACATCCTAATTTGGAAACCAGAGTATTTCATCTGAGTAATCAGCATAAATGTCTATACTGTAACCTGAATCAATTAGAGACATCAAATTAGGTCCACCACTTGCAAATTTAACAGATAATGTATGTCAATTTGGTTGAAGCATGAAATCCCATATTTCAGTCAATTTTAATCACAATTGAAGGAACAAACACAAATCAAATCATTACCCAAGAACAAATTAACAGAATGACATCTGAATTTGATGCGGCAAGTACTCAATCCAGCAGCCGGAGCCGATTAAAGAATACCAAGAAGTGATATTCAGGAGCCCAGTAAACAAAACCAACAACAGGGCCTCCTTTGATATACTGCACAAATTGCATAAAGAATATAGATCAGTAACTATAGCCATTTGGAAACCTTCAAAAGAGTCAATCCATAGTCAAAAGAGCTGCAAGTTAGCCAGAAAATATTAACCTTTCCATCCAATATAACAAGTTCACCATCAACCCATCGAGGATTCTGAAATCCAGGCTCAGCCAATCTTCCCTGACCTCTATATCGAGCAATCTGCAAGTTGATTTAAATAAGAGCAGTAACAAGAATCATAGATTTTAACTTTTTACAAACAGTATACAACATACCACCCCAAATTCTTCAGGGATAATCCCTTTATGAGGAAGCTGATACTTTTTTCCTACTTTTGCACGAAATGCAACCTGCAAGCAAGAAGATATGCCTTGTTCACAGACTAATAAGCTATTTGGTATCAAAAGGCTACTAATTATTAAGCTAAAATCCGAGAAAGTAAGAATCATAGAAGCCAGCTGTTGATAACATGCTTAATTCTAAGAAAATGTACAAGAAAGCTACAGTATATCATAGATCTTCTGCAGAAAAGTGAACTCAGATCTGATTGCAGAACTTCATGCTATGTGATACGTTGAATATTGTGCAGCATATAATACAATACTATCAGGCACCATAAACCAAGTAGGCGAACTAACTGAAGACTAGACCTCCAAAACTTTGCTAATCAGTAGCTCGCCATTTACGACAAGACCCCACTCAATCACCTAAACTGATTCAACCATAACATGCATATGCTACAAAAAAGTGGTTGTGACCTAACAAAACTAAGTGCTCAAATTATGAACTACCTGACCAGCTGGAACATAAGCATCTCCAGTTAATTTCACAGCTTCAACATACTCATAAAATTGAATTTTTGAAGGTTTCTTTGTCTTCTCATCCTCATTCCACTGGCCAAATCTACGCCGCATATGAATAACTTCTGAAGTGTAGAGCCCGTGTGCACCAATATACAAACCTGACAAACAAATGTATTTTCATAAAGCTACTGCAACTGCATGAAGCAGTGAGATAGAAGCCGCAGCACAACTAATTGTTAAAAAACAAAATAATCACCATTTAGTGGATCTGAAGATGAAGAAACATCGATGCGACTAAATTTAGTGGACCCAGAAAGTGGCTGGCTGTTGCGAGCTTGATTGAGTGTTAGATTTATTAGTTCGCCTACATCTTGAAGAACCTGTACATTTGACGAAATTATGTCAGGAATAGGCGGCACATGATACATGCCCATCTTGAAAATCATAAAGAAATCTTCACAACTACAGAACTTAAACCAACCTTCATAGGAATCTTCCCTTTGCCAATGGACTTAACAAAATCAAGCATAAGATTGTCCACGCTACGTTGACCAGGAAGGTTAGCTCTTTTGTTTTTTGCAGATTGTCCATCACCACCAGACTTTTTATCATAGACAGCTTCCTCAACTGTAAATGTAAATGTCATCCTACCCTTTTTCTCTAGCCTTGCTGGAACACGGAGCAAGTCTCTAGAATGCGCACCACGGGACAATTTCTGGAGGAACCCATCACCAACAATGACCTGAAGTGCAATTTGATGTTGCTCATCTTCCTCGGTCATTTCACTACCAGAATCCAGATCAGTGTCACTCTGGTCATCGTCATTGTCGCTTTTAATATCAGTTATCAGTATCTACACTTTCTATGTCATAGTCCTTGTCTTCCTCCTCTTCATCTATTATTTGTTCAATCACCTTAGATATTATATCCCTGTCGACCTTCACTGGTGCTGTTACTTTCACAACCTTGACTTTCACACCAGGAATCATGTCTCGCAGGATATTATCAAAACCAATATCATCATCCCTATCTTCACCATCCTCTGTTTCATCAGAACTTCTTTCAAATAGCTTACCTTTGTTATCTCTAGCATCACGAGTGTCTAGGCTTCTGGAACCACCTGATAAATTGAAGGATGGAACATAAACATCTTCGGGTACTCCTTTGCGCTTTAAGTAGACGGCCTACAAATCAATTAATAAATATATTTTCATTTTCAGGGCATGGCCGTGCATGTTGCATATAGCATGTAATCTCAGGTATAGAATCAATGCAAGCAGGTCTTCCCAATGCAAATGCTGCCTTTCTTAGTAAATGTGAAAGAAAAGAGGCAGCAGAAATGTCCTGCATTATACAATTCCTACAAATAAAAAGCAAAAATAGCAAATGATGAATTATCCAAAGACCCCATATCCATCAATATTTTCACAGAAGTTGCATTCAAAAGAACAAGTATCCATACACCAAATCAAAGTAACACCATGGCATAAGCAATCCAAGGAAAAGAATTCATTTGACATTCACAGAATGTGAATGTACCATCATACTTAACATCATAATGGTCGTGAAGCACATAAAGAAGACTAGTGAACCTCGAGGGATAAGAGGAGATACCTGCTGCTTATAATCACCTCTTTGATTGTCTCTTAGATATACCTCAAATACGGGAGCACCGGTCGAGGCAGTTGCCAACTGCCTGCCAAGAAGTTCAAATGGAAAACTAAGGAATAGATGATGACTTGATCCCTAAAGAAAGCAGTACAAGCTTGAAGGGAAAGATTAGGACGCAATTTTCACTCTATTCTGAGTTCAGGTACAAATCATTTTGAGGAAAGAACTACATTGAGAAGAGTGATCATGATATACTGCATACCCTAGATACATGTTATACAGCAAACAGTATGAAACGAACCAGCAGAATTATCTTAGAAAAACAATTCCTCAATGTTTCTTTTTATCTCTCGCTTCAATACCGGAATAGCTTATGAGAAATCTAGAACATAACTGATGCAAAACTTCTAAACAGCTAAAATTAGTTTTACCTAGGACTGTAACTTCTAGCAATGTATCTTCCATACTCAGCACTTATATGGATAATGCGACCATAAGGATCACTGGCATCCTCAGAAGTTCCAGCCCACCATCCAACCTGAATTCCAGTTCCAAAAAAAAAAAAAAAACCAAAAAACCTAAGAATGGCATGATGAATGTTTATAACCCATTACTTCGAGAAAAGCATATTAAGAGAATGACACAGAATGTCTTTCGTATTTTTGTAGCAAAATGACAAGAAGACAACATCAGAATTCAAGTACAGTGCAATCACATACTAGTTGGTATAAAAAAGTTAGAATAATAGTAAGAACTTGCAAAAATCATTCCTACTGACCAGACCAGGTACTAATCAAACTTGAAGCATGGATATATTTAATGCCATGAGATTCTTATTTTCATGTTGCACATTGGGGCAATCCTCATTGAAACTAAGCATGTAAACAACTAGCAATAATAGAATGAAAAGTAGCTCCTAGAAATAGTCAGCCATGTTTGCTTACTAAATAAAGGATCAATGTGCACTTGAACCGTAATCTAAATATGAGGCTAACTCACCAATCCAGCCCCTGCACGATCACGTATAAGAGCTGCATCTCCATATCTCTCTTCCTCCACATATTTCTGCAATTGATTGAACAATACCAAGCAGTTAAATACTTAACTATAAAGACATAGGCTGCAAGAGTAATAATTAACCCAAAATACTTTTAACTGAATAAAGATGGATAGCAAATGGACAAAATGCATTTGGGAGTACAAGATGCAGGAAACAACCTCTAGATGGGACATCACCCTGCCAACAGTGTCACTCCTAGCAGCAGCTGCAATTGCCACCTTTATCCTGGCAGCTTCTTCATAATCCTCCTTTTTAATTGCATTAGCTAACTGAGACTGTTAGGAATTAAGATATAATGTTCAGAAGACCTCAATTCATCCCAAAATAAAGATAAAAGGAGGCGTGCATTATGCATTAATCAAAGAAGTCGCACATGCAACATCCAGATATTTTATATGGGAGGCAATTAGTGCCTCCATCGTGATTTAGTGGCATATTTCTTGACTTCAATGTTCAAATGGTTCTTCACTTGAATACGATATTCAACATATCTGTCCTCCTTAAGAAATACGCATCCTAACGGGCTTGCATTATAAATATAATAATTCAACTAAACAAAAGCTCCCAGTGCTAATTTTCGAGAATCGAACAAAACCAATTACTATGAAAATAAACCTTTAAAATCGATACAGTGCGCTCCTGCTCGTCAACATCAACGAAATGTTTCCTCCACCGCTCCCAATCCCACTCTTCTCCCTCCCCTTCATCTTCCCACTTCTCCGCCACCACCACAGTTCCATCCGCTCTCTGATCTCTCAACGAACTCAAATAATCATCAAAACGCTTGATTGCATTCCTAAAAGTTTCCTGAATGCCGAAGTCCCATCGCCAAGAGTCATCGGCGCCGGAATCAGAGTTATCACCGCCGCCGCTTCCTCTATTATTACAACGGCAGCAGGCAGCATAATCAGGAACCCTAGGCAGAGAAACTCCCAATTGCAATCTTCTACCGAACTTGGAGGAGCTGAAACTCGAATCAAAAAAGTTAATATTATGAGGATTAGGACAAGTACGCCGCGACGGGAACGTCGGCGGACACATCGACGCCATTGTCGAACACCTTGAACGGCACTGAAAATTGATAGGTAGAGAAAAATATGAAGGTGTAGTATAGAAATCCGCGAAGCAAATAAGAGATTGAACGCGGTGTTGTTATTACTGTGAATTAAGGGGGAGACGGAGCGACGCCATAGAAATGAAAGGGGAGAAAAGGAATGAAGAAGATGGATAAGGATGATTGATATACGAGGGAGGGAGGGAGGAGGAGTATTTTAGTGCTGACGTTGGATATATGCTTTTGTGCCAATACCAATTTCACGAGGTCCTCAAATTGCCTACAGATTTTTTGCCCTTTTCGTAATATTCCAAAATAATCATTTTTAATAATAGAAGTTAACTTATTTAATTTTCATTTCAAAAGTCACAAAGAAAATATATTTTTATATTTTTTTTTATCAGGCAAACAACACTCACACACGCACCGAGTGACTCGAACTCCCGACCTCTTGGTTGAAGGAAAAACATCTTACCAACTGAGCTGCATTTCGTTGTCATATATTTTTATATTCATTCCATTTAAATAGTTATTCACATCAAGTGAGACTCAAATATCATTCTTAACACCACTTATTATAAAAATAAAGTATCGAAAGATTTTAAGCACATACTTAGTGTGGATGAATTAAAAGTTACTGTATATTTTTCAGTAGAACAAACCACATACAACCTGTCAAGATCATGAGTTGTGGCCGTTTCATGATCGTGCATGGTCTTGGTTGTATGTAGTCTTGTAGTGATTTTGGATATTGCCACGACAACGCATGATCGTGATCGTGATCATACATTGTGGTCGTACTGTAATCATGTAATCCGACTAAAATTATACGGAGTACATTTTATTGTATATTTTACTTAAAGATTAAAATTAATTTTTACTTATTAAGAATGACTATTTCAAGGGTAGTCATATATATTTACCGGGGTCATCATTGTTTTTGAAGATTGGACTTATAAGTTAGATTTTCCTGTGATATATTAAGATGGAGAGAGTACGTTTTTCTTTAGAAACGCTTCAACCTAGATTTGGCTATAAAGAGAACATACTTCAACATTCATAAGATTCAAATATATTTATACTGAAATTCGAATTGCAATAGTTGAAAGTGGAACTGAAAATTGACATGGAAAATAACTCAACATATAAGAAGTATCAGCTAATATAACGAAGTTTAAGGTACATTTTCGAATTCAGAAGAAACTTAATTTTCATAGGACAATAAACAATGGATGGTTAATTTATACACAACACAAGATTTATTCATGAAAAGCTTTGCCAGTCCGAGTAATACCACAATCACAACAATTTAGGATCACCATTAACATTCAGTAAAAACAAAAAAAACATATTCACAAAACACAACCGTTTTGCAGAAGCTCGTAATCTCCACAGCAAAAGCACACTCTAAATCCAGCAACCAGTTTCCTTCTCATCTCAACAGGTTTTCTTATTCAACAACGGATCAGATATAACTTGGGGTTCGAAATCGGGCTTCACATAACTCGAAAGCAAATCTGCATAGGTCTCATACCTAGCCGTCATGCGAAACCCCCACTTGTCCTTTAGTTGCCTGCAGAGGTTGAGGTCCATGTCCGATATTAGCAAGCCATCCTTGTAACGAGATAGAGCTGGAGTACAAGAGGAATCAGGAGCTGAAATGTAGCTGGAGCCATAGAAATGTCCAAAATCTGCATGCTGAGGCTTCCCATCTCCTGAGGTGAATGGATTTGGGAAATGTTCGGTCCCAACTCGATTGATTGAACATACAAAGTAACTGTTTGCTATAGCTGCATTACGAGCCTGCAAATTTATTCGAAGCAAAATCAATGACGATGTATATGTTTTTTGAGCTTTTGATGGGCAAATTGCAATTTTTGGACCCAAAGTACTATGCTAGATATTCACAAAAATGGACATGATGAATATACTCTGTTCAAGTCTACGACAGGCTCACTGTTCCAATACTGGAGTGCTGAGTTGTCAGCCGGAAAACTGATTGAGTTGTTCTCAAGAATTAAGGAACTTGACATGAAAAAATCAAATACCACCTCTATGCAGAAACGAGGTTGTACCAACTCAACACTCCAGCATGAACACTGAGTCGGTTGAGTTATATTTATTAAATCCATTTTTGTCAATACCTAAAGCGTAATCGGGAACTGAAACTACCATCATACTTTGGGTCCAAAATTGTAATTTGCCCGTTTAATAGTAGCCTACTGTAAAACAAAATTACTAAATGAGAAGACAAAAGAATTTAAAAGACAATAAACATTGTAGCACTGGATACATCTCAAGAATCTTAATAGAAACATGCTAGTACAAACATAACAAACTCAAAAACAAAAACTGGGACAATGAAAGGGTACCTCGATTGGCCACATTGGTTCACTTAGTTCACCAACAGTTGCTGAGGGATTAAAAACAATCTCAGCACCATTTAAGCCGAAAGCTAACCAGTTCAGAGGATGATGTCTTCCATAACATATATTGACAGCAATCTTTCCATAAGCTGTCTCAAATACAGGATGACCAGTATTCCCTTCCATATAGTATGTGCTTTCGTTGAAGTCTCCAACTCTAGGTATATGATTCTGCATCGTTGAAGTCTCCAAATCTTGATGCAATTTCCAACTCCAAAAAGAAAAAGATTTATGAAGCATTTTTTACCTTCCTGTGCTTTCCGATTACGTTGCCATGATTGCCAATTATTACAGCAGTATTCCAGATTGTCTCCCCATGGTTCACATCCCTTTCAAGAATAGGGCTTATTATAACCATATTGTACTTCTGAGCAAACTCCTGAAGAAATCTTGTCGATTCTCCATCTATTGGCTCTGCAAACTCACACCATTTCTTCTCCCGAGTGCAAAATGCAAATGGCATCGTCCATGCCTCCTGCATGGGTGAATCTGCAGTTAATCTTCTACAGTTGAGAGTTTGTTCAGTATTATTTATGGAAGAATACCTGCAAACATAATATATTGACTCCAGAAGCGCCTGCAGCTTCAATAATTGGTGTCAATTTCTGAAAGATGCCATTTCTTTGATCTGATAATGGATCTGTAGTTGGAAGAGCTATAGAATTCTGAATCAGACCCACCCTCACACTGTGGGGTTCTCTCAGTGATTCCTTATCAGCATGAAACGAAAACGCCTGCATATTTTGAACAACTAGTTACATATACAATTATAGTAACACAGATGCAAGGACACAAAGTTTCAATCACACTAAACATTCAAAAGAAAATTAAGTCTTCGGTGCAGACATCCAGTAAATATTTCATACACATCTGTCAACACAAGATTTATAAGGAAAACAATAGCATCTTAATAGCACATGTTTTTTGGCATTAGGCGTCGCTCTGTAATCAGGATAACTAATTAAAGGCCATCAAAGTACACATGATTTTATGATTAAGAGATGATCACTTCAGGAAACAAATTATGTACTTCAGAATAGAAGGATGAACATGAAAAGGAGTTTGAACACAAAATGAAAGAAAAATAGTGAAATTCTACTTCTCGAGGGTTGAGATCACCAGAAAATTGAGTAATACACACACGCATAAATACCTGAAGATCAAAATCATGGTTTACAGAAAGAGATTTGGCAGGTTCAGGAAGAGCAACAGCATCAAGCGCTCTTCCACAGTTCAGCCCAATCAGTAATCGGCTAACTTCCTATCAAAACAAACAGAGTTCCGGAAAATTTATGAAAATTCTATCGAACAGTGTATCATCATAATCGAGTTCAAAATCACGAGAATCAGAGGGACTCGGAATAAGAAAAATTATATAGGGTGATATTTAACCTGGAAAAGATGAGGAGGAAGGGAAGACTGGAGAAGGCGGTGCAAGGAATCGAATCCACCGATGGAACCGTCTTTTCCGGTTTCAATTATTCCGTTTTCTGCAGCTTTGGTGTTCTCCATTTTTGCTTGTTAGGATCAGTGTGGAGAGGGACGAAAGTGAACGGAACTGGGGGTTTGAATATTGACAAGATTCCCATTCTTTGTACCAAAATCCAAAAATAATTCAAGATTCGAGATAACGTCACGTGCTGTCGATAGCTAATTATACTGTATGCTCGGCTAAAATTATTGTCTTCGAATATAAATGTTATATTTTGTATTTTTAATTTTTTAATTTTTTTTTATTTTCTATGCAATGATTAGAGATAAAAAAAATAGTAAAATTATCTTCTTCTTTATTTTATTTACACAATTTATTAGTTAAGAACATGAAAAAATTGAGAAACAGAAAAAGTGCTTGACAAGCTCTACTAAAAGAAATTGTACCATATCAACGGGAGATACATATGTGATGTTTACGAGAAATAGATGGTCATGTTCACGAGAAATAGATGGTCAATTTCCTTGCAATTTGATTTAATCAAAAATATTTGATAATTTGTTAACTTTGTCTCTGGCCATGTTAATTTGCATGTGACTGCAAAAGGCAAGAACTCAAGAATTTGAAGGAATAAGCAAAGTGATTTCATAAAATGAAATGTAAAATGTTGAAATCTAAAAGATGATCAATTGATCATGCACAATCTAATTTGGTGTAAGGAAGAGGAAAATGAGGAGTGTAATTTATAGGTGAGTTTGGGGGAGTAGCCGTTGGAGCTCCAACATTCATTTGCAATTTATTTATTTTTTGTTGCAAAATCGAATTTAAAAAAATAATAATACACTAATGACGTCATAATCATGTCACCCAACGGGCTCGCTTACGTCTTTTTCCAGCAAGATTTTTGTTAGGTTTTGTATACATAAACGCATCGGAAGAACTAGAAGAAACCTTACGTATAAAACATGATTTATGATCTAATTTACGTGTTTAGAGATTACACAAATATACGAATGAAAATACAAGAAACTTACGTGTTATCTTCTCGTATTTGCCGAGGTGTAGAATTGAATCCCTACTATGGCATCCACGTGAAGTCATTAGATCACGCGAAACAATTCCGGAGTGATTTCTTCCCTTTGAACGCTAGGAATTCGCCGGAGAAGAAGCGAAGAAGAAACCGCCGTTCTTCTTTGGAGTATGCATGCGGTAGTAGGTTTCTCCTTAGATTTTAATTTGTGTTTTATTATTTATGTTAACTAGAGCTATCAAGTTTGGCCCGAAAAATCCCGGCTCGACGGGTAGTCTCAGCTCACCCGTAGTTTGGGCGGGCTTAGGCTATGAAATTTGAGGCCAAATTGAAATTTCGGGCTGGCCCGACCTGGCCCAAGACACTCAAAAGCTGAATAAGCTCGGGCGGCCTGATCATTTTTACACTATAATTTTCTTACGGGCCGAGTTTGGACATCGATTTTTGCGGCCCGATAGAATTTTGGGCCGGCTCGACCAAGCCCGACTTTTGTCTCAAGCCCGACGGGCTTGAGCTCGGGATAGCCCGGCCAGAGCGTTTGACAGCTCTACTTGTAGTTATAGATGATTTTTCTAGATTTACCTACATTAACCTAGTTAATAGGCTTTAATATAATACACACTTAATAATTAAGTCCAACTTAATTATCATTTAAACTCAATACAAGGTACATAAATCTTTCAACTTCGTCTTCCGAAACTGGGCTCCCCCATGCACGACGGGCTCGGCCCGGATCTCGCTTACGGCGGTGAGCCCGCGAGCCCCAACTGCGCTGGGAGTGCCCTTAGAAATTCTGAGTAATAGTAGTAATTGATGAAAGAAACCCTAAGGGCCCGTTTGGTAGCCAGTATAACCCAGGAAAAGCCTAGATAAGAAAATTTATCTCGCTTTTCCAGTGTTTGGTATTCGAGAAAAATAATGCCATCGGCCCGCGAAAATGCTTGGGCCCGGACTAAATTCACTGTTATACTGGCATATACTATACCGTCTCTACCCCCGATAAGTTGTGATAATTTTTTTATTTTTAATTATCAATTTTTTATTTTTTATTTTAATTATCAATTTTTTATTTTCAATTTTAATTATCAATTTTTTATTTTTATTTTTAATTTAATTATCAATTTTTTATTTTTTATTTTAATTATCAATTTTTTATTTTTATTTTATTTTTAATTTTAATTATTAATTTTTTATTTTCAATTTTAATTATCATTTTTTAATTTTAATTTTAATTATCAATTTGTTATTTTTATTTTAATTTTAATTATCAATTTTTTATTTTTATTTATTTTAATTATCAATTTTTTTATTTTTATTTAATTATCAATTTTATTTTTAATTTAATTATCAATTTTTATTTCAATTTTAATTATCAATTTTTTATTTTTAATTTTAATTATCAATTTTTTATTTTCAATTTTAATTATCAATTTTTATATTTCTTATCCCAACTTATCTATGTTTGTACCAAACACACAATATATTTTTTATCTCAACTTATCATACTTTTTTATCTCAACTTATCACACATTTTCTTATCCGCCATTTTCTCGGTATAGCTACCAAACGAGCCCTAATAATTGAAATGTGAGAATCAAAGACAATTTGTGTGGTTGTGACTTGATTGATCAAGGATCATGTATAGTAAAGTCGGTGGGTCATTTGACACATGCAAATGAGGTAATAAAGGCATGGGACAAAAGCAATTTAGTTTCCCTAATGCTTATCCAATCAATCGAATTATCAAATTGTGTTTCCTTTTCGTGTGCGGCAGCTGCAGGAATCTCCCACCAGAACCAGAACCAACCCCCAACGAATCACCCACAGCTTCAGTCGTATCCGTACAGCTTTCATTTCACCATCTTTCACTTTCGTCCTGATCTCAGCTGAAAATGGAGGAGGCGCAGAGTTCCCGCCCCCCCGACCCGCCCGCCCCCGCCGGCCGGGTCCGTGCGAGGGCCGATCCCTTCTTGATAGTCTGCCGGTGCTTCAGCGTCATCACTTCTCTGGCCGCCATTCTATGCATCGCCGTCAACGTCCTCTCCGCCGTCCGATCTTTCAAGAACGGATCTGATGTATTCTCGTCTTCACTCCTCCGCTTCCCCATCTGTTCGAGAATCACCGCGTCGAGCACATTCTGAATTGATTTGATTTAATGCAGATATTCGATGGGATATTCCGTTGTTACGCTGTGGTTATCGCCGTGTTCGTGGTGGTCGCCGAGACCGAGTGGGAATTCATCATGAAGTTCTCAAAAGTTAGCTCTCTGTTTCACTCTCTATCTCTGATTTTAGTTCGTGTACGTGGCGTGTGTGCGTGTTCACTTTTTGAAATGGGGAAGGTTTCTGCTGCTGGGAGAATTTAACTTATTGTTGTTTTCTTCAGTGCAGTTAATGTTTACCGTCACTTATTTCCATAATTTTGACCTGTATAATTCCTGCATTATCACGGTGAACGTAAGTTAGTGTTGATTTGGAAGTCGTAGGTTGTGCTTTGATCAGAATATAGTGGCACAATATTAGATTCAGTGGAATCTGGTGCTGGTATTATATGATTGTATATGTATATGCTACTCTGGTTGTTATGCTGGTGAACAATTGGTGAAGCATCATAATCTTTTGCTGATGCAATAGGCTAGGTAGTAACGGGGATGACTGTGTATCGACGGTGTTTTTGGCGAGTTGATCACGGTCTAAGCACTACCCTTAGTCAGTTAGGATTGTCATTTCCACTAAATATTTACATATGCGAATACAAAAGAATCTAAAAATGCTTAAGATGGCTCTGGTAATATTGTTGGCCTAGTAGAACACTAGAACCATACTTTTGTATTTCTGATGCTATCCTCACAAAAAAGTTTCATGACTGTTGGAGGTTCTAGTCTTTTGTACTGTCATGAAACCTAAAGCTTAAGTCAGGATTGTATTCTTGCTGAGAAGTTTGATAAGTTACTAGAGCTCAGGAGTCGAATGCTTTATGGGTCTTTTTAACAATTGCTCATCAGTTGCTTCTTTTTCGATGCTTGGCATTTGGAAGGGCCGTATAGCTTAACTTTCCTTGTTGCTTCCTGAAAACTGTTTAAAAGAAGACTGTCTGCAGTGTTGGGTGAAAAGTATTATTTAGCGTCATGTATCTGTAGCTGATTGATAATATTCCATTATACGATATTCAATTTTATTTGTGCATGGACTTTTGATGCATAAAATAATTTGAATGATGAGACGTTTAGTAAGAGCACCGTTCGTCCCGAAACATTGTTATTATACTTTTTCTGATATTACTATCATTATACTTTCTTGGCTTTTATTTGTTGTGTTCAAATACATGTGCTTATATATTAAATCTTCAACGTTGTTGCAGGTTTTCGAATATTGGGTAGGCAGGGGAATGCTGCAGATCTTGTATGTCCAACTTTTACATATTATATCCCGAGTCACTCATTTGATTGAACTGCTTCTTAGCTGTCCTGGTGTATAGTTTTAATTTACTCCTAGCTAATTATGTTAGCTAATTTACTCCTAGACTTTACCTGTTGGGTGACTAAACCAAAGATTTCAACTATATAATTAGTTATAATCATATTGGATAGTGACTAGCAGGATCTGTTGCATTCAACTAGAGATACTGTACAATGATAAAGATATTACAGTGACAATCCCCATTTCCAGTTGTTCCTTTATTCAATAATGGCTTCTAGGTTAGTTGCATTTGTGGCTTGTGCTCATCTATTTTCTCCAGTGTTGCAGTGATGACCCGAGCTTACCCTGAGTATTTAAAGGACCGCGAAGATCTTTTTCTTCTTCAGAGCATTGCTAGCTATGTGCTTCTTGCATGTGGTGTGGTTTACATTATATCAGTAAGTTTGTGATTACATTGCACCTATTGTTTCAGTCACTTCTGGTTTGTAGTAAATAATTTGGCATTTGTTTTCCCATGTGGTTTACACTGTCCCAAAATGAACTATTCTTCTCAAGATAGACTCTGGACTGTTGATTTAGAGTTTTTTACGATGTATTTTAGGCACTTTAAGTTCTAACGTAGAGTCTGAACTTAAATGCTTATTTTAGGGAATTTTCTGCATTGGCATGGTCAAGCGTTCTCGCCAGAAAAAAGAAGTCTCCAGGGAGCAAGCTGTGAAGGATCTTGAGGTAATGCCTTTCTGCAATAAGAAAGAGTATCTTTAGTTTATGAGTGTGTTCTCTTTGATGGAAAAAAAAAAGAGGAACAAGAAAAGAATGGAAATTTTATTCCATAATATGGTCCCCATTTCTTTTATCCTGCATTCTCTAATTTCTTTTATCGTATGTTCTCTAAGGTTGAAAAAAAGCTTTACTTGTGGAAAAATGTTATTGACTCCAAATGGGCGAGAAACTATAATCATGATTTGAAGTAAAATTGTGGGAAAAATGGCTGCTCAAGGAAAATTTCCCCTATAAAATTATCCATTATAGAGAACAATTGAAAATGAGGGAAAATGGTGGAACATTCTTCTTTCCTCTCATTTCCCTCTTTTTTTATCAAAGAGAACACACCCTTAAGGTTTTGCCGGCTCTAATTTGAAGTTGTATACCTGTGTGTTTGATTTTTTTTGGGTCAATTGCATCTACTAACACAGACTCTTGTACATTTTCCAGTTTATAATATGACTTTATCTTTAAAACTTATCCAATTCACAACACCGATCCAATTTCCAGTCAGGCCAAACTGGTGTGACATAGAATTTGTCTGTTGATTAGGGTAAAACTTTAGGAAATTAGGTGTGATGGTCAATATTAATGTAGAAATTGCTTGCAATCTCTCGATGGTACTATATTGATGGTGCTGTTCCTCTTAAAGTTAATTTTGCATTTGAAATTAAAAAAGGAAGTAAAAATTACCTTATGGGATCTAAAATCCTCACCTAGCTAATTGACTCATTCTATTATATGGTGAAAGAAGCTTGAAAATGTTACTGCATGTGTAGAGCTTTGCTTTTGTTCCATTTGCATGATGCTCTGTGTGAAACTTACATGAAAACTTAAAATTGCAGGAGCTTGAGAGGCGTCGAGAAGAACTTGAGTCGTTGTTGGTCCATGACGAACCTTGACTCTAAGCTCAGACGTGGCCGGAATTTAAAACTGAAGCAGATTTCAGGATTAAAAGGGTTGTTTTTAATGATTGAATCCTTTTTGCTTTCCGTTGTATAGTTGCTAAGATTTGAATTATCTATATGCTTACATTATTAGGGTTGTGTCCATTTGTTGCAGAAAAATATTTGGTTGTAATTGGGTTTTTCTGCTCTTTATATTAGCTTTCATTTCTTTAGGTTTCTGAACAAAACTGTTTTTTGAAAGTCTCAAAACTATAGGAGAAGAAATCATCTTTCTCAACCCCTATTAAATGGACATGGATGGAAACGTTAATTGTTCCACGATGAAGAGATTTTGGTTGAGAAAAAAAAAAAGATTAGTATAGGGTGTTTTCTCTTTGATGGAAAATAAAAAGGAGATAAGAAAATAATGTAAATTTTTATCCCATAATGTAGTCCAACATTTATTTTATCATATGTAGATGGGAGAATATTATCATTTCAAATTGGCGAGAAAATCTTATCATAATTTTGTACGGAGTATAAATTTTTTCTCTCTCACTCATTACATTTTTTATCAAAAAGAACACACCTTAAAGAAAGAGAATAATGATTTCAACATCCGTATATTCTGTGAAATTTCAGCCAAATTTAATCATACGAGAAATCAAATAAATACCAAACTTTTTTATGTTTAGGAAAAATCTACAAAAAACAACAAATTCACAAAACATCAACGTAATTAAAAAAAAGAAGAAAATATTGGCATTGTCGACTTCTGCATCTCTATCAGAAAATTTTGAAAAAAAAAAAATAGTAATAAAAAACTTTGGTCTCTAAGTCTAATAATTCAAATTATAAAAAAGAAAAATTCAAATTTGAAATGATCATTTCCCTCTCAAACAAGAAACATTCTCAGCTAAAACCTCAAAATTTCGGTTACATGTTCAAATCTCAACATATGTGAATTTGGACAGTTTCGCATAAACCACAACTTCACTGTCTCATCGTCATCGGTCGACGGCAAAGGTGAATGTTTCTTTCCCTGTTCTAATTTTTGACTACTTCGAATTTCTTTTAGGCCATGGAAATCCTACCCCCAACTTTTCGGACATTTCCCTTTTAATGATTTTACTTTTTTGATGCTGCATTATTAAAACCTCGATATTCTCTAACACTGGGTTTGAGTGATTCTTGATTTCTCCTCGTTTTAGTTTTAAGGTGGCTGGAATTGGGGATTGGGTGATTCATAAGGGTTTTGATTTTCCGGTGTCGTATTTCAAACATTCAACGAAATTAATCTCTGATTCACGCGTGCAATGCTTTTAATTGGCTCATCAGTTTTAATTAATCAATTATTTCAAGGTCAAATGATGAATCTGATCTTGATTTTGCTCAGTTTCATATCTACTCTGCTATTGCAGGAACCAAGTAGCTTGTATGAAGGAAGTTTCCAAACGAACTTGAGATGTTTCTTGAAAATATATGTGAAGTATAAAATAATAAAATAATAAAACGACTCAAGTTCGTTGGGACATAGGGAGTATTTCTTTTGTTATTGTCCTTTCAAAATCCGATCATCCACTTTGAAATTTCACTTCATCAAACTGAAGTCCTACTATTTATAGAGTAGATTTATCCTAATATTCAGATGTGTCTCAGTCGACAACGACTCTCCTGTGGTCAGAACACACGACCGAGGCAGAAGAGGTCGATCCTCGAACGAAAAAGTTTCACTTAGATACCATTGATTATGATAAACTCAGCACTCTTGTAGCGTTCCCTTCCTTCTCCTGACTCTGTTGTAATCATTTTTTAACTCGAGAAGTTAACATCGTGACGTGATTTTTCACCAGGCCGTAAACTCATACATAGATAGAAGGAAGGGTATGGATAGAGTTCACTTTCAGCTAGATGGAGTGATGAATGAAGGGGAAAAGCTCAGAGAAGAAAGTGAGGTGAAAATTGAGTTTTCGGATAGTTTGAGAAAAGCTGATGTTGAGCAGTTAGCTAAAGAAAAAGTAGAGAGTTTGGAGCTTCATAAACTAGCTGCCATGTCTGAGGAGATATGCGAGCTTAGAAAACTTTATAGAGAACTGCAATCCAGTTTTCACAGAAAGGACTTGCTTTTAGATCAGATTAGTTTGAAATTCCTAAGATCGGAAGGTGAAAACAGGGATCTGATCTCGTCTTTGGATGAAGCATTTGCAAGGATTCATGATCTGGAGAAGAAAACTGCTTCGTCTTCTGAGGAAATATCTGGTCTCAAGAGGCTCTTATCAGTTAAACTACAGCTGAACTTCGAAGCGAAGAAGAATGCGATGGATCTGAATGAGAGAGCTGAATGCATGCTCAAACCGGAGGAAGAAAGTAATGTTAGTCAAGATCAGTTGAACTGGAGAAATGAGCAGTTCTCACACCTTGAAGAAGAACATAATAAGCTTCGGGCTCTTTTCAAGGAGAGTGAGTCGGAGTGGCAGAAGGAGAAGTCGTCACTTCTTGCTGAAATTTCTTCATTGCAAGCTGCTTTAGATGCACGGGTTCGTGCTTCAGACAGCCTGGAGGAAGAGCTAAGAAGGAACAAAGCATTACTTGATGAATCAGAGCAATACCGAAGTCACTTACAACAATTGCGTGAACTAGAAAAGACACAAGCAGATAATATAAGAATTGACGTGCAGAGCAAAACCTCAGAAATTGAAGCATTGAAGCTCAGGTTGCAGAAGTCGGAATCCGAGGTTGAAATTCTGAAATATAATTTGGAAGAGAATCGGAGAGCACGCGAGCAAGAGAAGACCAGCCTTCTTGCCACCTTGAATTATAAGGATGCCGAAATACTCCACTTAGAGCACCAAATTTCTGTGTTAAATTCAGTAATTTTAGCGAAATCCGAGGCTGCTGAAGTGCTCATTCAAGAGAAGGATAACTACATCCGACTTGCAGAAGATAGGAATTGCAGCATCAAGAATCTTCAGAATGAGATTGCTCGACTAACGAAAAAGCTTGCTGAAAGAGAAGCTACGAATATTGCAATGACAGATGCAGACGACACTCTTAGACTGGAAAACGAGAGGTCAATAATATCCTCTACTAAAGAGAAAGACCAGAAAACACTAGAAAGTCAAAAAGAGTATCGGGACTTCAAAAGTGCTATGGTCTCGCTTGCAGAGGATGGAGTCTTAAAGGAAGCTGAGGTTCAAGAGAAAAACCGGGTAATCGCCAATATGGAGAAAGAAGTAAATGAATCACACGAGAAAGTGGAACTTCAAGATAAATCATTGCTTCAACCAATACAAGTTGCCTCACAGCCTGAAGAAACAAAGAAACTGGAGATACAAGAGCTGAGAAGTCAACTAGAGAAGGAAACGATGTGCTTTGACAGTCTCCTCGAGGAGCTTGAGTCCCATAAACACGCTTTGCTACGCGATCAAACTAAAGAGAAAATCAACAGAGAGAACTTGCTGCCACAACTTGAAAATATGTATCAGCTAATTGGTTCTTTGTGCACAGAAGATGCTGAATTAATGGGTATGTTGGGGAAATTATCACCCCTCTATGCAGAAGATAGTGAACCAGCATCGAGTTTTTTGTCAAGTGATGGACACAATAATACATTCTTACCTTCAAGAAAAACTGTTCAAATGAGTCTGGGTGAAAGAACTCCATTAAAACAACTGAATGTGAGTTATCCCTAGAGTCCTTTAGGTATTTTTGGTTCTTGACTTGATCAAGAATGTTGTTTGTCCTAACAGAAATCCTTTGGTTTAAACACATCTTCAATTTATTTTGTTATATATTTTCAATGTCTCATTGCAGCTCTTGGGCTGCTTAAATTTGATGTGGTTGAAACTGAGATGCTGCTGATTTGTAATCTTTATTTTTTTAACGTAAATAGGAGTCTTGAAAACAGTAAAAGTTAAAACTATTAAATGGAATATATATTTTACATAACTTTCGACCATGGTAGATGATAATTAGTATGAATTACATTTGAAAATCAAATTGTATTGAATAACTATATGAATAAATCAGTGTAAAGGTTTGTATCACACCTCAAATCTAAACAATAATCTTCATGTTCCCCATATCTATGGCGAATTTTATTGCTCCTCTGTTTTTGACGAGCTTGAGTTTTTCGAGAGATTTCGTGAGCCTTGCTTGTTTTTCTCCGAAGGCGACTGGTTTTGTGCAAACTTGGACAGCCCTTCTCTCAAGGCGCCCATGTTCACGCCATTGCCAACCAAGATGCTTGTAACACCCATTTTAGAGACCTAGCCGTGACAAAAAACAACATAAAGTAATCCAGTAAGAAAATAGTTAGATTGAAATTCTCCAGAAATTCATCCCGACTGTAAAGCACGAAAAATAACCAGAAGAAAAGAGACCGTACTGAATTTATATTGCGATCCTCGTCATCAAAAAAGAGCATTTCAGTATATGGAATGTTGGTCCTCCTATTGATTCTTTGAAAATGATCAGTCTTGTGGGTATAACTGGAAAATATTTCCTGAAAATTTAGAAAAGATTTGACACATTGGAAACTTGCACAAAACATTCACTCAAAATATCCACCATAATGCTGTAATGGCGGGAAGTTTAATCAGCCATATCTCGTAAGTTCAAAACTCATGCTCAAGCTGGCTTATCTTCGGAAATAGATCCATATCCGCAAGGAACAACTTTAGTTCCACTTCTACCACAATATATGAACCAGGGGCATTTGACTCGATAACAAATATTCTAGATAAAAGCAGTAAATTTGGTGAAGCCTGAGAGAACCTATTGAAATTTGTCCAAAGAAAATTTCATATTTTGATAGAACATGTTTTATTCCTTTTATCTTAATTGGGTAAGAGGAAAGTTGTTCAAAACTCCAGATATAAAGGAGGAAAATAAAAGTATTAATCACCTTCTTACAATAAAGTCCTCTTTTTGCTTACCTAATTTTAGAGTCCCTCTATCGAAATATGAAGTATCGTCACCCTAGTAAGGAGAGCTCAAATTTTTGTCAGAATAAAGTGCATAGCTTGCCAAGAAATTGCTACGTTCAGATTATCAGGGCTTGCTCCAGTTGAAATCCCATGTATACCACCTTAATTATTAGCACTAAATTACTACGAAAAGCTAGAATACAAGCAAACACATCCTAAAGATGGACTTAAACACTATACGTGTTGGATGTGTTTAGAGGAGCTCTAATATTACAAGAAAATCAGAATAGGCCAGTGATGTACTACATTTAAAAAAAAAGCATCAGTACAATTTGTTTATAATTAGTAATTTATGCCACATAGCAACAAAGAATAATATGCAACTGTTTTTTATACTCTTCTCTGTACTTTTGGCATGCTATTCATATATAGAACAAGTTTTGTCAACGTAGTGAGCCAATGCTTTGACATGCTTACCTGAGCAATAAACATCGATTTTATCCCCAATTTATCAAGAAAAGTGCTAGCTATATCAGGAGTTGGTGATCTTGAGGCAATAGCAATTTTCACACCTTTATCCTTGAGAGCATAAAGAATGCCCTTTGCATGAGGATACATTCTCGGTGTATCCTTTTTGGATCGACATTCGCTGGAAATCGAACAGTAACAGAAGGGTATTCAGCACATACTCTTCAAACAATGAAATAATGAGGATAAAGAGTAAAACACAGGAAAATTTATGGAAAAAGAAGATGAGTAGTAGTCTTTCAAATAAGGCAAGAAACATTTCAACAGTCTGCACTTGATGGGGAAAACTCTCAAATCCCTTTTTCAGCAACTACACAACTACTATTAATCAAATGCTAAAAGAATTGTCATCAAATAGTTCTATAACTCTATTTGCAACTTAAATAACTTTCCGTTGATGTTTGACATTTTTTTTCTGATTCTCCATATGATCTCTTGGTGCTTAAGGATTATTTTATACACTTACGATTATTTATTTATTTTTTTATTTTATAAAATTATCTAGGGTTCATGAACTGAACCGGGTAAAAAGTAGAAACGCCAGCATAAATCACCGTAGGAATTTACAATCAATAGAGGAAATGAGATTGGAAAAAAAATAAAGCAAGGTAAAAGTACCAGTAGAAAGGCCAGAGAGTATAATCGAGGTCGAAGACGACGAGGCGAGGCAATAACTGAAACAGACCCATAATCTCCATTGCTTCGTTCTTCACCCTCTCGTCCCCCATCCCCCCCTCTCTCTCTCTCTCCCCGCCTTTGTGTTTCTCTCTCTAGCTTTTCTTTATTATCCTTTTATTCAAGCAAAACTTCTTAGCAAAATTTCGATTATATGTAATGTAGATTAAGATTAGGTGATATGTTTAGGCTTTAATTGTTGAATTTACTTTCTACTTCATGTTAATTTTTGGCCAAATATGCAAATCTATCCCAAACTATCATTTTTGTTATAAATCTATCCCAAACCTTCATCTTCATCTTTAAACAAATCTATCCCAAACTATGAAAAATTACTCAAATCTATCCTCCGAGTCCAAGTCCATGTTTCTTCATTCTCCTTTTCTACCACAGCCCACGCAATTGGTACATCTTATTGTTGCAATCTTTAGCAACTCCAACTAATAAAGCCCCTCCAAACACAGTTTTAAGAAAACAAGCATCAAAACCAATACATCTTGTACAACCAACCCAAAATCCTTGAGCCAAGGCTGAAAAACCTATATAGATCCTCTGAAAGACACATTTATCCTCTCTATCCAAGTAAGTCTTCAATTCAAATTTACCCCCCTTGTCCCTCTCCATTAACTCTGAAACATAAGATCTCAACATGTTGTAATGGGTCTCATACGATCCTCCTAACTTTTCTAGAGCTTTCTTCCTAGCTCTATGACACATAGATATTGCAACCTTTGTGCCATAAATCAGCCCAACATCATGGATAATATCCTCCGGTGAGTATCTTGGATTTCTCTTCAATGCAGGTAAGTTAACACTTGCCAACCAATCACAAGTGGCTTGTCTGTTGTGTATTGGCCTAACACATTTATGAGCATCGACGTATGATTTTATAACACACGTAGGATCCGTATTCAACTTTCTAGCAGAAAAGTACCATGGACACCCCTTTTCACATACAGCTTCGAGCCTCGAACCTCCCGACTTTTTCCATCTCACGTTATGCCCATTTAAAATGGCCCATAATCTGACAGCCTCCTTGCACTCCCTACAATCTCTAAATCGCATCCCAACTTCAAAATTTAGAGCCTTATGATCACAGTTCTTTGCATATACTTTTGCATTCCTATTCTTATCACGTAAAACGAAATCTGCATCTTCATCAGACTCTAGTGATGCATATGAAGAGTCAGAATTTTCATATTCGGACTGATATCCTTCTACATCTTCATCGGAGGGGCACGAATATGTCACTTGAGGTTGAGACGGTAACCATCCCGCAATCCTAGCTTCTGTCTCAAGTACTCTTTCATCTCTAATTTTCTTTCGGCCTTCGAAAAACTCTTCGTCTTCTGATGAAAAATCTTCATCATCCATGCCGTCTGAAGTTTCACTTTCCCCACTATTATTTTCATCACATTCACCACTAAATGATTTGAGATTACCAACATCAGTAGTATCCACCATTTGGATTGGAGCTTCAGCAACAAAATCAGAAAATTAATGAAAGAAAAAACATAAATAAACAAAACCTAATATAATAGAGAATGGAAGCTAGCACTGACACAACAATTACCACTATGAAATTTAAACTAAATTTTCGTATGGCTTTCGGTGGTTACAAATAAGATTTTAAATCCTAGAAAAAAATTTATATTGTTAAGGTTTGAATTTACACACTAACCTTTATCCATTTGGTTGATTTAATGCTCCGCCGGTTGTGACCGCAGCAACGAGATTGGCGGCGACGGTGTTCTGGGACAAGAGTGCCGAGAGAGATGTCCAGCGTATTTGCCGAGCTTTGGTGGCAAGAAGAATTAGGGTTGAGAAGGTGCGAAGATCAGATGGCGAGAGAGACTTGAAAAGGCGCGGAGTATGCATTATGTTTAAATTCATAGTTGGATGATGATGTGTAATTTTTTTTAAAAAAAATCCACGTCAACAACTATTCCGGCTGTCCAGCCAGCATCTTTGGGCCGGAATTTTTATCGGAGGATAGATTTGAGTAATTTTTTATAGTTTGGGATAGATTTGCTTAAAGATGAAAGTTTGGGATAGATTTGCAATAAAAATGATAGTTTGGGATAGATTTGCATATTTGGCCTTAATTTTTCTTTGTGTCATGTTTTAATGTGTAATTATGTTTGATCACATAGTTGCATAGTGTTTGATCTAATGCTTAGGAAGCTTAAGTTAGATGCTAGAAAACAAGAGAATTGCATGCTAAAGATAGTAGGGATAAATAACTCATTATGCTATTGAGAGTTAATGAATTACTTGATGTCCTAGTTGGAATTAGGTCTTTCATTAATCTACTTAATTTCATTGCAATGAGAATTGAGTGAATCATAGTTATGAGGTTCCCACATGAAGTTAGATTAAAATGGTTAGTTCTAGTTAAAATTTTAATCGCCCATCACTTAAGCCTAATCGAATCACTTGTTAGTTCACTGGCTCTAGTTTAATGTTAACTTGTTATTCTTGAGCGTGGATAGTGATTAGATAATCAAGTTACTAGTTGAGATTCTTATGCCTTTAACATTCCCTGTGGATTCGACTCGATACTTATCGATTATTATTGCATTCCTCTCACCCTCAAAAGTGAGGGTGATCAACAGCGTGCCCATACCGCCTGAAAAGTACCGGAGCTGAGCGAGAATAAAATAATTTTGGGATTTTCAAATTTTAGAAGGCCTTTAATTAATTATTTACGAGATTAATTAATATAATATTGTGTTTTAGTATTTTATTTAATTAATAGACTCTTTAGATATTATTAGGTATTATTAATTTATTTCTTTCCTAGATTAATTAGGTTTTGAGATTTAATTTCCTTATTCTAAGGAAACCCTCTAGAAATATAAATAGGATTAGATTCATTAAGGGGGAATCACATACATTGGAGAAGGGAGCAGAGGACTGAATTCATAATCCACGCCTTGTTCTACATCTTTTTCACTATTTCTTCTTTATTTATTTTGTTTAGTTTAGTTTATGAATATTAGTTAATTTTTTTATTCCGGCAAAGATAATGAAGCCTGACAAGATTATTCTATGAGATCTAATATGTTTTTATACTTTGATTTATATGCTTGCATCTATTATTCTTTGCGTTTATTTTTATGAATTGTTTCATGCTGCTAGGTAGTGCGCAATATTTAGTGGTTTGAAATTAATTTATAGCTAATTGAATCGGTCATACGTAATCGTGGTTAGATTTAATTAGTGGTAAATTGGCTTGTTTTAAGTCAAGGAAATAATAGTCTGAATTCGATAATCCTGCGTCAGAGTTCATCGGTTTTAAATCGGGTTCTCTTGTTGTTAATGCTGTCGACTCATTAAATCTATAGAGCATCTCTTACGGTTGTCAGTCGATTAGGGAAATAACTGGTGAAGCACCTTCCTGGTTATCGAAAATTTATGGAGAAATAAGATCGCGTCAGAAGCGTCTTCGGTGATCATAACTGGTTTGCTTGCATTAAATTAGAGTTATCTTTGTATCGATGATCAGAATAATCAAGCTAGGGTGGAACTTGTTGTTGCCGGAATCGTCTTTAATTTGCTTAACCCAAAAATCAAAAGTGTCTTTTAATTTCTTTATTTATTTATTTTTCTAATTTATTTTTGTAATTAGTTTAATAAAAATTCATATTTTTGGCAGTTGGAAATTTAGAAGAAATCTCGCCGATCCCTTGGGGACGATCTTGCTTACCACTGTCTAAGCAGTGTGGGTATACCGACCGAAAGTCGGAATTATTTTTAGTGTAAAACGACGTACTATATCCAAAACATAGTAAAATACCATTTCTATTAACTTTGTAAAAATAAAAGAGAACATATAATAGTCTTGTATCATAAATAATTAAAAATATAAAATAACTAAATAAATATAAAGAAACACTAACTCTATTAATTGTAGATCTTTTAAATTGTACTTCTCAGTTCTTTTTTTTTTTTTTTTTTGAAGGGTACTTTTCAGTTCTTTATATCACCAAACTCGTCAATTATTAATTCTACATCAAATTTTATAACAATTTATTTTTTAAAGTACACAAGTAATGATGCAACCAAATTTTTAGGCTAGACTAATGAGCCTAAGATAATGGGGTTTAAAATTGCTGCTAATATTTATTATATCAATTAGAGTGTATATATATGTGTGTGAATATGTGTATATAATATAATATATGAATTAATATATATATGTATAGGTAATAAAATTGAAAAAATTGAGGGAGGCGATGGCCACCACCTGCCATTCCCTAGCTCCGTCTCTGATTGCACGGACACTATATTATTCAATAAAGGAACAAATATGTTGGTGTAGAATGAGGATCGATGCCTAAACAATAGGTTCAAATATGAGACCTAAAATGCGTTCCTCCATCTCCCGATTGCTAATTCCATGTCCATCTCCATGTTGGTACGTATACTGCGCCTGTCTTCCAAGATCAGCTGCACTTCTCATAAAGATTTCTGAGAATGGCAACTTTTCTTTAAAACTTTCTTCATTTGTTTCTTTCCATGTTTCCCTTATCATAAACTTCACATACTCACGACCCTCCTCCATCGAGGCACCCGTATCATTCATGTAGCACTCCACTGCTTTCGGCACATCTCCTCTTCTCATCTCGAACTCAAGAAGTTAAAAAATAATGCTTAAGAGTATATAAAGTCATGCTTAAATATGCATAAAATCATGCTTATTGTATAATTGTGCCTTTCAATGTACAAATTAATGCTTAAATATAATCACGCATGGTTATTGCACCTTGTAACTATGCTTAAATCAATAACAGACATAGATCTAATTAAGATCAATGGTCACGACAGAATTTATATATGAACCAGACTCTATATATATTCAATCAAAGAATTTGTACTAACCGGTCCGGTTCCGAGATCATCTGCGAGGCGTAGAACCATTGCTGAACAACGGATGACGTTGTGATAATTACGCAAGTTCTCAGCAGCATCCTTCTCTATTGGATTTGATATGAGAAAGAATACATATGATAGTATTGTATGAGCTGATATTGAAATCCATGCAACTTCCATGTATTCCTCTAGTGTTGGTTTATACCCAGTATAGTACCATTCAGCCTCCTTTGCGTATGCTGCGCACAAATCCGCCCACTGCCTCACAAATTATTTAACTGATTAAATTTTGTAGTTAAACTACTAGATAATACAAATTTGAAAGAAAGAATATATAGTAGTAATAATATGAAATTAGTGAGTGGTTTTACAGATTTTCTTAAATCTTGAATGATGAGAACGCCTTGTTCCTTTAGAACATGGTATGCCGTCTCATCGATGAAGCTATCTAGTGCCAGATAACAAATTTGCATATACTCTGGGAGTTTATCTAAGCCTTCAGTATCCCATCTGAAATATTAACAATTTAATTTACTTAGCACAGTAGCCATGCTAAAATATGACGTAATCATGCTTATTTATATAAAATTTGATGTTGTATGCAACCATGCTTATATCAATATCGACGGTCGATCTTAGTAAAATCAATGATTCAGATCTATTCGTATTTTTCACGTCAAGATAGATAGATAGATCGACCTTTGAATGGTGTTGTTGAAAAGCTGGGTTTCCTCCAAGGTGCCATAGACATCAAAGATATCATCTATTACTGTAATCAAAATGAAGAGCTTGGTTGTCATGATTCTTGGATATCCATATTGAGGCTCAAACAGCATACCCACATTCCATATGTAGTTCTCCACCACCCTATCTCTCGCAAACGGCAGCTTCTCAGCCAGTTTGGATTCCTCCCACCATCTACACACACATCACAAATCATTATATATATATATATATATATATACTAGTAAGAATATGATATAATTAACTTGTATATATAATGTGATTCGGATCTTCTATTAGAATTTCGTGTTGCATCTCATGTTTCAACGATGAATGTCGCCACGTGTTATAAACATTTTCTTATGACAAGTGGCGACATCTGTCATTTCTACAAGAAATTGCAATAGAAGATCCGAATAGAGATATATGAAATGGTCACCTTGAGACATGCTTAAGTTCTTGTTGATGTGCTGCTTGCACAATATTGAAGTCCAATTTAGCGAGCTCGAGCAGAATAGGGTTCGTGTCCGATCTCTTGGCGTAGGCATCTATGAACCATATCGCGTTAGGCCTTTGAACGCTGCAATGAAGAGGTAACCCTAGTGAATGGCGCACCAAATTCAAAAGATGTTCATCCATTATTTCACCATCATCAAGTTTCTTCTGCAGAAGATTTGTCGAAAATACCCTCGCTTGCTCTAGAGTCTCTTCACCGTGTGTCAAAAGGAAGGAAGCTTCATACAGCTCTAGCAATCCCTTCGTATCTTCACCTAGGCTTGACTCAAAATCGCCCTTCTTGTTCTTGAAACAATTAAACACATCTGCCATGCCTCAAAAATATTTCTATAAATAGGTTTATGATTCAAGAAAAGCATTGTACTTTTCTTCAAAGTTCGTGTATTTATAGAAAAAAAAAATTAAAAGTTGTGTGCAGAAAAATATATCAGACAAAGTTCGTGTATTTATTTGTATTTTAACCAAAAACATTTATGTAAGTGAACTGTGCACCTTGAGAAACTTTAAAGCCATGTTGTCTGAGGAGTCTGAAGCAAAGAGATGTTGAGTAGAGATCCATTTTCTTGCAGTATTTATCATCCAAATATATAGAGCTCAAGATTTGGCGGATTTCATCCTTGAAATGATAGGACAGCCCTAGCCTCTGAAGATCATCGATCAACTCCAACTGTCCAAACCAGCTCGATTCTTCCTCAAGCAACTTCTTCACTACCACAACTAGCTCAGAAGCCCTTGTCGCATACTTCTCTTCCTGTACGTGTGTGTGTGTCTTAGTTACTCAAAATCTCGAAAAATTAATTTAAGAAAGAGGGGTGCACACACGTGCATACGTACGTACCGTGTAAACACTGTTTAGTGACTGAATACGATCGAAGTCCCAAAGGGTAGGTTTGTAATTTCCGGATCGTCGTGTAGATTGGAGTTCTTCCGTACAAGGATTGATAGCACTGAATTTGACGGCGGAACTCTGCCAGCGGCGGCAGGAAACCGGAAAAGCTTGGCGCAGTTTTGGATGTTTCGTTGTGAAGTTATCAACACAAATGGTAGGTTTGTTGGGAAGCGTCATGGTCATTATAATGGTGGACATTTTACAAAAGTTGATAGTTTTGGTGATGATGAATATATGAGGAGTTTAAGGAACGTTGGTTGCTAATGTATATATACAAGTGAAACTTGTAATAGGTATATTATAATTTAACTAACTTTATATTAATTGATTAATTGACTATAGGGTTCAGTTCACTAGTCTAATTAGTTATGATTTATTATTTATTTTTTAATAATTACGGAGTAATTTTCATTTTATTAGATAAAAATGAAGGAAAAAATACTCAAACATAATTATATACTCTAATTGAATTAATAAACCATTATTAATTTTATAATATTATACTGAATCATATTACCTCGAAATTGAAGAAAAAAGTAAATTAAAATCAAGAAAAATCAATTTTGGTATACGGTTGGTACACCATAACTGAGACAGAGAATCATATCCAGCTTTTCTGTACCATTTTCTTTCTAGAAGCCCAAACTTATAACCAATACCGAATTACTTCATCAGTCTCATTTCATTAGTTCAAATTTTATTTTTCATATGTCCCATTTATTTGTTTCGTTATCATAAAATTAAGGAAATGAATTAGTGGTGGATAAGGTCCCTTAAAATCCTTTATCTAATATATTCTTGGTTATTATCCCAAAAGCAAATTAGACTAATTAATGAAGTGGGACATATGGCTTTTATTAACTGATTATATAGCCCGAAGGTGCTATTATGTCATAAAATTGATCTTATCGTATTCAGATTCTTGTATCATAATCTTATGTTTTTTTTTAATTTTATTATATTATTACATTATACTAGAGGCTTAATGAATTAGTTTGACAGAGTAAATGATTCCCAATATATATTACTTCCTCTGTCCCATTTAAACTGGCCAATTTGATTATTTTATACCACCCATTTGAATAAACAATAGGTCAGTTTAAATGGGACGGAGGGAGTAATACATATGAATGAAAAAATCAATGGATTTGATAACTTGAATTTCCTAGCCGACCATTTACATATATGTAGAAAAGAGTAATGTTCCAATGTCCATCGTGGGTACGCTTAATATGTCCATAGGTAACGTAGCATTGGTATATATAAAGAAGGTTAATTAAAAACATACTAAAATTAATAAAACTTTACTATAAAAAAACTAATCTTACCTAAAAAAACTAAACCCTAATGGGTAAGATTACTGACGTGACACTGCCTACATCACCGGTGGACACATAAAGTATGCCCACAGTAGGCAGTGGAGCGTTTCTAATGTAGAAAAATACTAAAAATGATAGAAGTTGATTAAACCAAAATCGACTATTTATAAATTTTGCTTATTTCTGATGGGTATGCTAGGCTAACACACACACAAAAATTATTTTTAATATTCTACAATAACTAAAATTTTCTAATTAAGGTATACAATAATAATTCTAAGACATATAAAAGATTAATTGTTTAATAGTAATATATGTAAATTCTAAGTACAATATATAATTTTTCTAGGGTGACTATTTTAAGAGAATTAATTCAGATTTACAAGAGCTAGGATGTGTACACAAACAAGAGCTATAGTGTGTACAAACAACAGCTAGTATGTACAAACTAGTAGTGTTAGCGTGCATAAATTTAGGTATTTCATAAATGCTAAGGGAATAGCATGTAGCGTTGCATGGAATGAAAGTAATCATGTACAAATAGTCAAATACACATGCAGCTAATTGGAAGTTGACGTATCTCGTTAATTAGGTCAAGAAAATAAACATGCGGCATGTGCTGTATATAGTACGGTACGTCGTACGTGAAAGATCAAATAAAAATAAATTTTCTGGAAAATGTATGAGTCTGTACTGCTAATTTCAGTATGATCTACGGCCTATATTAATTGGTGCATTATAATTGTACATAAAATGCATTATGATAGTGCTGACAATGCGTTATGATGCATGATGCATTATAGTTCCACATATCGTGCATTATAACTGTGCATAATATGCATTAATTTTTATTTTTATTTTATGATAAACCTATTTTGTACAAGATCTCGATCACCCCTATATATAGAGTTTGATTCATATAGAAATGAATTCTAGTGCGAGAAATGGGAATAAATCTTGACTATTGATCGATCTTAGTTAAGTTTGATCTATGACTGTCATTGCTTTAAGTATGGTTACAAAGTACAATAAACATTATATTTCTCAACATATTTTTTCAACTTCTCAACTTGAATCGCAAAAATGACCATCGTCTTTCTTCTTTTTCTATTGATCCCATGAAAGAATGTTGGCTTTTCTCATGGCGATCGGAAGGATATCTGTCGGTATTCACATCTAATCGTGGCATATTCTTTTTCAATTAATCCAGTCCTAAAATGATATCCACATCCCATATTCGTAATAGGTTTAAATTCTTAGTTATCATCTTACAAAATCCTAACTCAGATTCTAGGTTGGGGCAAACATGCGTGACTGAAGTAGATTTTCCTAATGGTGTATTTAATCTTAGTTCTCGACTAATTCGTTCTATGTCAAGCTCAAGAGTATCTATCACTCACTTGATATAAAAGAATGTGATATGCCAATATCAAATTGAAATTTCAATTAAACTTGGAATTTCATTAAAGCCCAGCACCTAGGCCCAAAGCATCAGACCCAATATAATTGGGCCTCGATAGTTAAGCTCGGCCCAGGCAGCTCGGCCCAATTGAAGATAAGAGACTTTATCTCCAAGCCAACAAAGACTCCTACATCAACAACGCAAGCTCTAAGAGAGATATAGAAGCTCGGTGTTTATCCATAAAGGAGGAGATCAAGCGAAAGAGTCCAAATAGGAATAGACTTTGTATTTAAGGTCGAATTCCATGTAATTACCTATAAATAGGGGCTTAGAATAGATTGAGAAGGGAAAAGAATCTTTGTAAGCAATACACACATACTCTCAATACCATTCATACTCTTTTTTGCTCCGTGGACGTAGATCTATTCCGGTAGATCGAACCACGTAAATCCTTCGTGTCCTTTTATTTTCGTGTTTATTAATTCCTCGTCTACGTGCATTAATCACCCTTGAAAACAAGATCGATCAAGAAAGAATACATATGATAGTATTGATTGTATGAGCTGATATTGAAATCCATGCAACTTCCATGTATTCCTCTAGTGTTGTATGGTACCACTCGGCCTCTTTTGTGTATGCTCCACACAAATCCGCCCACTGCCTCACAAATTATTTTGCAATTAATTAAAAGGGAAGAATAATTGTGATCATAAGAAATTAGTAAAAGTTTTTTTACAGAATTTCTTAAATCTTGAATGATGAAAACATTCACTTAAAATCTCATCCATAATGTTGCAATGGCTGTACGTTTTATCGGACATATCTCGTAAGTTCATAACTCATACAACTTTAGTTCTACCACGATATGAACCAGAGGCACGTGACTCGTTAACAAATATTACAGATAAGAGCAGTAAATTTGGGTGTGCGTGTGTTGGCCTAGCAGTAGGAGGTTAAGTTTCGGGGCCAAAGGTCTCGAGTTCGAGTCCTCCGTGGTACGGTCTTTAAATTTCAGTTTAACTATATTCAAAAAAAAAAAGAGCAGTAAATTTGGTGAAACCTGAGAGAACCTATTGAAATTTGCCCCCATAATTTTTTTTAATTTTTAGAATTACATATTAAATCTATTACACATGAGAAATCTATTCGACATTTAAATTTCAGTTTAACTATGTTAAAAAAATAAAAATAAAAAAGAGCAGTAAATTTGGTGAAACCTGAGAGAACCTATTGAAATTTGATCCCAGAAAATTTCATTTTTTATTTTTATTTTTAGAATTACATATTAAATCTATTACACATGAGAAATCTACTCCACATAGGTGGGAATTCGACACCACACAAAGGTGGGAGAACTATTCCACACGCTACTTGCCGGCGGTGAGAATTGAACCCAAGACCTCTCACTAATGAGAGATTTTGGGGGCCTCCACCTTGCCACTAGACCAAAGCCTCATCTGCAGAAAATTTCATTTTTTGATATAATAGGTTTTATACCTTTCATGTTAATGGGGTAAGAGGTCAAAACTCCAGATATAAAGGATGAAAATAAAAGTATTAATCACCTTTTTACAATAAAGTCCTCTTTTTGCTTACCTAATTTTAGGATTGCTCAGAGGTTCCCTCTATCCAAATATGAACTATCGTCACCCTAGCAACAAAGAAAATATTAAACTGTTTTTTAATTAGTAATTTATGCCATATAGCAACAAAGAATAATATTAAACTGTTTTTTATACTCTTCTCTGTACTTTTGGCATGCTATTCATATGTAGAACAAGTTTTTTGAGCGTTAGGAGCCAATGCTACGACATGCTTACCAGAGCAATAAACATCGATTTTATCCCCAATTTATCAAGAAAAGTGTTAGCTATATCAGGAGTTGGTGATCTTGAGGCAATAGCAATTTTCACACCTTTATCCTTGAGAGCATAAAGAATGCCCTTTGCATGAGGATACATTCTCGGTGAAACCCTTTTGGATCGAAATTCGCTGGAAATTGAACAGTAACAGAAGGGTATTCAGCACATACTCTCGCCACAAACTCTGTTCCCCGTAAGGGGTTGATTATATATATATATATATATGATGTTTCTTCAAAAAAAAAAAAAAAGTAAAACACAGGAAAATTTATGGAAAAGGAAGATGGATAATAGTATTTCAAATAAGGCTAGAAACATTCCTACAGTCTGCACTTGATGGGAAAACTCTGAAATTCTTTCAACATCTTCCCTTTTTCAGCAACTACACAACTACTATTAATCAAATGCTAAAAGAATTGCCATCAAATAGTTCTATAACTCTATTTGCAACTTAAATAACTTTCAATTGATGTTTGACATTTTTTTTTCTGATTTTTTTCCATATTATTGGAGCTTAAGGATTATTTTATACACTTACGATTTTTTTTTTAATTTTTTTATAAATTATCAAACTCTAGAGTTCATGAAGTCCCTCCGTCCCATTTTTTTTTTTTTTTGATCGGAAATTTTTTTATTGCTTGAAGATGGTACCAGACCAAGAAACAGTACAGCAAGATCAAAAGAAGAGAAAAAAGGTTCAGCTCCTATTCCAAAACCCTATATGCCAATTGAAATGGGACGGAGGGAGTACATGTACCCGTACGATGCACGCCACCATTAGACGTTACTAAAATAAAAAAGTAAATAAATATAAATATTAGATAATAATCATAATTAAATATTTTTAGAAAATTATACATGAAATTGGTGCACAATGTTATACATTTTGAAACACTTCCCTATACATTTTGTCATAGTAGTATTATCATTTTTTACCTTTCTTAGATATCAAAATTTTTAATAGAATGGTCTTGGCAAGAATAATCTTACGTGAGAAGCCCTTAACTTTTATTGTCCATATATAGTCAAAGTGAGTTGGTAATTTATTATTATTATTATTTATTAATAGAGAAATAGCTTAAATAGATATATTAAATTAATAGCTAGAATTATAAGATATATCATGAAGAATTCGTTATTTTCTTACGATAAATATAAGCACATGAATATAAATGACTTTGCGAATCTTATTTATATATTTTCTTTCACTACTTTAATCAAGTAATCAAGTTTTTTTTAGATCATCATGTAATCATAACTTTTTTTAGATTATCAAGTAATTATCATATAAATGTTTTATTAGCCGTACAGTTCAATTCTATTCCTACATTGACATAATTTTACTATATTAAAATAAACTTCACTTTATCTAACCACCTTTTACCAGTATATACAAAATACATATACACATAAACAAAAAAAATACACAAATTCATATATTGTAATTAATTAAATTTACGCATAATAAATATATTTTGGGGAATAGAGTTGGTGAAGAAATGGAATTAGAATATATCCTGGCATATACCGGGAAAGAATTAGCTATTTTGCTGCAAATATATTATTAGAAATCATTTATATGAATCATGGACATGTCTTTCAAAAACTGATTTTTAATTTGTAACTTCTCTACAGTAATGGATTGTAACTACCGGCAATATTCTTATTTTTCACCTTAAAAGTTGATATTATTTACAAAATTGCTACTCAAATTGATTTGAAATTGAAGATTCGTGTTTTATGTATACGAGCAGAGATTACGTGCGTTGCACGTAGATACATTTTTTTATAATTAATTTTGAAAAATATGTTAAAAATAATATTTTTTTTTATATTTCACTATTTATATCATACTTATTATTAATTTTGGAAAATTGTGAAAATAAATAAAAGCGGAGAAGTAGAATTGTAGTTGAAGTAGGATAAGTTTATATAAATTTAATTTTATAATAAAATTACGTTAAGAATTGCTTCGTTACCCTTAAAACAAATTTAGAATATGGGATATATTAGGCAAAACAAAAATTGTAAGAATTGACTCTTTTATAATAGTAATAAATAGAGATCATATACCTTTTTTACCCAATTTAACTTTGTAAAATCAATTTTAGCTTTGGAATATAATTTATACAAAAAATACTCAATTTTTACTTTGGAGTACAAAAATGTCCTTCTCTCTCCCCTAGGGCTCGTAAAGTAGCAGCTCAGCTCGACCCGACCCGGCTCGACCTGTCTGGTAAACAGTACAAAAAGAACATAAACATACTGTGTAATACAGTTACAATTTGATATTATTCATTTACCACTTACCATTTAACGGTAAACAGTACTAAAAGAACATAAACGTACTGCGTAATGCAGTTATAAATTGACATTATTCGTTTACCATTTACCGGGTATATAGTACTAAATGAACATAAATGTACTACGTAATTACACATTTCGAAAGATTAAAAAAAATTGGATTAAAATTTTCGGGCCAGGCCGGGCCGGGCTGGTGTGTGTCGGGCCGGCCGTCGGGTCGGGTCGGGCTGCTACTTTACCAGCCTTAGGAGAGAGGAAAGGAGGGAGGGGGAAGTGGTCATGTGCTCAAAAGTAAGGACATTTTAGTCTTATATTCAAAAAATTGGATAGTTTTTGTATTTTTTATATCACATACCTAAAATTGATTTTACGACTCTGCTGTGGGTGGAGCGATTATGGAGGAAGCAGAGTTCTGCAGATTGTTGAGGAAGGAAGAAAGTGCGTGTGGAATTTTGGAGCAAACATAGGGCTTAATAATTTTGACTTAAAGTCAAAATCCCTTCTTTTGTGCTTTTTCCTTCCCCGTTTTTTCCTTTTATTTATTATTTTTTTATTTTCTTTTTTTCGTCCTTCAATAACCTGAAAGCAAAAAAATGAAAATAAAAAAATTATTTCTTCTTTTTTTTAATATATATATATATATAAAATGCATAAAAAAAATATAATAATAATAATAATAAATAAATAAATATAGAATAAAATAAAATTTATTGGGTTGCCTCCCAAGCAGCACCTTTATTTTACGTCCTCGGCCAGACACAACAAAGCTCGAATCATTCATGAACGGTAGGTGGGGCCAAATGCATCTCTTCAAATGCTCCTATCTCCATTTTTCCGTAATATGGCTTCAACAATTGCCCGTTCACCTTGAAACATTTTCGAGTGCTCAAACTTTGAATTTCCACCGAACCATTTGGACTAACACTCAAAACCTCATATGGGCCCAACCAACGTGACTTCAATTTGCCCAGCATAATCCGAAGTCGAGCATTAAACATGAGCACTTTCTGGCCAACTTCAAAAGATTTCCTTCGAATGTACTTGCCATGAAGAAATTTGGTACGCTCCTTGTACAAGCTCGCATTATCATATGCCTCCAACCTTATTTCCTCTAATTCCTGCAATTGGAATTTTCTCTCTTGGCCCAAAACATCTTTATCCATGCAAAACTGCTTCACAGCCCAAAATGCTCTATGCTCCATCTCCACAGGTAGGTGGCAATGCTTTCCAAAGAGTAAGCGATACGGAGACATGCCGATCGGAGACATCTCCATAGGAAGGTTTGAAACTTCAGTCGTGGCCATTCGATTGGGAATGATAAGCTGTAGCAACCCTATGATGGACCCCATATTTCTTGAAAAGAGCTTCTAACATGAGATTGCAGAAGTGCGTTCCTTGATCACTAATAATAGCTCGCGGCATGCCGAACCTATTAAAAATGTTAGCCTTAAGGAATCCTGCAACCACTTTAGAGTCATTAGTTCGGGTAGCTTTTGCTTCTACCCACTTCGAGACATAATCAACAGCCAGTAAAATATAAGAATTGCCAAAAGAACTTGGAAAGGGACCCATAAAGTCCATCCCCCACACATCAAAAATCTCCCAGACCAAAATAGGAACTTAAGGCATTTCATTGCGAGAAGAGATGTTACTTGTTCGTTGGCATCTATCGTAATTCTTACAAAACTCGAAAGTATCCTTGAAAATGGTTTCCCAATAGAAACCACAATCAAGAATTTTTCGGGTTGTTCTCCTTGGACCAAAATGACCCCTACACGCATGAGAATGACAAAAATGAAGGATCGATAGAATTTCCTCGTCGGGGATGCATAGCTGTATCACTTGGTCAGAACAAGTTTTCCATAATAGGTCATCCATATGAAATACTTGGCTTGACTCTTCACTTTGTTCTTCCGAGCAGTTGTCATTCCTTTTGGAAGTTTCTTTGTCTTCAGATAGTTAGCCAAATCTGCATACCAGGGGTCGGTACTTGCAGTGGCCAGCAACTGGTAGGAAAATCGTCCGGTATGGGCATACCGTCCGATTCTATCTGGAGCCGACTCAAATGATCTGCAATATTATTTTTGGCTCCCTTCTTGTCTTTAATCTCCAAATTAAATTCACTGCAATAAAAGAATCCAACGAATTAGTCTTGGTTTAGATTCTTTCTTGGAGAGCAAATGTTTAAGAGCTGCGTGATCAGAATACACAACAACTTTAGAGCCAACAAGATATGAACAGAATTTTTCGCATGCAAAAACAATGGCTAAAAGCTCCTTCTCTGTTGTAGTGTAATTGCATTGGGTCGGATTGAGAGTTTTGGAGGCGTAGTATATAACATGGCTCTCCTTCCCATTCTTTTGCCCTAGCACAGCTCCCACGGCAAAATCGCTTGCATCGCACATGATCTCAAAAGGCTCTCCCCATTTTGGTGGCTGAATTATGGGGGCTGAAGTTAACTTCTTCATCAAAAGATCGAAGGCTTCCTTGCATTTATCGTTCACTTCAAAAGGCACATCTTGATGCAACAACCTTGTTAGGGGTTGGACAATTTTGGAAAAGTCCTTAATAAAGCGTCGATAAAAACCTGCATGGCCTAAAAAACCACGAATCTCTTTCACATTAGTAGGGTAAGGCAATTTAACAATCAAATCAATTTTTCCTTTATCAACCTCTATACCCCTCTCGGAAATCACATGACCGAGCACAATACCCTCTTTGACCATAAAATGACACTTTTCAAAATTAAGTACCAAGTTAGAATCAACACATCTCTGCAAAACTTTCTCAAGGTTAGCCAAACAATGACCAAAAGAGTCACCATGAACAGTAAAATCATCCATAAAGATCTCAATGCAACTCTCAATCATGTCAGAAAAAATGCTCATCATACACCTTTGAAAAGTACCGGGAGCATTACATAAACCAAAGGGCACACGACGATATGCGAAAGTACCAAACAAACAAGTAAATGTGGTTTTTTCTTGATCTTCTTGAGCAACAAAAAATTGAAAATATCCAGAGTAACCATCAAGAAAACAAGAAAAACGATTTACCTGCCAATCTTTCAAGCATTTCATCAATAAATGGTAAAGGAAAATGGTCTTTCCTAGTGGCATCATTAAGCTTCCTATAGTCTATGCACATACGCCAACCAGTTTGAAGCCTCATAGGAATTAACTCATTTTTCTCATTCTTTACCAACTGAATTCCAGACTTCTTAGGAACCACATGCACAAGACTAACCCAAACACTATCAGAAATTGAATAAATAATCCGTAACTCTAATAATTTAAGGATTTCTTTATACACAACTTCTTTCATGACATGGTTTAATTTTCTTTGTGGATCCCTAGAAGGCTTGCAATTAGGCTCTAACAAAATTATATGCATGCAAAGAGAGGGACTTATACCTTTTATATCGGCTAAAGTCCAACCGATGGCAATTTTGTGCACCTTCAAAAGCATTATCAGTCTTGCTTCTTGCTCCTCCGTCAAATCCCTGCTTATGATGACAGGCAGTGTTTCGTCCTCACCCAAAAATGCATATTTCAGGTGCTGAGGAAGTGACTTCAACTCCAGCTTCGGGGCTTGTTCAATGGATGGTTTCAGTTTTTCAGACTTGGTCAGTATGGGCATACTGCCTGAAATATTCCGAGCAGAAACTTCACCAACTAAATTCAGCTACATGATAATCTCTCCAACTGCACTGTCACAGCTTGCTGCACTTCCTTCACTTGCAGACCTCCGAAATCACTTGCTCCACTTATCCTCCCTGAAATTACTCTTGACAAAATCATCAATCAAAGGATCAATAGTGTCAATAGCAAACATAGATTCAGGATCCTCTACATGCTTCATAGCCTCAGAGATATTAAATGTCATAATTTCTCCATCAAATTCAAGACTAAGCATGCCTTTATCAACATCAATTTTTGCTCTTGCAGTTTTCATGAAAGGTCTTCCTAAAAGAATCAAAGATTTATTTGTCGAGACAACATCACCCATATCAACAACATAAAAATCAACAGGAAAGATCAATTCATTAACTTTCACAAGAACGTCTTCCACCACACCTTGAGGGTAAGCATTAGACCTATCAGCTAACTGAATAATAACTCGAGTTTCTTTCAAAGGCTCTATTTGCAAATCCTTATACACAGAGTAAGGCATAACATTTATGGAAGCTCCTAAATCTAGCATAACTTTTTCCACTCTTGTATTACCAATAATGCAAGGAATAGTAAACATACTAGGGTCCCTACACTTTTGTGGCAACTTCCTTTGAATAACATCAGAAACATTCTCACTCACTCTAATTCTAGCATCTTTCCTATGTCGCATCTTATTAGTGCACAATTCTTTCCAGAATTTTGCATACCTGGGGACTTGCTTAATTGCATCAAGTAGAGGCAAGTTTATTTCTATCTTCTTGAAGACTTCCATAATCTCCTTGTCATCTTCTTCCTTCTTGTTTCGCACCAACCTGGAAGGAAAAGGAGCTGCAATTAGTGATATGGGAGTATGAATTTTTGGTTCTTCACTTACCTTAGAAGAAATATGCTTTTCATCTTCTTGTGCTCCTTCCTTAACTCCATCTTCCTTGGAATTTTTATCCTTGAGCACCTTCCCACTCCTTAGTGTCACAGCATTGGCGGTTTCTCTGGGATTAACCTCTGTCTGAGACGGAAGTTTTTCTGGACTCGTTTGCAATTTATTCAGTTGAGTGGCCAACTGTGTGATTTGCATGCCTAAGTTGCCCAATGCAGCATTTGTTTCTTGCTGGAATGATCTTTGGCTGAGGGCAAGACTCTTAACTATCTCACCTAAACTTTCTAGTTGGTCGGTATGGGCAGGCTGCCCGACCTGCTGCTGGTTTTGCGCAAAATCTCCAGGCCCTTTTGGTCTCCAGCTGAAATTTGGATGATTTCTCCAACCTGGATTGTATGAGTTGGAGAATGGATCGTCCCTTTTTCTATACTGGGCATCTCCGGAGCCAAAACATGCTTGTTCGGTAAGATTTTCCTGAGTCAGTATAATGGCCATTTTCATAACAAATTCCACATTGAACATTTTGAGTTTGAGCCATAGCAAATCCTCTAACTAAAGAGGTTAGAGCATCAATATTTTCAGTGACACTTGAATCAACTGTTCCTTCAGCTCCCTTCACGGGTCGGTATCTGTCGTCATCCTCATCTTCATATTGTTGGCCATTGGAGACCATATCAACGTTGAGTTGACGTTCTTCATTCAGCATTTTGTTGGTCAATGATCCCCCATATGCAGCATCCTTTCCTGTCGAAAGAAGACATACCACGGTAGTTAGTAAGCAATTGATATTCAGAAAAACCATGGTCAGGATATTTTTGACATAATTGCTGGAATCTTTCCCAATATTCAGCTAAACTCTCCCCTTTCTTTTGTCTAATGCTACTAATTGCCATTAGCAAATTAGCAGCTCTAGACCCAGGAAAGAATTTGTCCAGAAACTATTCCTCCAAGTCACCCCAAGTAGTAACAGATTCTGGAGGGAGATCAAACAGCCAATCTTGAGTTGTTCCCTGCAAAGTATGAGAAAAGGTTAGCAACCTTAGATTATCATTAGTAAAACCTTGAGGACGTAGAGTTGAGCACACTAAATCAAACTCAGCAAGGTGTTTATATGCACTCTCTCCAGGGAGATCCCCAAACTTAGGGAGTACTTGGATGAAACCCGGCCTAATTTCAGAATTACAGTTAATGGCGGGTAGAACAATGCATAGTGGACGATTGTTCCTGTAGGTCCCGATAAGTATTCATTGGTGTATGGGGGGGGGGGAATACACCAATTAGCCAACAGTTTTGACTTTTCAAAACAATTTGATCTTACTGAGTCGTCACTCAGTTTATCAGAGCAGTTTAGTTTTTCCAGCTCAATCAGTAAACTGCTGAGCTTGCGAAACTAACCTGCGTGCGAAAGTTTGGTGGGAAGGTTGGCTAACAGTTTTCAATGACAGTTTCAAAGACAGTTTTCATGCAAGACAGTTTTCAATGACTGTGCTCAAAGACAGTTTTCACGGACAGTTTTCAAAGACAGTTCACATGCAAGACAGGTTACGACAGTGCAGGTTGTGAGCATGCAAACTTTGTGAATAAAGATGTAAAGATAATAACAGAGAAACACGAGGAGTTTTATCGTGGTTCGGAGTAAACAGCTCCTATGTCCACGCCAGATTCCGTCGAATCTGTAATCCCTTAACTTGAGATTTTCACTCCTTTTAACACTGGTGGAGGTCCAGTCCAAATTCAAGTCTTTCTCTTAGATTGAATCTAGCACGTTTCTAGAGTCGTGTCTCTTCTTACTTACATACAATCTTACATACAAACTTACTAACACTAAATGACTAGTGCTACTATCCAAACTTGAAAGCTGTGAATAACTATCGTCGTAAGGAATACAACTCAATCAACTACACTAGTTTTTCAACTTTGATGGTAGTGAGAGTGTGTGTGATGTGTTCTAGTAAGACCGATTCCAGATAGATCAGAAATCTACAATGATCAACACTTGGGAAAACTCTTGTAATTTTGAGTGTTGATTTGAATAATTTCAGCTTGAGATTTCTGCAGCGTTTTAGCTTGTGTGTTGATTTTCCTGTTACTTCAATCTGGAATGAGTTGAGGTATTTATAGAGAAGCATTTGAAATAGAGCTGTTGGAAGTGTGTCAGGATTTGCAGGTTCCGTACACTGACACAATTCTTGTCGTTGAGTGAGAGCAGGTTTCATAACCATAGCTCAGGTTGGCCTTCACAGGTTGAGCTTCCTATTCCTCGAACTGTCTTCAGTCTCTCTGTAACCTTCGTGTGAGATCTTCTGGCATGGTAAGAGCAGGTTACATAGACAGATTACATAATGGAATAGTATGACAGGTTTGAGTAGATTAGGTACAGGTTGCACTTCCAACCTTGACCTTTACATGAGCAACCTGTCCGCGTAAAGCTTGACTGATCCAAACACGGAGACCAACCTGTTCCACTTAAAAACTTATATCTAAGTGTGGTTTCTAATAACATTATCAAAACTCAGTTTCAAAGGGTTCCTAACAATTTCCCCCTTTTTGATAATGCCGAAACCCACACTTTACATTTTGGCTTAGAAGTTTTGAAAGGTTTGATGTTCAGCCAACTGCATATCAGAGAATGTTAGAGAGTTTAAAGTATAATATGCGAAGGCCTGGACAAAGAGAGATTGTCGTCAGGAACAAAAGATGATCATTTTTATTTATTGTATCAACCGGATTGATATTCACATATTACAGAGTTGATATAAGAAATAAATGAAAGCAATCAGGTTACTTCCTCAGTGTCTTGAATCTGTCTTCGGCAATCTTGTCCAAGCTTACAGTTCCCATGGCAGCGTATATACTATTGCGAATCGACCTATACTCATCGCAGCTTGTGGTCTTGCAGCCATACTGAGCTGCGACACTCCTTATAAATGTGTTAATCTTGTTGATGTCTGGAGTGTTGGTGTCACAGACAGTGGGAGGTCGGAAAGTCTCTTTCTTGGGCGGATTTAGCGTGATCTTGTCTTTTGCAGCTTTCGCCCTGACTCTCTTGATGAATTCGCAATCTGGGAAAGTCTGCAGCCAGTTGTTGAAGGCAGGTTTGGTGTTGCCAGTGTAGCGAGCATCAACCTGCAGCTAGTAGTGGTGCAAGATGAATTGCTTGATGAACTCGTCCCAGATTAGCTGATCTTCCACTGGTAACCAATTGTACAGTTCTCTCTTGTCAACCTGTTCCTTGTAGCTTTCAAGTCCTCTGAAGCTTGCCACGCGAGCTTTGTCCCTTGCCCTCTGTTTCTTCAATTCATCCAGAAACAGCTTCTGCTTGCCTTCATTCTCGCAGTCTTCTGCGGTATATCCAGCTTCTGCCATCATTCGGATAAGGGTGGCTTCACCCTGTGCTTTTTCTTATTCAGACAGTTTGGCGGCAGCAGGTTGAGGGGCAGTTGTCACGGGCGGAGCAGCTTCAGATTGTGTCATAGGTTGGTAAGAGCAACCTGTGCCTCTGCCTTGAGGCGGTTGGGTAACCTGTTTCTCCTTTCCTTTCCCTTTTGCAGCAACACGTTTGCCTTTCCCTTCTCCCTTTTCGGCATTATCATCGATCAGGTTCTGGACAAGGGTGTTGAGGGACGCTTGCTCGTCGGAAAGTAAGGACAGGTCTGTGCAGATCTTCTCCTTGAACTGCAGGAGGGAGTTGATGTTCCCTTGCATCTCCTCCTCTTTCTTCAATGAACTTGAAGTGGTTTGAGTGAGCTTCGAAGTGAAGTCGTGTACGAGCTGATTGACTTGCTCAAACTCAAAGTTCAAGCCATTGATGGAAGATTGGGAGGCGATCTTCAGTTCGGACAGTTGGTGCGGAAGCAGCTTATCCGTTTCAGCTCTCAGTTGGGTTGAGATGAAGGTTGCGAACTGGCTGGCCACAACTTCTTTGATCACGAGTGGCATTTCATCCTTGATGTTGGACAGCATGGCGGATGCAGCTTTGTCCATTTCTTCAATTTTGTCCGCAAGCTTCTGGTGTTCAGCAACCTCTGTGGCCTTCACCTTGGACACCTCTTCAATAATGAAATTCTTCAAATTGTCTTGCATCGCAGTGAGAGGAGTGCCAACGGTTGCAACAGAGTAGATAGGTGCACGATCAGGATCGGACTCTGTGTCTTCGCTGTTCCGGGTGGGAGAGGGAATTGGACTGAAATCTTCATCCTCTGGAAACCTAAAATTATATGAGTTGCGATCATTAGTGTAAAAAGGTTTCAGGTCAAGATTGAGAGTCTTGGCCTCTCTCTTCATCCTAGAAAGGATGAACTTCTTGAAGCAGTCGCGAGCTTCAGGAATTGAAGCATAGTCAAAATACTACCCAAGTGTGTGCTCTTCAATCTCCAGCTGTTCGATGGGGTGAATGAGAAAGATTGACTTTAAGTCACAGTAAGACTTGTCCTTCCCATCGAGCAACGTTCGCAGTCTGTACGCCATCTGCCTGGTCTCCGGTGTGAGATTGATCCCAGGAAAAGACTCCATGACAGTCTTCTCAGCATTGATTTTGATGGAGTGGACCAGCATGGCAGCTGCAATTTTCACAGGATCTTCCTGTACATCATCATCGTCGGAAGATAGGATGATGTTGATGTCAAGCTCTGGAGGGGAGCTGTGATGATGAGAGGTTCCACCGGACTGCTGATGGACAATAATTGCAGAGTCGGGATTTTCTTCCTCGAAATTTGTGTCGTCCGCAAGTTGGGACACAGATGGACTCTGGCCAGCTTTCTCCAGAACCTGTGCTTCGAAGGTTTGGCGAACAGAAGGAATGGGTATGGAAACCTGTGCGGCGATCTGTTCGGTGATGTCTTTATGTGAAGGGAAGATTGGGCGAGCAGGTTAGGGCTGCACTTCCATCTCAGCAAACTCTAATGCAACCTGCGTGAGATAGGAGTCGGAGATTTAATCCTCACAGACTTGGCAGGTCTGTCAAGCTGTTTGCTGGGGGCGAGCTGTCTCTTCCGTCTGATGTCTCGCTGTTCTGGGAGTATCTAGGCTGGATTGGACCTGCCCATTTCATACAGAAATGGCTTGACCACGTCGTCATTTTTGGCAAAGACTGTCATATCAACCCCAATGATCAATTCGAGCTGCTTCTGGTCCTTGGGGACCTTCTCCTTGTTGAAAGGCGTCATTCCATTCCAATGAAGGTCGGGGTGCAGACACTGGATGAGAGAGCAGATCTTGGTGCCTAGGCGCAGATTCCGGGCAACACGGAATTCAGTCAGCTCATCGCCTTCGAAAGTTATCGAGAGCTGCTTGACTTCTTCATTAATCAGTTCGAGAAGGAATCTGGCCCAGTTCACGTCTAGACCCTGCACAATTGCAGTCATCACCCTGAACTTCGCTGGAGTGACATCGTCGTGGTTACCGGAGTAACCAAGAAAGACTTTGTGGACAAAGTCGAAGAGGGCTCTGTACGCAGGTCGCAACAAAGGTCGCGAGAATCTTCTTCCATCATAGTTTGCTGCTGGATGCATCAGGGCTTTTTGGTACACAGCTTCCAGATCTGCATCTGGAATATCCAAAATTAGACCCATTGGCTTGTGATACAGGATCTCCACAGTTCCTGAATCAGTGATGCCGTAGGTTCGAGAGATGAGCGGGAGAATGGGGATAGGCTCGTCGGGCACATTAGGTATTGGAAGATGAAATTGGGCGGAATCGACGTCTTCTAGGCAAAAGTAGGAGAGAATAAACATCGCTACTTGTTGCGGAAGCCAGAATTTTGGCTCATGAGTGATTATTTTGAAAAATCCGTCCGCTGCTTTGATGGCGGAGTACATCTCGTTCAAGCCGGCGTAATCATATGTAGAGAGATTTACGGAGGGCTCCATGAGAATGTACTGCTGCATGTATTGAATCTTCTGTTCCGTGGTTGTAGGAAGATTGTAAGAAGTGGATTCTCCTGCCATTGCGAAAAAGTATTAGTGAACTTAGAGTTTCGAATTTTGAAAGGAAGAAGTTGCAGAGAAATGGCGGAAGAATACAGAATTCGTGTGAGGAAGACGATGCACAGTTATGTGAGTAAATATAGAAGATAAGATGGGCGGTTGAGATTGAGGTAAGTCAACCGTTCAACGGATAGGATTAAAACCCTAGAAATCTGTGAGGTAGTGGGCGCGTGGGGAGGTTTGTGAAGCCTACTCGCACGACCCCTACACTCAACCGTCGCCTCGCATTTAATGCGGATTTGACACTGTGCATGCGCTTTTTGACATACATGGGAAATGAAGTGCGAATGTTAAGTAATGTGTCAGAATATCCTTAACAATGATTTCAATAAATAATAAAACACATGCTTCAATAAAAAAAATGATTGATAAGGCATAAATTGACCAAGTAAAGCAGGAAATATTTCATTGAGATTTAAACAGTAGAAATATTTTAAGGCATATCATTGCAAATTCAAAAACATGGAGACTGATACAGGTCGTCCATGACACTTCCCTATGCGAACTGTGACTTATCAACAGTTTATGGTCTTGCAGTTTCCACCTAGCTGGACTGTCCTTTGTCCACCACGAACTGCCCATGTGCATCCTTTTCACCAATGTGAGCTTTGATGAACTCCCACAGCTTGGCATTCTCAGCTTGCAAAGCTGCAACCTTTTCATCAATATACAACTTGTTTTCCAGCTCCAACAGGTTAAGCTTACGATACATTTTAAGGAATTCAGCGTTGAAGAAGGATAACATCTTGTCAACTGCACTTGAGCTGTTGAAAGAGGATGAAGGAGCTGCGGAGCCTGGGGCCTGATCCTGAACTTTGGACGGGGAGGCTGGAGTGGACTTGTCGCCAGCAGGTTCCACATCAACTTGTGGAGGGGCAGGCTGCGTTGCACTAGCAGGTTTGGGATCTGCCTCCACGAAGGTCGCTGCTGCATGTCGAGTGGTGCGCTTTTGTGAGGGCGCAGACTGCATATCCGTCATCTTCCTTTTCCCTTTTCTGACTTTCTCAGCATAGTCACAGTTTTCTTCTTCATTCTCACTTTCATCTTCACTTTTATCTTCTTCTTCCTTTGAATCGCGCATCTCTGTGAGCAAACGCTTGGCTACACAGCTTGCTTTGTTGATCTTGTGCGGCAGAATGCCAAGTATCATAATCAACTGGTTGCAGGTGTGAGGAACCAGCTTGTCCTCAGGAAATCCGGTGCAGACAGGCCACATTTGATTTGTGAGTGTTCTCTGCAGGATGATGGAGAGCTTGGTGCCATGACGAAGTTGCATGTTGACCTTGATCCTTGCAGATAGCTCTGCGGCCTCTTTGATGAACAGGTTGACTAGCACCCTGGCCCAGTTAACATCTAACTGCTTCACCACAGCAGTCAGCAATTTGAACTTCAACAGAGTGACAGCTTCATTCGAACCTAGATATGAAAAGAACACGTTGTGGACGAACTCGAAGAGGAATCTGTACTCAGACTTCAAGTCGTGGCGGTTGAAGGTTTTCTGATCGTAAATTTTCTTGGGCTCGAACAGAGCTTTCTGATACACGTCATTGACAGCATCCATGGGCACATCATCAATTGTCGTGATAGCCCCTACATCCGTCAATCTGTAGGTCTGAAGGACGAGTGGAAGAAGATGACGCCGTTCTTCTTCATCGTTGACTAGAAAAGTCGTCGTCGTGGGATCTCCGGCCATTGATTCCAAAGAACACAGCAAATAGGCAACATTCATCGGTAGCGTCACTCGCGGATGTTGAGTGATGATATTGAAGAAACCATCACATTGGGTGATAGCTTCAATCATCGGATCCAGGCCTCTGTATCCATACTGGTCTAGCACAACAACTTTCTCAAAGAAAATGAGAGGGGTTGCTTTCTTCACTTGAGCACTTAGTGAATTTGTAGACATTTTTGCAGAGAAGGTAAGGAATGATTACGAATTTGTGATTTTTGAAGAAGAGCGAAAGAAATTTTGAAACTTGATTTCAAAGGATTTCAAGAAACGCGTAAGGATTTCAAGCGATTCTCTCTTCTTTTTCCTTCTTAGATTGACAGAAATCTTTTGATTTTCGTGAAAACACTTTTCAAATACTTAACAGTAAAAAGATTTTTGAAAGGATAAATAAGGAGTGGAAATAATAAATTATGCTAAGAATTAAATGGAGAGTGATACGACATCTCCAGTTTCCCCTTAAAGGTTGGCCAGTAATTTTGACTTTCAACGCAGTTTGTGTCCTCAAGCTGCGTGTCGCCGAACTGCTTCTATTGAGCTGCAGTTTCCAAGTCAGTCTTCTCTTGGCTGACCTGCTCTAGCGAACTGCTTTTGTTGGCGTGCAGTTTCCAAGGCAGTCTGCTTTTGCTGACCTGTGCTAGCAAACTGCTTTGTCAGCATGCAGTTTCCAAGTCAGTCTGCTCTTGGCTGACTTGCGCTAGCAAACTGCTTCCATTTTTTTACTTAAGCTGTGTATCCATTCTGAGCATTCCAAGCTTTCCACATAGCATATTGAATCTCTCTTCCATGAGAGGTTTCGTTAGAATATCAGCTCTTTGAATGTCAGTGTGAATTTTCTCAACTGTTATATCTTGTTTTTCCACATGATCTCTGATGAAGTGATGCCTTATGTCAATGTGCTTGCATCTAGTGTGGTAGACAGGATTCACAGTGAGTGCTATGGCGCTTGTGTTATCACAAAAGATGGGAACTTTCCGAACCGTGACTCCATAATCTTTGAGTTGTTGTTTCAACCAAAGAATCTGCGCACAACAGCTTCCTGTTGCCATGTACTCAGCTTCTGTTGTTGAAGTAGCAACTGAAGTTTGCTTATTTGAAAACCAAGATATTAACTTGCTTCCAAGAAACTGACAAGTCCCTAACGTGGACTTTCTATCCAGTTTGCATCCTCCATAATCTGCATCTGCATAGCCGGTTAGTTCAAAATTATCATCACAAGGGTACCATAATCCAAAGTTTACAGTTCCCTTGACATATCTAAGAATTTTCTTGGCGGCTTCTAGATGAGATTCCTTTGGATTAGCTTGATACCGGGCACATATTCCAACTGCAAAAGAAATATCAGGTCGACTTGCAGTAAGATAAAGTAAAGAACCAATAATTCCCCTGTATAAAGTTATGATGGCAGGTTTCCCTTCAGAATCTGGATCCATTTTTCCATTTGCAATTATTGGGATCTTTAGTGATCTGCTATCTTGGACACCGAATTTGATTGCCAGCTCGTTAGCATATTTGGATTGACAGATGAAGATACCATCCGCAGATTGCTTGACCTGCAGGCCGAGGAAGAAGTTCATCTCCCCCATCATGGACATTTTGTACTCATACTTCATGAGTTCTCCAAACCTGTCACATAGGAACTTTGACCTAGATCCAAAGATAATGTCATCAACATAAAGTTCTGTCGACCGATCCCCTTTTAAAACTAGAATGCAGTAGGAATGTAGACAGCGTTTCATACCAAGCTCTGGGAGCTTGTTTCAAACCATATACTGTTTTGTGCAGTTTGTAAACTTTCTCTGGACCTGCTTCCTCGAAACCTGGTGGTTGTTCAACGTAAACTTCTTCACCAAGAATTCCATTGAGGAAAGCACTCTTCACGTCCATTTGGTAGACTTTGAACCTCTGATGAGCCGCATATGCTAGAAACAGCCTAATTGCTTCTAGTCTTGCCACTGGTGCGTAGGTCTCATCATAGTCTATCCCTTCTTGTTGACAGTAACCTTTGGCAACTAATCTTGCCTTGTTTCTGATTACTTCAGCATTTTCATCCTTCTTATTCCTAAACACCCATTTTACATCAATCACTCCTTGATGTGTAGGACGATCAACTAGTGACCATACTTCGTTTCTTTTAAACTCGTTGAGTTCCTCTTGCATGGCTGTGACCCAGTCATGATCGGCAAGAGCTTCTTCAACAGTTTTGGGTTCAGAGTAGGAAAGATAACAGCTTAGTGGACAGCTTTCACCTATCTGTCTTCTTGTCTTCACACCCGTCTTTGGGTTCCCAACAATGAGATCTTCAGGATGAGCATCGACCCATCTCCTTCGACGAGAGATTTCTTCTTTAGTAAGAGTTGGCTCAGGTGAGGGATCTTCAAACTCAGGTGGAGGTTGAGGAGTGAAGGGGTCAAGCTGTTCAAATTGTTCAGCAAGTTGATCCATTGACAGTTCTGCATTGACTGCAGGTTCAGTTGAAGTTTCTGGATCAGTTGAGGAGGTACTGTTTGGAGGAGCTTCGGTTCTCCCTTGGTTTGTTCCCCCTTGCTGAATGGGTGGATTTTGTGAATTGAAACCTTGTATAGGCTGACTCTCTTCTTCTTCCAAGTCGGTTGGGCTCCAAATTAGTATTTCATCTCGAAACTGTGTGTTGGAACCTGCTTGATTTTGATTTGCGCCTGTACTTTCTTCAGGTTGAGTCTCCCTGTACTCATAGATAGATTCATCAAAAACAACATGTGGTGTTACTTCCACAATATGAGTCTTCTTGTTAAAAACTCTGAAAGCTTTGCTGATCTCTGAATATCCTACAAATATTCCTGGATCTGTTTTGCTATCAAATGTTCTTAACTGTGATTTCCCATTATTATGAATGTAACACACACAACCAAAAGATTTAAGATATTTCAATCGAGGTTTCCTATCTTTCCACAGCTCGTATGGAGTTTTTTCATGTCGTTGATGAATGATTGATCTGTTCTGAGTGTAGCAAGCTGTGTTGATTGCTTCCGCCCAGAACTTCTTGGGAAGATTGGTTTCATTCAGCATTGTGCGAGCTGCTTCCTTTAGCGACCTGTTGCGTCGTTCAACAACACCATTCTGTTGAGGTGTGCGAGCTGCTGAAGTTTGATGTGTAATTCCATTTTTAGTGCAGTATAACTCAATCATGTGATTAAGAAATTATGTTCCACGATCAGATCTGATTGAGATCACACTTTTGTTCTTCATGTTTGACAGCTTGGTAAGCAGCGCAGGTAGCTCCACTAGTGTCTCCTTCTTTTTATGTAAGAAAATAACCCAAGTATATCGTGAGTAATCATCAACAATAATGAGAGTATATTTTTTACCGTTAATGCTTCTAGGAGTTACTGGACCAAATAAATCCAGGTGGAGTAATTCCAAGATTCTACTTGTGTTGTGAGCTGTAATGCTTGGAAATGACGATTTGGTCTGCTTTTCAGCTTGACTGGCTTCACAAACATGATCTTTGTTGTAGACTTGATCTGGAAGGTCATCTGCGAGCTTCTTGCGAGCAAGCTTGTTGATGGCTTTGAAGTTCAAGTGACACAGTCTCTTGTGCCATAGCCAGCTTACTTCAAGTACAGGTTTGGTGAACAGACAGGTTTCTTTCTCATCTGACCATTGTACTATGTACAAGTTATCCTGCAAAATACCGGTAAGAAGAATTTATTTTCCTTCCTTGTTCTTTATAGCACATTTGTTAGTAGAAAATTCTACTCTTTTTCCAGTAGAGCAGAACTGGCTTACTGAAAATAGATTATGATTTAAACCTTCAACATAATTGACATTAGATATTGTTGTTTTACCAACAATTAGATTACCATAACCTCTTGTCTTCCCTTTAGAGTCTCCTCCAAAAACGACTAGAGGTCCGTCACATTCGATGAAGTTTGTAAGCAAGCTTCTGTCGCAGGTCATGTGCCTTGTGCATCCACTATCAATGATCTAGACCGTGCCGCGAGCTGTTCGCTTTCTCCTTTGAGCTTTCCCATCCTGCAATTAGACAGATTTAGCAACCCACATGAATTTGGGTGCTTTGTTAGCAGGTTGGGTTTTAGCAGCTTGGTTCCTAAGCTTCTTCTTTTGAGAACTGTTGACTCGTGGTTTGGTCCGTTGCTTATTTGTTGAGTGGAAGGTTTCATTAGAGTATGCAGGTTGCAGTTGGTAGTGAGCAGGTTGATAGTACTGCTCCACATACCCACATCTGCAGCGATCAATTCCAGATCCACTTCCGTGTGGAAATTGATAGTGTCTACTTGACAGCTCAGGATATTGGTACCAATGATGATCGTACCAGTAACCTTCATTGTCAAGTGTTTGTTGATTTGCTCGTTGCTCATAGTGATTGTTTCTTTGTGGTTGAGCAGTTTGAATGGTTCTTGGATGAGAGACTGCTTTTCTTCTGCTAGCAGTTTGCACTTTTCTTGGAGCAGGTTGGCTTCCCTTTTGATAGGCAGGTTGACCATACAGTTTCCTAGGAAGCTCAACCTTTTTCTGTTCAACTGACGGCCTTAGCTGCTGCTTCTTGATAGCAGGCTTTCCATGCTCTTTCACCAGGATTGCTTGAGGTTGTTGAGCTGGATTTTTCAGTTTGAGCTTCTTGTCTGATAGAGTGTGATGAGCTTTTGCATTCAACCAATCTTCTTTCTTTCACGAACAGGACCTTCTCTTTTCTTTGGCTTCGCAGGTTTGACCACAGAATCCAATGCCAAACTTTATCTGAGCAGGTCTCTGGGCAGCTTGCAGGGCTTCAAGCTTTTCACCATTTTTGTTCATTTTTATCAAGACTTGTTGAAGCTTGAGCTCTTTCTGCAACAGCTTATCATGCTCATTTGAGAGATCTGACAGCTTGCCGTTCAAGCTGTTGATCTCACTGTCCTTTTCAGTGAGCATGTCTCTAAGGTTTTCTTCCCTTAAAGCTGATTGACCTAATTGGATCTTTAGGGTTTCTATCTCCCTTTTTCTTGCTTCATCATGGATAGTGAAGTCTTCATTCATAGCAGCTTTGAGTTTCACATTTTCATCCTCCAGCTTGGATCCTTCTATGACTATTTGTTTAAACATTTCTGAGAGCTTCTTGTAATCATCAAGCTGTTGTTGAAACTCTTCATACGTTGGCATTTCGGGTAGTTCGAAATCTGCATGTTCGGAGTTAGTTGAATATGAAAATGAGGTTTCAGTATCAACCTTGTATTGAACAAGATCGAGATCTTTTCCCATGTAGCATTCCTCATATTCAAATTCCTCGTCAGCTAAGCGACATTCCTCATCCAGTTCATCATTATCATCTTCATCGGAGGAGGTTGAGTCTGATAATGTGGCAACAGCTTTGGCTTCTTCCTCAGCTGCGATCATGGCATTGCGCTGCTCCTTAAGCTTTTGGTCTCTTTTTGCACGGAGCTCTTCGCGTTCAGCCTTTGATAGGTCCGGGCAGTCTAACTTGTAGTGACCTGGTCTGCCACATTCAAAACAACCACCCTCGGGAGTGTTAGAAGAATTGAATTTAGAGGGTTTTGTTTTACCTTCACCTTTCTTGTCGGAAGAAGAGGTGATTTGATTTCTCTTGAAATCCTTGTGATATTTACAGAATTTGTTGAAGCGTTTTTCAAGCTTTTCATTCCTTCTTGCCATGAGTGCATAGTCCTTCAATAATTTCTCCATTTTGGAGCATAAATCCTTTGGGATTGTTGTTTCCTCAGTCATTGATGCAGCTTTGAATGCAGCATCCTTTTCTTTCTTTTCGGGCTCGGTCTTCTTGCTTGAAGACGCTTGTCCTGACCCGTGCAGTCTGATCATTTCAAACTCATTTCTGATGAGTAGATCAAACAGTTGCTCGGTTGACAGGTTGCTGATATCCGACCTGCCGCGGTGCATGGCACTGTACACATGCCAGCTTGCTGGGGGAGATTGGATAACTTTGAGGTTGAGTTCACGCTGTGTATATTTGTCTTTCTTGAGAGCTGCGATCTCCAAAGTGATCATTGTGAATCTGTTCTTGAGCTGATCAATGGTTTCCGTTGGCTGCATTTTGAATTCTTCAAATTTGTTGCATGCCACTGACAGCTTGTTCTCCAGCATTTCTGTTGAACCAAGGCTTATAGTTTTTAAGGTGTCCCACATCTCCTTTGCAGTTCCAAGATTTTTTATCTTGGCAAGGTGGATTCCCTTAACTGTGCTAGAGATCAATCCCTTTGCGAAGCTGTCAAGTCCAGCTTCCTTTCTTTCTTCATTTGTGTATTTCCTGGGATCTTTGATCTTTGGCACATATGTTGCTTCAGAAGCTTTATCTCTAGAAACATCGACATCGTAGTGCTCGTAGATTGGTGTTGGGCCATTCTCGATGACATCCCACATCAGTACATGATGAGCTTGGAGGCATATCTTTATTCGAAAGCTCCAGTCTTCATATCCCTGCACAGAGAAATCTTCGGAGACGCGGAGAAGTGAAGCTTCCATATTGACAGTTTATGTATGTATGCACAAGCACAATTCTTAGAGATCTAGTTCTATTTGACACTAAAATACAAGAAGACTACTAGTATGCAGAAGCAATGGTCAAAAGAACCACCGCTCTGATACCACTTGTAGGTCCCGATAAGTATTCATTGGTGTATGGGGGGGGGGAATACACCAATTAGCCAACAGTTTTGACTTTTCAAAACAATTTGATCTTACTGAGTCGTCACTCAGTTTATCAGAGCAGTTTAGTTTTTCCAGCTCAATCAGTAAACTGCTGAGCTTGCGAAACTAACTTGCGTGCGGAAGTTTGGTGGGAAGATTGGCTAACAGTTTTCAATGACAGTTTCAAAGACAGTTTCATGCAAGACAGTTTTCAATGATTGTGCTCAAAGACAGTTTTCACGGACAGTTTTCAAAGACAGTTCACATGCAAGACAGGTTACGACAGTGCAGGTTGTGAGCATGCAAACTTTGTGAATAAAGATGTAAAGATAATAACAGAGAAACACGAGGAGTTTTATCGTGATTCGGAGTAAACAGCTCCTACGTCCACGCCAGATTCCGTCGAATCTGTAATCCCTTAACTTGAGATTTTCACTCCTTTTAACACTGGTGGAGGTCCGGTCCAAATTCAAGTCTTTCTCTTAGACTGAATCTAGCACGTTTCTAGAGTCGTGTCTCTTCTTACTTACATACAATCTTACATACAAACTTACTAACACTAAATGACTAGTGCTACTATCCAAACTTGAAAGCTGTGAATAGCTATCGTCGTAAGGAATACAACTCAATCAACTACACTAGTTTTTCAACTTTGATGGTAGTGAGAGTGTGTGTGATGTGTTCTAGTAAGACAGATTCCAGATAGATCAGAAATCTACAATGATCAACACTTGGGAAAACTCTTGTAATTTCGAGTGTTGATTTAAATAATTTCAGCTTGAGATTTCTGCAGTGTTTTAGCTTGTGTGTTGATTTTCCCGTTACTTCAATCTGGAATGAGTTGAGGTATTTATAGAGAAGCATTTGAAATAGAGCCATTGGAAGTGTATCAGGATTTGCAGGTTCCGTACACTGACACAATTCTTGTCGTTGAGTGAGAGCAGGTTTCATAACCATAGCTCAGGTTGGCCTTCACAGGTTGAGCTTCCTATTCCTCGAACTGTCTTCAGTCTCTCTGTAACCTTCGTGTGAGATCTTCTGGCATGGTAAGAGCAGGTTACATAGACAGATTACATAATGGAACAGTATGACAGGTTTGAGTAGATTAGGTACAGGTTGCACTTCCAACCTTGACCTTTACATGAGCAACATGTCCGCGTAAAGCTTGACTGATCCAAACACGGAGACCAGCCTGTTCCACTTAAAAACTTATATCTAAGTGTGGTTTCTAATAACATTATCAAAACTCAGTTTCAAAGGGTTCCCAACAGTTCCGGTGGCAACCTAACTCCCTTATCAATCGCTCACATGCTGGAGGCAGATGGTTCAGCTGTGGATTCACAAGATTATTCGGCAACAGATTTTGAAGTTCGTTTCCGTTCAAATCCAGATCTTTGATGTGGCTATCTTCGTTCTCGTTCGCCATATCAGTTTCAATGGCTTGATCAATCACACAGGAGGTGGTAGCTTGTTTTGCTAGCTTGGTTTCTTTCCTCAACCTTCGTGCAGTTCGCTCGATCTCCGAATCAAAGACTAAGTTTCCTGTATGAGAAGAATGGGGCATATACCAAGAAAATAAACAATAAAAATAAAAAGTCAAAAATTCAGACAAAAATACTTCTTAAAAACCAGTCCCCGGAAACGGTGCCAAAATTTGGTGCGTCGTTTTACACCAAAAATAATTCCGACTTCCGGTCGGTATGCGCACACTGCCCAAACAACGGTAAGCAAAATCATCTCCCAAAGGACTGGCGAGTTTTTCTCCGAATTTTCAACTGCAAAATTGAGAATTTTTTATTAATCTAATGACAAAAATAAATAATAAAATTTAAACGAACAAAGAATGCAACAAACAGCTTGAGATTTGGTTTTATCCAATAAAGAAACGATTCCGGCAGCAAACAATTCCACTCTAGCTTAATTATTCTGATTCTTGATGCAAAAATAACTTTAATTACATGCAAAAAAAATCGGTTATGATTACCGAAGACGCTTCTGACGTAATCTTATTTCTCCTTAATTTCTCGATAATTAGGAAGACGCTTCACCAATTATTTTCCTTATCGACTGACAACCGTAAGAGACACTCTATAGGTTTAATGAGTCGACATCATTATAAACAAGAGAAACCCGATTCAAAACCGACAAACTCTGACGCAGGATTATCGAATTAAGACTATTATTCCCTTGACTTTAAATAAGTCAATTTACCACTAATTAAATCTAATCACGATTACGTATGACATATTTAATTGGCTATAAATTAACTCGATTCAACTAAGCATTGTACACTACTTAGAAAAATAAAGCAATTAATTAGAATAAACACAGAGAATAATAGATCATTGCACAAAATTAAAGTATGAACACAAATTAGATCTCACAAAATAATTTAAGCCAGAGCTTCCTTGTATTTTCTGGAATAAGAAAATTAGCTAGATTGCATAATTAAATCGCAACCAAAATATATAATGATCATGAAGAGGTTGGCGTGAATATTGAAAAGAAAAGAAAACTTCAATCTGCTCTTCCAAAGCCAGCCGCTGTCCCAAGATTCAAGATGATGATGATAGGTTTTTCTAAATAATAAAATATACCTATATATACTAGAGGATTTCCTCATAATAAGTAAATAAATCTAGAGTCCTAATTTAACTAGGAAAGCATTAAATAATATCTTATCTAATAATATTCAAAAGTCTACTAACTAAATAAAAAATACTAAAAATCTATTAATCCTGTCAGGAATTAATTAGAAACCTTCCAATTCTTCAAAATCCTGAAATTGATTTATTTCTCGCCACCAACAGGGCTCCAGATGCGGTATGGGCACGCCGCCTGAATTTCCAACAGATTATGTCTTTCTCACTTCAGTTCCAACTCCAAAAACATCTTCCAAACTAGCTCCAAAATCACCAAAATATCTTCTTTCTCCTACAAAAGCATATTACTTCACAATTAATCCAAATCAAGGTAAATTCACTCAAAATAACACCAAAATTCGCCAATATATCCAAGACATAACTAGATAAATAATGCCCATAGTAATAAATAGAGATAATATACCTTTTTACTCAATTTAACTTTGTAAAATTAATTTTAGCTTTGGAATATAATTTACACAAAAAATAACCAATTTTTGCTTTTGAGGACAAAAATGCCCTTCCCTCTCCCCTAGGGCTGGTAAAGTAGCAGCTCAGCCCGACCCGACCCGGCCCGACCCGCCTGGTAAATAGTACTAAAAGAATATAAACATACTGCGTAATACAGTTACAATTTGATATTATCCATTTACCACTTACCACTTACCGTTAAACAATATTAAAAGAACATAAAACGTACTACGTAATGCAGTTACAAATTGACATTATTCGTTTACCATTTACCAGGAAAATAGTACTAAATGAACATAAATGTACTGCGTAATTACACAGTTCGAAAGATTAAAAAAAATGGATTAAAATTTTCAGGCCGGACCGGTGTGTGTCGGGCCGGCCGGTCGGGTTGGGCCGGGTCCGGTCGGGCTGCTACTTTATCAACCCTAGGAGAGAGGGAAGGGGGAGAGAGTGGTCATGTGCTCAAAAGTAAGGGCATTTTAGTCCTATATTTAAAAAAATTAGGTAGTTTTTGTATTTTTTATATCACATACCTAAAATTGATTTTACAATGTCTAAATGGATTTTTTTTTTTTTTGCCTCTAATAAATATAGATTCAAGCAAAACTTCTTAACAAATTTCCACCATATTTTTTTAATCAAATTGTTTTTAATAATTATTTTTACATGAACGTGATTATTCAACAAATTACTAAATTTTGTAATGCAAAAATATTTATAACGAGGGTCTATTTTCTTTGATAGAAAAAGAAATAAAGAGAGAAAAAAAAATTATGAATTTTTTAGTTTATAATATAGTCTTTACTGATTTTATCTTATGCTTTCAAATGTGAAAAAAATAGAAAAATATTATCATTCCAAATCAGTGAAAAAATATAATTATGATTTAAAATGAAAAGGTAGACAACGAAGCGCAACTCAGTTGGTAAGACGCTTATGTCAAAAGGTCAGGGGTTCGAGTCATATCGAGTGCGTGTGTAAGTGTGTTGTGTTTGGCTAATAAATAAATGAAAAGGTAGAAAAAAGAGCTACCTGCCCAATGAATTTTTTTTCCTCTGGCCACCTCATAAGAACAGTATTTATTTATTTAATTTCTTTTGAAGAATATTTATAAACTATATATACAAAAACAAAATAGAAGATGAATTTTTTTTCCTCTGGCCACCTCATAAGAACAATATTTATTTATGTAATTTCTTTTGAAGAATATTTATAAACAATATATACAAAAACAAAATAGAAGATGGAAAAAGGAAACGTAGAAAACCAAAAAAAATAAGGTGTTTAAGATTTATCAGAAAAAATTAAGTATGTGTGTTGGCCTAAGGTTAATGCTTGAAACTAAAAGTCCGCAGTTAGAGTAGTCCGTGTTTATAAAAGTTTCAAAATAAAAACTTGGCTAAAAAAGTTTTTTTTTATAATCATGGTTAAAAAGTATTTTATTTATCGAAAATGGCTATATTTCAGGCGAAGAGGCACCAAATCCAATAAGTACAAAATTCAAACAATCGTATAAATGGATTTTGTTTTGAGGTCATGTGGAAGAAGAAAACTCAAAGAAGCGCCGGTCATCTGTAACTAACACATAAATTCAACGGAATCCTTTTCGAATACAATCGGAGGTGCTTCTCGAGCCTCTTGGGGAAAGGCGTACTAGAGAAGAGGTTGGGAGGCTTGTGGATTTGCGTGATTTGGACGGTCTGGAAGTGGCATAATTCGGTAGTGTTTGATGAAAAGGAATGGGATTTTAGGAGAATAGAGGTGGAAATAAAATGTAAATTTCGAAGTTGTTGTGTTGCGAGGGGAGATGCCGATTCGGGTGTTAGCTACTTGGAGGGGGCGTCTAAGAGCTTGAATAATAGGTGGAATGTAATGTAATGGTGGATGTTTTGGTACATCTTATACCTTGTTGAGCAATAAAATTATATTTTTCCGATAAAATAATAATAATAATAACGATTCCTAAAAGTGTTACCCCTTAACATCATATCCTAACACGTGTGCTTATTTACTTGTAAACATGTTGGAGTGAACAATTATCGATTTTACATCCTTTCAAGATTTTATAGCCAACAAAACATACCATCAATGACAAAAGTTTTACTGGTAAGAGATTACACGGGCAATGCACGCACTTACTTACTATAATACTATGTATATGGATTTAATTAAACAATAGGTTCAAATATGAGACCCAAAATGCGTTCCTTCATCTGTGTATTGCTAATTCCATGTCCATCTCCATATTGGTACATATACTGCGCCTGCCTTCCAAGATCAGCTGCAATTCTCATAAAGTTTTCTGCGAATGGCAACTTTTTCTTAAATCTTTCTTCATTTGAATCTTTCGATGTTTCTCTTATCATAAACTTTACATACTCACGAGCCTCCTCCATCGAACCACCCGTATCGTTCATGTAGCACTCAACTGCTTCTGGCACATCACCTCTCCTCGTCTCGAACTAAACAAGTTCAAAAATAAAAATGAAAAACAAATTAAGAAATCGCACATACTCCCTCCATTTCATAGAAAATGCTCTGTTTCTTGAATATATGTGAGATATAAAATAAAGAAACAGAGCCCTTTCGACGAAATGGAGGGAGTATATAATAGAGCTAGCTCTTCGAAGAATATGTAAATAATGTTGGAAGAAATAATTAAACTTATTGTTTAATAAATGGAACTAGTCGGTTTGTGTACTAGTGAATTAATTAGATGCAGTGTCTCTAGAGTTTCTAGGTTCATCCATATGGCCTATATATTTGCAGATGTCTCTCGTTTTGAGATGAAGTGAGATAATATAATTTTCTTCCTCCATATTTACAGTTTATATTTTCATCTTCTAGCCAACAAATAATATGTACAAACCGGTCCGGTTGCTAGATCATTTGCAAGGCGTAGAACCATTGCTGAACAACGAACGACGTTGTGATAATTGCGCAAGTTGTCAGCAGCCTCATTCTCTATTGGATTTGATATGAGGAAGAATACATGTGTTAACATTGTAGGAGCTGATATTGAAATCCATGCAACTTCCATGTATTCCTCTAGTGTTGGTTTATACCCAGTGTAGTACCATTCTGCCTTTTTTGCGTATGCTCCGCACAAATCCGCCCACTGCCTCACAAATTATTATGCGATTAATTAAAAGGGAAGAATTAATAGTAGTAATAATTTGAAGTTAATTAGTAAGTAGTGTTACAGATTTTCTTAAATCTTGAATCACGAGAACGTCTTGTTCCTTGAGAACATGGTACGCCATCTCATCGATGAAGCTGTCCAGCGCCAGATAACAAATTTGCATATACTTTGGAGTTTATCTAACGCTTTAATATCCCATCTGAAATATTAATTAACAACTTTACTTAGCACGTTAATGATTAATTCTTGATATTGATCATATATATAAGAGGATATTGAATAAAAATTAGAAGCAAACTAACCACTTTAATTCGTTTGAGTGTACTAATTCTTGATTTGATTATAAATGTATATAGAGAGAGTTTGGTTTATATAAAAATAATTTCTAACGTGAGAAATATGAATTGATCTAGACATTAATCTAAGATTCACATTGATTTAAGTATGATTTCGTACACAATTAACATGATAATACTTAAGTATGAATTCGTATATAAATAAGCATGATCATAATGTAAGCATGATTCATAGTTGTGTATAGATTTAAGCTTTGTTATGCTATTTGGCCACATTATGGCCGGCCATAATCTCCTTTATTGAATATTTAAAAAGGGTCAAAATAAGTAAAATGCATCGGGCCCACTAAGGATGCATTACTTATATTTTATTAATTTTATATTATTTAATTTGACTATAATACTATCGTTATGACTGATCATAATATGGTTGCATAGATTTATGGTTAAGCTTTTCACATTTTCACGTCATGATTTATTTTTATCTGAATTATTCCCGTTAGATAGATAGATAGGTGTGTGTGTTGTCGACCCTACCTTTGAATGGTGTCGTTGAAAAGTTGAATTTCTTCCAAAGTGCCATAGACATCAAATATATCATCAATTACTGTAATCAAATTAAAATAAAGAGCTTGGTTGACAGATTCTTGGATATCCATATTGAGGCTCACATAGGAACCCCACATTCCATATATAGTTCTCCACCACCCTATCTCTCGCAAACGGCAGCTTTTCAGCTAGTTTGGATTCCTCCCACCATCTACATACACACATATACAATATATAAATTAATTTTCATAATAATAATAATATGATACTACTACATATTAAGTGGTCACCTTGAGACTTGCTTGAGTTCTTGTTGATGTGTTGCTTGAACAATGTTGAAGTCCAATTTGGCAAGCTCGAGCATAATAGGGTTCATGTTCCATCTCTTCGCACAAGCATCTACGAACCATCTTGCGTTAGGCCTTTGAATGCTCCAATGAAGAGGTAACCCTAGCGAATGGCGCACCAAATCCGAAAGATGTCCGTCCATTATTCCACCATCATCAAGCTTTTTCTGCAGAAGGTTTGTTGAGAATACCCTCGCTTGCTCCAGAGTCTCTTCACCGTGTGTCAGAAGGAAGGAAGCTTCATATAGCTGTAGCAAACCCTTCGTATCTTCACCTAGGCTTCCTTTAAAATCGCCCTCCTCATTCTTGAAACAATCAAACACTCATGTGGTACGTATATGAAAACAACTTATAGAAGAGTATGCTTAGAGATAAAGTATAGTATTTAATATTTTAATGCATATTTTTTTATTTTAAAATTAATTAGAGCATCATATATACATGAAAACATTTTGATATTTGATCTTAAATAAAATAGCATATCAAGACCTTTGTAAAATCAGATAACAAACGAGTAACTTATGATAATTTAAAATCTTGCAATTCAAATTGTATTGGGATACGTGAATAAAAAATGTGTGTGTAGATGCTGAATCAGTATTTTACTTGCTTAAGGTTGGCAAACTTAGCCTCCTTTATTTTGTTCAAAATTATACCCTTAATCAAAATACAAAAATAGAAAAAGAATAGTTAAAAACTATTAATTGTTGTGTGGGGGTGTGTGTGGAAGAGGAGAAGAAAGATATAGGAAAACAATTACGGAGAAAAGAAGAGGGGTTGGTTTCTTTCTTTGCTAGGGTTCATGGCTTAGATAGATTGAATTCTTCTTGATTGTACATAGTTGTAATCTTCTCGGTTCTTGATAGTGAAATCAATCTCCAATTTACCTTCCCATACATGGTTGTATATAGGATTTTTATCTGAACCACGTAAATTTTGGTGTCCTGCATTCACGTCTAGGTTCGTTCATGTTAATCTATATGTTTTTGTGAAGAGTGTTGTTGAGCATGTTCTTGAAGGTTGCTTCGGAGATTTGCTTGTTTGCGTTTTTTTGTTGTTTGAATCCTAACAAAAACAATTAACAAACACTATGTCCAAACACTGTCAATTGCTCACACATTATTCATATACATGTGCCATCATAAATTATTTTATTGCACTTATTCACTACACGAATGCACAAGCAAATCTGTTCGTGTAAATTGAGGATTTGCCTAAACAATAGGTTCAAATATGAGACCCAAAATGCGTTCCTCCATCTCTCGATTGCTAATTCCATGCCCATCTCCATGTTGGTACATATACTGTGCCTGTCTTCCAAGATCAGCTGCACTTCTCATAAAGTTTTCTGAGAATGGCAACTTTTTAAACCTTTCTTCATTCGAATCTTTCCATATTTCCCTTATCATAAACTTTACATGCTCACGAGCCTCCTCCATCGAACCACCCGTATCGTTCATGTAACATTCCATTGCTTTGGGCACATCTCCTCTCCTCGTCTCGAACTAGACAAGTTTAAAACCAAAAATTATTAATTATACTTATTGAGCATGTTGTATGCATGATCAACATGCTCAATAATACTCCCTCCGTCCCGAGCTAGTACGTAGCTAGTGAGTTATAGAATAATGAAAATGGACTAGTAGGTTGGGATAGAAGGAGCATATATATATATAATTAGGTTTTGCACAAACCGGTCCGGTTCCAAGATCATCTGCAAGGCGTAGAACCATTGCCGAACATCGAATGACGTTATGATAATTGCGCAAGCTGTCAGCAGCATCCTTCTCTATTGGATTTGATATGAGGAAGAATACATATGATAATATTGTATGAGCTGATATTGAAATCCATGCAACTTCAATGTATTCTTCTAGTGTTGGTTTATACCCAGTATAGTACCATTCTGCCTCTTTTGCAAATGCTCCGCACAAATCCGCCCACTGCATGCCTCACAAATTATTTTGCAATCAATTAAAACTTTTAATTAATATATATATATATATATATATATATATATATATTACTATTATAAAAGAGTTAATTCTTACAACTTTTATTTTGCCTAATATATCCCCTTTTTTTTAATATATTTTGAGGGTAACAAAGTAATTATAAACGTAATTTTATTATTGAATTAAATTTATATAAATTTCTTATACTTCAACTACAATTCTATTTTTCCGCTCTTATTTATTATCTCAATTTTCCAAGAACATTATTCATCTCATCAAGAATCTATTGCTTCCTACGTGCTATATCATAAAACTCACACTAATAATAAATAATAAGTATGATATAAATAGTGAAATATAACAAAAATTATTGTATTATTTTTAATATATTTTTCAAAATTAATAAAAAAAATTGTCTACGTGCAACGCACGTAATCTCTGTTGGTATGAACTAAAAGGGAAGAATATATGTATAGTAGTGATAATTTGAAATTAGTAAGTGGTATTACGGATTTTCTTAAATCTTGAATGACGAGAACGTCTTGTTCCTTGAGAACATGGTACGCCGTCTCATCGATGAAGCTGTCTAATGCCAGATAACAAATTTGCATGTACTTTGGGAGTTTATCTAATGCTTCAATATCCCATCTGAAATATTAACAACTTAAATTAGCACATTCATTAATTCTTGATATAATTATATATACACGAGAATATTGAATAAAAATTAAAAGCAAGTTAACCACTTTTTAATTCATTCGAGTATAATAATTCCTGATTTGATTATATATATATATATATATATATATATATATATATATATATAAATAAGTGCCAGTGTGCGGGTATCCGAAATATGTTCAAAATTATATAAAATCATGCATAAATATGCTTGTTATTATGCTTATTTCTATATAATTTGTTACTTAAAATATTTTCATCCTTATTGTATATCGCAATTATGCTTATATCAATATAAGCAGTAGATCTTAATAAGATCAATCGTTCAGATCTATTCATATTCCTCACGTCAGTACTTATTTTTATATAAACAACGTCTTAATAAGTTGTCGAGCCTACCTTTGAATGGTATGGTTGAAAAGTTGAGTTTCTTCCAAGGTGCCATAGACATCAAATATATCATCAATTACTGTAATCAAAATGAAAAGCTTGGTTGTCATGATCCTTGGATATCCATATTGAGGCTCAAATAGCAATCCCACATTCCATATGTAGTTCTCTACCACCCTATCTCTTGCAAACGGCAATTTCTCAGCCAGCTTTGATTCCTCCCACCATCTACACACACACACATCATTATATATATATATTCTTAAGAACATAATATAATTAACTTGTAGATATATACATCCGATTTTGATCTTCTATTGCAAATTCCGTGTTGTGTTTCCTGTTGTAATGACGGAGGTCGTCACGTGTCACAAATATTTTTAGGAAGTATTTATATATGACACGTGGCGACTGTGATCCGTCGTTGGAACAAGAGATGCAACACGGAATTGCAATAGAGGATCCGAATCGAGATATGTAAAGTGGTCACCTTGAGACATGCTTAAGTTCTTGTTGATGTGCTGCTTGAACAATGTTGAAGTCCAACTTAGCAAGCTCGAGCAGAATAGGGTTCATGTTCTCCGATCTCTTCTTCGCACAAGCATCTATGAACCATCTGGCGTTAGGCCTCTGAACGCTCCAATGAAGAGGTAACCCTAGTGAATGGCGCACCAAATCCGAAAGATGTTCGTCCATTATTCCACCATCGTCAAGCTTTGCCTGCAGAAGGTATGTCGAAAATACCCTCGCTTGCTCCAGAGTCTCTTCACCAATGTGTCAAAAGAAAGGAAGCTTCATACAGCTCTAGCAAACCCTTTGTATCTTCACCTAGACTTCCTTCGAAATCTCCCTCACAGTTCTTGAAACGATCAAACACTTCTGCAGTACATAAAAATATATTGATGTTTGATCTTAAATAAAATATCGTGTATATATCAAGACCTTCGTAAAAGTCGGAGAGCAAACGTGCAAAAAAGGGGCATAGATGTTGAATTGGTAGTTAGATAAATAAGTTATAATAATAAGCCTCTAATTATTTCTTTATTAAGAAAGAGCCCAAGATGAATGGGATAAGAAAAAGAAACAAAACTCGTTATGAACGGGACTGATGGAGTATATGGGACGGAGCACCTTGAGAAACTTTAAAGCCATGCTGTCTGAGGAGTCTGAAGGAAAGAGATGTTGAGTAGAGATCCATTTTCTTGCAGTATTTCTCATCCAAATATATACAACTCAAGATTTGGCGGATTTCATCCTCAAAATGATAGGATAGCCCTAGCCTCTGAAGATTATCGATCAACTCCAACTGTCGAAACCAGCTCGGTTCTTCCTCAACCAACTTCTTCACTTGCACAACTAGCTCACAAGCCCTTTTCACGTGCTTCTCTTCCTATAAAGTAATGTTTGTGTGAGTGTGTGTGTGATAAAATAATATCACTCAAGAATCTGAACACATTAATTAGAAAGACGGCACACACCCATGCATGCGCACGCACGTACCGTGTAAACACTGTTGAGTGATTGAATACGGTCGAAATCCCAAAGGGTAGGCTTGTAATTTCCCGATCTTCGTGTAGAGCTAAGTTCATCAGTACAAGGAACAGTGGGAGTAGCAGTGAGGTTGAGGGAGGAAGACTGCAGCGTGCATGAAGCGGGAGAAGCAAGCCGCAGTTTTTGATGTTTCTTATCAACAAAATTAGTACTTCGTTTGATAGGAATACACATACCAAGTGTAATGGTAGACATATTGTTTATCAATGGATCTTTTGCTTTTGGTTGATGGAGTTTAGTGAAGCTAGCTACTTGCTACTATATATATAACTGGAATTCCACTTTTAATATCGGTGGAGACGATCTCGATGTTAGCTAAAGGCTCTGATATCACGATAGAAATTCATCTTTTCTAAGTTTTTTTCTATTCATTTATATTATAATTGCCCATAGTTTGTCTTAATTTTGGAAAAACTTGTGGCAATTGATAAAGGGTATTTTATTTTCACATGAGATACTATGTTCGAAAATGTGTCCATCATTCATGTCCCACAATTAATTATTTTTCCTGTTTTAATAATATTTATTATAAAAATAATTATATTATTGTATAATGAATCATAATTAATATCTATAATTAAATAATTAAAATTAAAAACATAATATATACTCTAGTTTTAAATTTGGTAGTATGCCCCACAAGAAAAACACTTTAGTATATAATTAAAAATATTAGATGAGCCCACAATAATTTCACTTTAACATTTTAACATTTTGACTTATTAACATATTATCAAAAAATATTAAACTCCATGCCGAAAATTTTAACTCCAACGATCATGGACGGAGGAAGCATATGCTTATATCATATGTTGATGATAGAAATGCATCATTTAATATGTCCACCGCTGATGTGGCAATGCCACGTATGTAATGTAGGTTTAGTTTTTTTTGGTAGGTTAGTAGTATTTAAGGTATATATTTAAATTAATTTTTTATATTTAATATGTTCACGGTGGGCATTGTAGCATTACTCATGTTGATAGATACTAAAACATGAAATTTAAACAAACGCGAATATACTAATGTGTGGATGATAAATAAGTCGATATTGGAAAAGTAATATACTTAAAAAACTAATGCAGAATAGCAATAAACAATTAAACCAAACAATTTTTTTTTAATTTTATTTTAATCAATAGAAGCAATGCACGTCTTCAATAATGAAAAAGAGACAGCAATATTTCACCAATTACTACAAGTGATACAGTACGCCGAAGTCGCTAACCACGTTTTACATGTTGAAGTTTTGGAGTTGAGTGAGGGCAATCGCATCGCAATATATTTAATTCCACACGGCGTCTTACAATAAAGCTAAATAAAGTAAAGTAGTATATATTACTATGATGAAGACAATTGGAATATCATCGATAATAGAGATTCACAATTATGTACGAGCTTGTATGTGGGCTGATTCATTTCCAATCGACAAAAGAATAGTACTTCCTCCGTCTCATTCTACTTGAGTCACCTTTTATTAATTTAAGTTTATTATAATAATCAAATGACTCAAATAAAGTTGGACAAATGAAGTATTAACTTTTCAATTGGGAACCTTTTGTCAAATTTAAACTTAAATCTTTATCAATTAATAAAGAATAAGTATTGTTGATCCCCAAATGAGTTAAACAAGTGTCAAGGGGGTGAATACATGCGTTTTACATCTTTGCAACTTTTCGATTTTTGCTAATCAGATGAATTCTAACAGCTTATTAGATATCTCGGCTACAAATAATTTTGGTCATTCTAAATTTGTCACTATTTTATGTTCGTCGTCAATATATATATTCGTTGGCTGCCAATTTGTCAAAATTGAAAATGTTTCATAATTTTGTCAATTAACCAAAACTCCCATAGGAATCACTTCCAACTTCTAAATGATTCCAACCATACGAAAAACTATGAATTCCAACTCAAAAAAAAGAGGGGAATGAATGACTAAGTTGGGAAAATCACTTCAACTCATATTTTCATCTGCTAAAGACATCAAATTATACTTCCTTCTCACTGCCATGCATATACAATGTGCTTCTATACATATTTACGCAGCCTTCTGCTTTCCCTCAAATTTGTTTCCCATCGAGGCCTATTTTCTTGCTCATAGAGTGAATCCACAATTGTCAGTTTAGGAGACAATGCCTCGTTCTTCGAATGCTTTCCACCTGACTTTCATCCTCAGAATCCTCAACCACACAAGCTGCAAGATCCTCACTCTCCATTGTAGAATTCACATCTCTCTCTTTCTGCACCATCTCATTAGGAAATCCAATTTCAGAAGCGCAATCCTCTTCACTCCGCGCACCTAGTGGTGCGACTGCAGACTCGCCGGAACAAGTTCTAGAAGCTTCTCCAGCCAGAAAGAAATTGAGCTGACACGGAGACATCAACTCACCCGCTTTATACCTACTTTTTACAGCAGGCGTTTGCATCCCAGACGCTTCCTGTTTGAGATCACCACAATCAGAAAAGATATTTTGTTTGATATCATAATCTAAACAAATAGTTTCCCAGATCATGTTGAGGAATTTTGCACATTGCATCTGTTGGAAGGTAAATACATACAATTGAAGAAAGTAGATCGATGAGAAAATATTGAGCACGTGTTTACTAAATTCCCTAGTTATAGATGCCATGTTTGAGGAAGTAGAAAAACAACAATTCGAATCAAGGGTTACAGATATACTCCATTCCATGTTACGCGAGCATAGGAAGCTAAATGTTTGTCAGGGTATTACCTCCAATGGCAAACTCAAGTTATTGAATTGAATAATCGGTACTCGCTGCTTACAAGGTTGATCCTGTTCTTTGGCATTATTCCTTTGCTTCGGCATGGGTGCAAAACACTGCTGCCTCGGAGTATCAAAGTCATCTACCGAGTCAAAGTTGATACCACGACATAGTTCTTTCCCACCATCTTTTAGTACAGATCTCGAACTTCTCTCACCAATAGCTCTGCCAAGTTTTTTAAGATATTTATTATTACTAGAAGCTGGAGGATCTTTCTGTGCATTATCTCGACTTAATCTGTAGATCAGTTTTCTAATATGATCGCGTTTCTTTAGTGAAACCTCAGCAGGAAGGAACCAATCCTCATTAAGCTGCAGAGACAGTATAGACCGAAATTAGAAATTTAAATGTACCAAGAAAATCTCAATTAGCTCATTACATGGTGTTGTTAAGTAGAAACTGAAGTAAAAAAGCACAAATCCTTTCATAGTCTGATTAAGAATAATGCTTTATTCATTTTGTCTCTGGTGCTACAAAACCTTGAAGCTGCATAGGAATTGGTTTCAGCCAAGACACACAAACTCCAGAAAATATGCCCCACCAAAACCCAATATCAAAAAAGTATCAAATTTCACATGATATACATCACTTACAAATTGCATCAACTACATTGTCAAAAGTATCACATCCCAGAATCAATACATAGCCAAACTTGATTTGGATCTAGGAATTCTCGAATAAAGATATGAAGCATCAGATAGCACCAATTGGTAAATACTAAATAGCTGTATAATTATGGAGTATTTTTTTATGATAATGGTGCACACAAATATAATTCCCATATTATGGCAATATATCCTAGTACCACTGTCAAGCTTTTAACAATCTTTGAGTTAATCAGAGAACTATTAAGTTTCATATAGAACTTACAAAGTCAATCGATATAGAAGCCTGCTCCAGAAAAAGTTCTGCATAGTGAAGCAAGAAAAGGCCACAATCGAACGAGTTTTCCTGCTGTGGTAGCTGAAACGACATATATAAGAAAGAAATCAAACTCAAAAAAAGTTAAGATGGTTCATATAAATCAGATACTGAGTGCATGGACGATCTACAGAGCAAATTAGACAGCATTTGAGAAAGGGGTTGCACTCATAACCAGTTTCTCATAAAATTAGGATATTTGTACATTTGTACAGGTAAACATTACCCAGTACTTCCTCCTACCATATTTGATCAACTACTTTAAACAACCAAGCATTCAAGAGAAATTCCAAGACATTGCTGAACGAATGCTATGCTTCCCTTTTACAGGGGGTTCTCTATATCAATAATCAATCAGAAGTTCACAACATACAGGAACATATATATATACACACATTCAAAGTCATATGTTCTTTACATACGTGTCATTCCCACTAGCTTCTGACATTTATATTTCAAGACTGATAAGTGATACCTTCAACCTCATTATCCACTCTACGAAGGCATTATAATGCTATCTCATTTACATCAGTTTTAATCAAAATCAGAATATTTGACTACTGCATGATCTAATGCAAAAAAAAAAAAAAAAAAAAAAATTACCCTGACAAAGGTAGTAAGAATGGCATTAACGGGATTAAGATAACCTGAAGTGAAACAAAATTCAAATGCAAGAACTTCTCTGCAATTTCCTTCCCTTGTTCCTTCGCTCTTTCTTTCCATTCTTGCCACAGGTAACTGCAGTTTCAAGATAAGAAAGGTTCAACTCATCCTGGTATGAAAACCATCAACATATTCCAGAGCAAGCAATATCAAGAAAAGAGAAAATTGGTCTATAATTAAGTAACACGTGATCTCAAGCATAAAAGTACATCTAGGCTTCACTCGGGAACAATAAGAATCCTCTGATATATCACTTCAGTTTTTGAAGCCAGACTAAGCAGAGAGATATAGGCTATTTTGTGTAACTCTACACACATCTTGAACTGCTCAGAGAAATTAAGAACGAGATTTGTTATGTTAGTCCTGCTTAACGTAGAAACCAAGTCAGATCGATTACCAACAAACCAAGATTGTTATATTTTAATTTAAAGACAAATGGTATTTGGTGGATAAAAAAACATAAAATATAAATTCAGTCATAGAAGGAAATTAACTCTGACCACATTGAATGCAGTCACTCACTAAACAGGAGAGATTAATGACAATTCACTTTCACCTTCGTCCTTGAATAGATCAAATAGCTCAAAGATCCTTCCTGAGAAGAGAACTCACAATTCATGTCTAGTTAAGTAATCATATACTCATTTTGGTGTGCTCAATGACATAGGGACATTTAGTAACACCTTAGAGTCTAAGTACTTTATATGCTCTAGAAATCACCGTTCTTATCACGTCTAACAATTTGTTATGACAATGACCTCTTGAGGGGTAAATAAATTCTGTAGCGAGTCTGTATAACGTGAACAATGAATGACTTTGGTATGGCTACACAAGGTACCTCATAATTCCCCAGACATGACCTATAGAAGCCCATATTGGACCCTAGAATATCACATTTTTCATAGTTTGACTCTTCTTATTTTATTGGGGGGAGGGGGGTTACCCACGCATCTATGTATAATACACTTATACCCAAACACACACATATATATATATATACATCTATTAATGGCTTAGTGATGGCACACAAGGCTTAATAGTTTACCCATACATGGAACATATAATTATCGGATTGCAGAAAATCTCCAATACTTTGGATTAAGGTGCCTTTAGCATAAAAATGCCAGTACTTTACCTTCTAATAAGTTTCTCGAGTCCTCCGTGCATTCCTCTGATCGAGTCCATGTGAAGAATGCATGGCACTTTAGATGACTCATCCATATCTTTGTCTACACAAGAGGTATCCAAAGTTGAAGCAGATAAAAAAGACAATACAAACAAACTGCAAAAGATTATAAGAGATCGTACTTCTTAAATAAGCCACTTCTCCAGGATGGCAGATAATAATCAAACTCCAATGTAGACTAACAAACAGAAGAAACAGCATTAGAGCATTAGACAACCAACTCGAAAATATGTGAAAGCTACGTAACAGCATTTATTACCTAAAGTTTACAGGTATGAATATATAGTCCTTTTCGAAAAGGTTCACATTCCTTGTCCATTTAAGAACGCTTCGAAAGGTATCTCTTCCTCCGCAGCCTTTGGATGATTCTTGTTTTACAGCAGCAAGCTTCTGAAAGAAAAATGTGTTGAAGAAGTGGAACCTGTGCTGCTTCGCCACATTGGTTTTATTTAAGAGATATCTGTCATCCAAACACATGCTCTCTGTTACATTTTCTTTGGTAGTGGAATCAATGTCAATGGTATTTCCACTCAGCAGTTTATAGATTTAAAGCACACTTGTCCCTCTAATAGTTATGTGTCGTACAAACATTATAGCTTTATGCGCAACTTAAGGTATTAAAAAAAAAAATGAAAAAAGGCAAACTGCCTGGAAAAGACTACATGAATATATACTAACCACAATAGCACTATATATGCAATTAATGGAAGTGTATTGCATTTCCTAGTAAAAAGGTCCCGTATTGCCTTAGAAAAACCCTTATCACGGTCCAGGAACTGAGAAAGTGTTATCATTGTATCTGAATCTAATTGGTTCAAAATAAATTTTAAGAAAAACAAGAACAGGTCATTTTCTGAAAGTAATATAGCAACAGAAATACCCAAAAAATTATGGAAAACTGAAAACATACTGGCAGAGATATGTGTTACCCACATCCAAACTGAGATATGGGAAAAGGAAGTTCATCTAGATATATTAGTTATATATGAAAGGGATGAAACAATAACCAACCTTTAAACTTACCTAATGTAGAAGTCGATAATGGTATCATTGATGAAAGTCCTTGGCTGTAATAACTCAATATCCCTTCTACTTATGATGACTGCATCGGGATCCCCGTCTGGGTATACAACTTCTTCAAAGGACTCTTCGAAACAACATTCACTACGATTCAAATGAAATAAATTTCAATTACACATTCTTTGGAAAAGCTAAAATTGATGAAGAAAATTATGAAAAGTATTGGCTAACCTAGTAATGTGTTTACCCTGTTTATAAAAAATGGGAAAACATAGGCATGCAGAGATATGCCGATACAAGATTCTTAAATTAATCATGCGAATGATATAATCTTGCATAAGAATGACAGAAAAAATAGATCTTATATATTGATGTAATGTTTCAAACGGACATAAAAAGTCCTTGCCGAAGATGAAGGTCATTAGAAGAAGTATGCACATTGCAGGAAGTATGCAGCAACCAGCAGATGTTTAGGTGATGACAGTGTCACAGAAGAAAACAGAGACAAAACCTTTTTCTGCAAACACACCAATTATTCCTCCATTAGCAATCACTACGAACCAAATAATATTCCACTAAGCACTCCCTCGTAAAATTTAATCATATGCTTTAAATTTTCCAGGAGCAGTCAAATGGCAAGTTTCCAGCCTTCTTGCCTTCATCCCCGAGAAAAATGAAAATGAAACCAATTTACAATTAATTGAAAAGCAATACTGTTCTCAGATAAGGAGAACAAACAAAATAAAGGTTACTATGATGAAATATCAAAAGAAGCAAGCCGGATGTAAAGAAAATCAAGCTAATATGCCATTAAACCTCGGATGCAGTTCACACAATGCTGATCAGGACAATAATATTTGGTGTGCTAATTAATTTTTAGCACAATTCTTTGACAGCTCTTGTTGAGCCCCCTTCTCATTCTAGCGTGATCTCAACCTTCTCTAAGAATAACAAAATCTTATGTTTTTAGCTTTAGCTCTTGATGGCAACTAGTTGGAAGTGTATGAAGAAAATACCACAGAATAGACACTATAATGAAAAAGGATGAGCATTTATAGAATGAACTATGTCTAGCGCACAACTTACGTTACAATGGTTTTCCAAGAAGCACTATATTTCAAATCCAATGATCTGATTTCTTCTTGTTTCACAGACCACTGAGGATCATCACGAATGACAAACTCTACCTCCACACTACCTGCACCAAGGAGGAAAAAGCTTATACCAATTAAAAAATCCATCAAATTTGTGGCATGTTTTCTGAAACATGAAAAGCTTCTCCAATACATTGAGCTACCGCGTTCACTACACTAGAAAGATACAAATAATCAGGACATCAAATTGGGGGTGGGAGTGGAAAATAATCAAATTGGGGGTGGGAGTGGAAAAGACATGGACAAAATCCTAAAATCCAGATAATCAGCACATCATTATAAGCTGATAATCTACTCTCATTCCTTTTGAAAGATGAGGTTATCTGGCAATTTAAAAATTATAAGCAAAAGGAAACCAAGAAAACTAGTGGCACTAGCCCTCCACTTCCAAATCAAATTGAGGGTGGGAGTGGAAAATAACTTCTTTGTTTTATAAGCATTAAGTATTGAGTCTACTATGTTAAGTCAACAGAATCTCAAGAGAGAAGACTATTCAAGTTTATCAAGACCTCATAGTTAGCATTCACCACTTATAACCAACAACCGTTAAAGACAGAATAGAACAGTTCATAGCAACAAAAGAAAAATGAGTTCATTTCTGAAACATCACAGTAACAGAAAAAATGAACAAGATTTGACATTTCAAAACGAGAATGTACAAACTCAGATATAAAACAAGTTGAACAAAAAAGAGGAAAGTTGATTCCACTAAATAAATCAAAGGTAATAACAGGTTACCTAACTTCGAATTACTAGTTTCATCCGCATTTGCATCGTTGTATCTTAAGTATAGGATGATGACTTCAGCTTTATCCTAAATTTAGCAACAGCAGAAAAGTTAACATATTTTGTGTTAATCCAACAAGGAATCAGAAAAGTGCATTTCAAGAGGCTGGATACTTACACTTTCACATTGCTGATGCTCAATATCTAAAATATCTGAGGTTGGCCATTCAACACAATGAGTCTTCTTTCTATCAGAAAGGGGTGAGCCCTCCAATCTGATGAATCTCTGAGAAAAGGTCAAGAAACATCTTCTATAATAATCTTTCCCATGTTTAACGTAAAGGGGAGCAAGAACCACCACAGCTTCCTGCAGAGGAAACAAAAGGAAAAATGAAAAGAAAGCTATAAATAAATGAAGAAATTGGATACAGAGAGTGAATTGGCATAGGGAGACGAAATTCACATTATTAAAACAAAGAAAGAAAAAGAATATGCTTCTAATATTGTATGAAGAAATCAGTTTTCTCAGCATGCACAGGGAAAAAAAACATATAAGGCTTAAGACTGAACAATAACAAAAGAAAGAAAAAAATATATATATTTTCACCATTAGATATCTAAAATATATTTCAGTAAAACACTAACACAATCGTTACTGTTGGCACCAAACTCTGATGATTGCTCCTTCAGTGAACCTAGAAACAAGCCAAAAGACCATTAATAATACTGGTTGAGTTCAAAATAAATCAGCAAAACCTTATAACTAAATGCTGATGAGGAAATAACCTTCATTTTCTCCCATATTAATAGAAGAACCTAATATTCCTGATTCCAATCTTTCATCGTCATCAGAGTCTAGATGCAGAATTTGATTCTGCATACAAAAAAGATCAACTAAAACTAGGATATCCTAGTGAATTGATTCAATTATCATAGAACGAGCTAAGAACTGAAATGCATGCTCAGACAAACAGTATAATACTAAATGAACTATTTACATGCTTCTTTCCAGCTGTATGACATCCTGGTTTCCTCCCTCTTGCCAGGGAGGATTTTACCCCAGAAGTACATTCAGAACTTTGACACTCTAGGGAAGAAAGTGGTGTTGATTCGGAGCTTAACAAATCAACCGACATTCCAACATCTGTCCCCATAGTTCTATCTTGAGAAACACAATCAGTAGCATCAACACCCAACTCATCATTCTCAAAATGCTTCTGTTTACTCGTGGCTTCTTGAGCAACTGCAAAAGTTGGTCATGAAAGAAGTCAGAATGCCATTTCAATATCATTACCTAAGGTAATGGCATAAAAAGCAGAAAAAAATACAGCAACACAAAAGATAATAGCACAACAATGTGCACGAAATAAGTCAATTTACCATATACAATATTCCATCCATCCCATTCAAAGCATCCCCTTTCTTTTCGGCACGGTAACTAAGAAGAAGGTGTAAAATGTGGAAAAGCGGTAGAGTCCATTCTTTTTGAAGAGTTAACTTTTTCCAAAACGGGAAAGGGGGCACTTTGAAACGGTCAAGAACTATAGTTTCTCTTATAACCTTTCTAGCTAAAGTCTCCAAAAACTTAGATTGATAAACTTTCCTCCCTCCATTAGTCCACTGGCTTACACAACAAAATTTCAGATTGATGATAAGCAAAATCACCATATCTAGGCCGTACTACATCATCTAATCTAGGTAATATTAGGCACCCAGTTAAAGGTCGAAGCTCGATTTAGTTGGAGGGATCTACCCTTTAGTGTCTTCATTATTTGGACATAAAAAAGTAGTTCAAAAATCGAATGAACGCAATATGAAAAACAAATTTCCCAGACCTAAGAAATCACTTGTTCAATAATATCATCGACTCACTGAGGCGCAACAGTGGACAAAGCCCACCACTCATCCAACGCTTCAAGCAAAATAGCAGGGTTCGTAACAATCATTAGAACATCAGTCTCCAATAATAGTTCGTTCAATAATCAAGCGGGTTTTCGACTTACAGCACTGAAGGAAAGCGTATTTGTCAATGGATTTGCGTCGATGTACGGGTTTCTTGCTAGGGCTTTTAGCGTACTTGGCTATGGCTTTGCGATCTTTAACCTCGACCAGGAAATCATCGTCCTTGAAATCAAAGGCTGAGAATGCACCGCCGTTGTTCGTGTTACTGGCGGCGATACCTTCAGCGCCACGGTGAGATTTTTTAGCGGCGCTTCTCCCCTTTCCCATTGTGATCAGACATGTGCAAAAACGGAGGATTCTGTGAGAAGAATGGCTGCGAGGGAAAATTTGAAGTGCGTTTTAATTCCAAAAAAAGAAAAAAAAAAATTGTACTGTGTCCTACCGTAGTATGGAATACGGTGCATTTGCGATGCTCCCTTTATTTTGACGTATAAGGAGATGAACATACTCCCTCCTGTCTTTTTAAGTTGATACACTTTTTTTCAGCATTTATGGCAAGCGTTTTCAAGAGTCTCGATGATGAGTTTTAAAATATTTTTTTAAAGATTTTTTTCTTTTACGGGATACTAGAAGTGTTGTAGTATCCCGTAAAGGAAAAAAAAAATTAAAAAGATATTTTAAAACTCATTATCAAGACGCTCGAAAACGCTTGCCACAAATACTGAAAAAAAATGTATCAACTTGAAAAGACCAGAGGGTGTTTTATTTTATACACTCGGTCTTTTTTTTTTGGGTTGTTCATCTCTTTTTATTTGGGTCGTACATTTTGGATACACAGATTAAGAAATGTTATAATTAAAAAAATTAATTTGTGGTATTCATTTATCATAATGAGTGCAAATTTATTAGGGATAAGAATAATGTTAGGAATAAAAGTGGTTTTTGTTGAGAAAAAAATAGGTCAAATAAAAAAATTAAATTAAAAAAAACAGAGGGAGTATTACTCCCTACGTCCACCAAGTCTTGTGCATTGAATTTTTTGGCACGGTTTATAATTAATGTAATGATTGGTGGATAAAGTGATATTACGGGTCCCACCTTTTGGTTGATAAAGTGATGTTTTGGTTGAATAAAATGATAATTCGGTTGATAAAGTGATGTGAAATCTACGTCCAAAAATAATTATGCACATAGGTTGTGGACGGACGAATGCACTAATAAATACACAAACTTGGTGGACGGAAGGAGTAATTTGTTTATTCTAATGTATAAAAACTTCGAATGACACCTTTATATTATACCTCCATCCCGCTATATTAGTCATATTTACCGTCACATTTATTAGTCTCATTTCCTATATGATAAAAAATATTTGGCTACAATTAACTCTCTATTTTTTTAGAATTGATTATAGTCGCATATCTCCTTCTTCCTTGGTTCATGTACCCAATCCATATGTGATTAATATGGTGGGATGGAGGTAGAAATGCCCACGGTTCCGGAACCGGATAGGAACCGCCTTTTTATTTTTATTTTTAATTTTTTTTTATTATGATTCAATACTTCGTTGTTTATCGATTTAATTTTAATTGTAAAATAATTTTAATTTTAATATGTGGGAAAGTGTTTAACTTGTCAGCAAGTTAAGGCAGAGCATCAACGACCAGCAGGATTATTGAGACCATTGGAGATACCAGAATGGAAATGGGAACACATCACAATGGACTTTGTGGTGAGACTTCCTAAGACGGTGCGTGGACATGACGCGATTTGGGTGATTGTGGATAGACTTACTAAGTCAGCTCATTTCCTTCCAATCAAGATGACTTATAGTATGGATCAGTTTGCTAGACTCTATGTTCAAGAGATAGTGTGCCCGTATCTATCATATCCGATCGAGATCCGAGATTTACCTCAAAGTTTTGGAAGAGTTTGCACTTGGCGATGGGAACAAAGTTGAACTTTTCTACTGCTTATCATCCGCAAACCGATGGTCAGTCGGAGCGAACGATACATACATTGGAAGATATGCTACGAACATGTGTGTTAGACATTGGAGGAAATTGGGAGATGCACTTACCATTGGTGGAATTTGCATACAATAACAGTTTTCATTCGAGTATAGTAGGAATGGCACCATATGAGGCTTTGTATGGGAGAAAGTGTAGGTCACCTCTTTATTAGGATGAAGTAGGTGAGAGAAAGATTATGGGGCCTGGGATCATTGAGAAGACTGTAGAAGTTATCATGAAGATAAGAGAGAGGATAAAGACAGCTCAAGATCGACAGAAATCTTATGCCGACCGAAGAAGGAAAGAATTGAACTTTGAAGTTGGAGACAAGGTGTTTCTTAAGGTTGCACCGATGAAAGGAGTCTTGAGATTTGGAAGGAAGGGAAAGTTAAGACCTCGATTCATTGGCCCCTTTGAGATTTTGGAATGAGTGGGAGATGTAGCTTATCGACTTGCTCTTAGTCCTGAGTTGTCTTCCGTACATAATGTGTCACGACCGCGCTTTGCTAATTAATAGCTTAGCTCGGTAATTCGTGACTTAAGGAAATAATACGAAGATCAAGAAATAAATGACGAGGGAGAATTAATAACTTGACTCGATCATGTCAAAAGAAGTTCAGTAATCAAACAAATTGTACGAAGTGCAATGATGACGTCATCAAATTACAACTAAATCGAATTAAATCGAAATAACATTCGAGTGAGCACAGCGGAAACGGATGCATGTATGAAGACATGCACCACCAAGAGACTTCGACTTCTTAAGATCGACAAAAGCTCCACCGGCCACTTCACTCCAATTCGCTCAACCTGCACATGAGAAATATGTACAGGGCTGAGTACTCTAGGTACCCAGTGGACACGTTGCCAAAACATTTTCTTTAATTGTCAGCCATGCAAGAGTATCACATAGGATTTTTGTGAAAAAGGCCTATGTGTACTTAAAACACTTGATACTTAAACGACTGCAGTCAATATTCTTTAGTAATCAGCCATATCCGAACTAAACTTGCATCCGGGAAGTTGTACACCTTCCGCGGAGGCCAGACAGACACACCTTCGCTAAGGTGGCCTGCCACTGCGTGCACGTTAATCCAAGTAAGATCGCTATCTTACAAGGACCCGAATTCGATTATTATAAACTTGGCAAAGCCATAACAGATAGGCATCATACATAAACTTGAAAACTTTATGGCACGACAATTCTTTAAAAAGAACTAGCTTCAGCTAATAAAACTCTTTTATTTTAGAAAGCTCACCTCGATAGTTTACCCTTTTCTTGTTGCTAAGCTACGATGCTTCCTCGTTCTCCCTTCGCTTGACCTTTATTCAAGAATCGGAATGAGATTCTTAATTCGATCGATAAATCGACTTAAGTGAGAGGTTGCTATTTCTACTCAAATTATTAAGAATTTTCTTAATAATTATTATTAAAGTTTTTCTTAATAATTGTTGTTGAGGTTCTTCTTATTTAAATGAGAGGTTCTCAATTATGAAATTGATTATCTTAATCAATTATCTAGAAATATAATTTAACTCTTGGTTAAATTATAATTTAATTAAGTTACTCAGGTGAGTAATTTCAATATAATGCTTCTAATCATTGGTAAGTGGTTCTCTTAAATTAAGTGTTAAATTAGAAGATTAATTAAGCTAATCTTGGCCCAAAGAAAAATAATTAGAGAGCCCAATTTCGTCAATTATTTAGGCCCAGTTGAATTAATCCACGGCCCGATTTCTTTCTCAGTCCAGCTCTTTCTCCAGCCCGACTTTCAGCCCAGTATTCAGCCCGGCCCGAACTCACAAAATTAGACCCACCCCCTTCTCTCTCATTCTCACGCTCGACCCTCCCTCTTTCTGAATCGCGATTTCTTCTTCTCTTCTCCTCTCCTCTCTGTATCTTCTTCGCCGATAGTCCTCCCCCGCCGTAGCTCGCTTCCGATTCACCGGCGGCCGGCGCTCTTCCTCTCTCTCTCTATGTCTGCGCGATTCTTCCCTAAAATCAAGCCCAGATTTCGAAAATTAGGGCTGACTTCGAACCTTCTTTAATTCTTCAGCGAGCTCCTTCGATTTATGTGCTCCGCCGCTGCTCCAGTTCCGATCGCGCTTCTCAGTCGTCTGCGGTCGAGATGGCGCCGCCGCTGCGTCGTCCGGTGATCTCAGCTTCTTCCGGGCAGCTCTTCTTCTTCGTTGTTCCTCCGTTCAACGCGCTGCGGTGGTGGCGCAACTCCTGCGACCGACGAGCAGTCGCTCGAGCATTAAAAACCCTAACTCAAAGAGTTAGGGGACATTCGCCCCTTGCCGTCGTCGGCGTTGCTCTCGATTGCTACTTCCTTTGATTTATATTATTATTATTGTTCGAAGTTAAGGAGCTTAAGGTTGTTTGATTATGCTCAGGTTTAGCGTTTAGGAATTTCTATTAGTTACAGTTCTTTAGAATTTTATACGTTTGATATAACAAGAATGGTTGTTTTGAGGGTTCGAATATGCTTGTATACTAGTTTTTTTTGGCTGCACGAGTGTAGTGAAGGGATAATGTCTATCTTCAGTTTTTGAGTAATCTGAGTTCAAGAAAGATTCGAAGGTGTTGAGCATGTATTGTTGTTGTCTTAAACTATGATTTTCAGAATGTATAGCCTTGCTATGCTTCGAATCATTAGTCTAAAGGAGTATATAATGCCTTAAGTTTCTGAAGTTTAAGAGTTGTGTTTTCAGTTCTTGGTTGTGAGCTTTTGAACAAGTAAGATTTGATTTATGAGCATGCTGATTGTTGTTCTAAATTCATGGCTGTCTATTGTGGGTTGTGACAGGGAACGTGCTATATTTTAAAAGAAATAAGCATGCTGCGATTTATTCAAGTTTTTGGAGAGTCAATGACATATTTAACTTTCTTGTACTTATGTTTTAGTTCCAATCTCATGCTTGAGTTTAGGCAAAAGCTTGCATTCATGTGATTTTTGGCAGAATAAAGAGCATGCTTTGTTTTTAAGGTTTGTAACCTAACATGCTTCTAATTCCAGTTTCAACCGAGAGGGAGAATGGTAAAACTTACTTAATGCTAAACTGAAAGAGTAGAGGTGGTAGGGTAGGTGTGGGGCTAAAAATGGCTGCTCCTTGTTCCTCTTTTCCCCTTCTTTTGCTGTCTCCTTTGGTTTCCCTCTCTCCTTTTCTAACTCTTCTCTCCTTGAAAGAAAATGACGGTTTTGAGATTAACTCTCATCAACTCTTGGGTGAAAAGAAGGGAGGATATTCTTTAGTTCAAAAGGGCTGTTTTGGGAGTGGTTACCCTTGAAAGAAACTGAGGTTCTTGAGATGGTTGAGGGGCTGCAACGTTCTGGAACAGCTGCTGCTCCAAATCTTTGGAAGAAAAGTTAGTGTTGGTGCTGAAGAGGGCTGCAATGAAGACTGGAAATGGTTGCTGCAGGTAGTCCTCCTCTTCCTCTCTTCTCTCCTTCTTCCTTACTCTCTTTCTTTACTCTCTATATGCTCTGAGTTTGTGTATTGAAATGTGTTGTGTTTGTGCAGGAATGAAGTATTTTTGTGGTTAAGAGATGATGAGATTGAGCTTCATCATTACTTGGAGGGGAAAGGAAGGGGCTGGATTGGTGGTGTTTCTCTCATTGGAGAGGGTTGCAGCCTGCAGAGATGGTGTAATGGAGAAGGCAAAATGGGGATTGGGGAGATAGGCGGCTGTGCAGGCAGTCTGTTCTTTTTCATTTCCCATGTAATTGTGATTATTGCAGCTAGTTTGTGGATAGTGTATTTTTATTTTACTTAATTAGTTCCATAATTTATGTTTGTATTTATTTAATTAATAGTTGTTTTTCTTTGATTTTCGGCTAGTATACAAGGAGTAGTATAGCAGACTTGTTTTGGGCCATTGGGCTTTTAATAAGGAAATGAATATATGGGCTCTGCCCAATTCCTTTTCCTTTTATTTCTTTGAACAAGTGGGCTTGACCAAGAAAACTAAATAAATATTTAATCGGGCTCGCCCGCTTGATCCTCGTTGGGCTCAGCCCAAATAAAATCTTAATGACTGACTTTGATAATTTAATGAGTCGAAACTTAATTAACTCTTAATGGCTTAATACTCGTCTAATTTGATACTAGGTGACCTTGGTCCAATTCTAATTCACAACGGGCTCGTCCCAAGTGCTAATATTTAATTAGTGATACTAAATAAATATTTAAGATAAATAATCACATAATTAACTTAAATATTGGTGGGATATTACATAATGTTTTTCACGTATCGATGTTGAGGAAATACCCACATGATCCTAGTCATGTGGTTCATTATGAAGATCTTCAAATAAGCAAGGATTTGACGTATGAAGAAGAGCCGTGTACGATTCTTGATCGAAAGGTTCACTTCTTGAGAGGTGGACAAATTCCACTACTTAAGATCCAATGGACTAGACATGGACCTGACGAGGCTACATGGGAACGTGAAGAGGAGATTTTAGCTCGTTATCCTAACCTAGAACCCAAGTAAGTTCAATTTCTAGGACGAAATTTTATTTAAGTGGGTAGGGTTGTAACAACCCGATTTTCAATTTATTTGCAAAGTTATTTTACATGTGTTTCTTGACTTTTAAGAGTGTTGAGATCTAAATTTACTTCATTTTGTATAGTCGAAGTCGTGCCCCTAGATATATAATTTATTATTTTGACTGATTTTATTTTATATATTTGATTAATTAGGAAAATTTGCTATGCATATATTATTTGAATAAAAAGAAATCATACATGCATCCATATATGGAGTAAGGAGTCATTTTCTTTCAGCAATATTAATTAAGTTTTAAGCGTGGTTTATCTATTAAGTTGTATTATTATTACTTTATTTTAGCTTTTAAATTAAAGTATGAGAGTTTTGTTTTGCATTATTAAAAAAAAATGATTTTTCTTTTTTGAAGTATCCCACGTTTTGGGGGTAGGATAGGAGTTAAGTACAAAACAATTTTAGTTTCAAAGAAATTTTCTACGCATTCAACATTAACCGCCCCAGGTATTAGTTTTCTTGAACATTTTCCTTTAATCTCAATTCCTCAAAGATTTTGCAAATACTGAATTTACTTTGAAAACTTATATGTTTAGGATAACTTGATCGATTCATTACGTGAAGTGCATTCGATTTCAAGGTAATTTTTTTTTTTTTTTTCTTAAACAAAATCACGATTTGTTTTCATCTGCAAAAAACTAGAGATTTAATCTGGAAGTTGTGGAGTGTCTGTCATCTGTATTAATAAATTCTACTTTTGGTTTATTGGGAGATATCTGTGGCTTTGACTCAATTCTTTAGTTTCATTGAAAATCTGTAATTTCAGAAACTTTGACGGAAGAATTTGAGTTCGTTACTTAATTTCTCTTCTTTGTGGCTACTATGGGTTGTTTAAAAAATAAATTGAATTAAGTTGGGATGTGTGTGTTAGCCGTGAGTTCATTGATAAGAATTTTAATTAATTGTTCTTCTATTTTATTTTATGTTCTTTTTGTCATTTTATTGATTTGTTTTTTAAAATAGATTTTGATTGCTGTTCTTTTGAGGAAAATGCAAATATTTCATAAAGAAGAGTTTTATAGTTTTGATTATTATCACTAAATCTTTTTCATAAATTAGTAGTGTTTTAATTACAGTTGTTGCATTAGGCAAAACATGCGCATATTCAGATTTGAGTATCATCAAATTTATTTTTCATATGCATTGTGATATAGGATTTTTATTTATAGACTTAATTTATAAATATCTAGGCGTGGCGCGACTGTGACTAAGACGTTGAGTTTATTTTAAGTTGTTCGAGTCACTTTCAAGTTCAAATTTAAGGTGTGAGATTCTTACTTAACTTTATGCGTTGATTTGAGTTTGTCCTTTTTAATATTATGTGTCTGCCGTATGTTTATTTGACATTCGTGTTGAGCAGGACCGTTATTATTCAAGTTGTCCATTGACTTTGTTCACACTCATTGACGCATATCATGTTGACTTTAATATTCATAGGTGTGCACTCTATTTTATTAAATTGGACAAGCTCGCATATTGCCCACACTGAGTATATTCAAATATGCTCATCCTACTATTTTATAGTTTCAGGTGATTGATTTTGGAGACGCGTGGAAGGTCGAATGGCGAGTCATGTCATCCTAGAATTTCTCATTTCTGTGTTTTGATTTCGAAAGTACTTTATGACTTTGAGACTCTAATTTTTAGTTTATGTTGGTTTATGTTAAACTTAGTTTGTGTAAGATTCTCTAGTTGTTTCGTAATTCCTCTAGTTGTGAAACGAATTGGTTCTATTTCCGTTGAACTTAGTTTGTCACTTGTTTCTACTAATCAGGTTATTTTATGGATTCCTTCTTGGGAAATGATTTGGATATTCTATAAATTCTTAGGTTCTATGTTTTCAAAAAATTGTTACTTAAAGTTTTGATTTCATGAACTCTTTTATTTGTGTTAAAGAAAGAAAAAAAAAATTACTTCGAATTTTCCGCTGCAAATGTTTCCAAATTTAAGTTTAGTTCTTTTATTTAGATTAGGGTGTTATATGTTCAATGGACACTCGAACTAAATTACAGAAAACATGCCAAAATTAAAGTTATTGTACTAAGTTAGAATAAATAAATAGAGCTCAAGTACTCAAATGAGTGGGTGAGTACACATTTTCTGCATATATATGTTCTTACGGTCGCCGCTGGACAAAGGAAAGCTGCAACAATTAATGTACTGCATAATTATTAGGATTAGTTCAAAGTTGCAAAATTCAGAAACGCTGATGATCAAAGTTGCAAACTACTACCTCCATCCCATCATATTAGAGTTCATTTGTTTTGAACATTTCGGCACGGGTTTCCACCGAAACCTAGTACGAGTTTTATAATTTTGAAGTATTTTTTTTTACGGGATACAACAACACTCATAGTATCCCGTAAAGGAAAAAATACTTCACAAACCTTTATATTTGGTGAATTAAATCATTGTCTTATCATTTCAATAAGTAAACTCATATTGTTTTTAAATTCCGACTTCCAACATAGCCAAAAAATCTTCGTTCTCGAGGGAAAGATTCTAACTATAAAACACAGAAGTTCGTGATTTAATTCTCCAAAAATAAAGGTTTGTGATTTTTTGTAATTACCCCAAATAAGAACAATATAATGATTATAATCCAATGTAATAAGATTATAATCAATACTCCTTACATCTTATTTATAAAGAGATAACTTCCTTTTTGGTATGTTTCATCATAAATAGATGTCATCTAAAGTAGAAAGTTTTAGACCAATGAAAATTGAGTATAAAGCATATACACTACTTTAACCAATATTCATCATCCCATCTCAATTCTCGTACTACCAAAAAGTTATCACATTATAAATGGGACAGAGAGTGTATAACTTTAAATGAAACTCTATTCTTCTCCCAAAACAAATACAATTATGTAAAAAAATAAAATAAAATCATATACATATTATTGAACTATAATTATAACAATACTATTAATTTGTAATAAATAATTAAATCATCTCTTTTATTTTTACTTAAAAATTACAGCAAAAAAGCAACTCCGACAGGCATTGCATAACTTATATATATTGATCATTAAATTAGTTAAGGACTTAAGGTTAACCAACTGTAATTAGCAAACAACAACCTACAATTTAGTTGGTAAGATGCTTCAATTCAGTTGGTAAGATGTTTTGTCTCTAATCAAGAGGTCGGAGATTCTAGTCATCTTAAAGATAAAATGTGAATCATTATTGATCCTCCTTAAAAAAAAAAAAAAAAAAAAAAAAAAACAACACAACAACCACCACCTACTGTAATTAGCAAGGCCATCATAATAGTTAGTACACTTGAAGTACCCTATATGCGCACAAACTTATTCAGTGGACACTCGAACTAAATTACAGAAAACATGCCAAAATTAAAGTTATTGTACTAAGTTAGAATTAATAAATACAGAGATATCAAGTCAAATGAGTGGGTGAGTACACATTTTCTGCATATATATCTTCTTACGGTCGCCGCTGGACAAAGGTAAGCTGCAACAATTAATGTATTGCATAATTATTAGGATTAGTTCAAAGTTGCAAAATTCAGAAACATTTGATGATCAAAGTTGCAAACTAGCTATATAGACACATCAATGCATTTAAACCTCATATATAGCAAGTTTCAATTTGTCTGTTTTTTTTTTTTTTTAACAAAAGAAGTAGCTGCAAATTCGAAACGACTTTTAATGTTTCTTAAATAAATGCTGAAAAGGGGAATGTTCAAACAGATCAATCATAATCGATCGACACTGTATTGGGAATTGTTTAAAAAATATTTGATTTCTTAGAGGCAACAATATATGGGAGGTCAACAAACACAAAAATTAAAAAGTTGTATCATGTTTACATATATACTTTACAACTTAGATGAAAATTGTGACTTGCAATGAACGGATGCTATTTTCAGCTCCAACTATGGTATCCTACTGTATCTCAAATATCAATTTTTACTTGTTTTACAGTAATATTTTTAATAAATATATTATAATATAATACTATATTTTAATTGACGACATTTATAAATAAAAGTTCAAATTTTAACAAATTACACTCTACTTGATTCATCAATCCCTTTAACTAATAAATAAAAATTATATACTAAAAAATAATTATTGATAGAATTTCATCTCAACTAAAAGCTCGAACTTGTAGTGAGGTGTGAAATCTATTCATTTATATAATTATTCTCAATACTCCCCCTCACTTGTAGATTCGATTTTCGACTCTACCCTCTGGGTAGGAGGCCCAACAAGTACACACTTTTAATATGGGTGGAGTTGCTACTAGAGGGATTTGAACTCAATACCTCGACGTTGGCCAAAGGCTCTCATACCATGATAAAATTTCATCTCAACTAAAAGCTCGAACTTGTAGTGAGGTGTAGAATCTATTCATTTGTATTATTATTCCCAATAATTATAAACATCCCTAATTGAATTAAACTAAATCATAATGTATCAAAGTTATTCTCAACCGCAACTAACCCTTTATAAGTTATAACTATCCAAATTATAATGCATGTGCACATTTTTCAATGGGATTTGATCGAATACAGGACTTCGGCATTGGCCAAATGTTCTGATAGCATTTAAGATTCTATCTCATTTAAAACCTCAAACTTATCGAGAAATATGAAATCTATTTCATTTATACTACTCCCTCCGGTCTTTTCAAGTTGATACACTTTTTTTCAGCATTTGTGGCAAGCATTTTCGAGCGTCTCGATGATGAGTTTTAAAATATTTTCTTAAAGATTTTTTTCTTTTACGGGATACTACAACACTTCTAGTATTCCGTAAAAGAAAAAAATCTTTAAAAAGATATTTTAAAACTCATCATCGAGACGCTCGAAAAAGCTTGCCACAAATGCTGAAAAAAAGTATATTAACTTAAAAAAACCGGAAGAAGTATTATAGTTTTCGATACCAAATGTCATTTTGAAGAAATGTACATACCCGAGCTTGAGAGAAGTATCAGAAATGCTCCCCTCATCATCAGGACAGCGGCTGCAGAAGCCATAGGAATTGGTAGTGATAGACTCAGCTGAACTTCCTTGCTCCATTATGTTTCTTGTGCATCCCCATTTCTGCATGCATGCACGCACTTTGCACTTCATTCAACAACTACTTGCTAGCAGGAAAATAATTAAGAACGAGATCCTTTATGGCGGATTCGAATCCTTTTATTGTAATTCCGTATGACATCTCCCGTTGTACCAATAGATGATTGTCACGTGTTGTGAAATACTCCCTCCATTTTATGAAATTTGACCCCTTTGCTTTTGGCAATTGCTGGCACGTTTTTCCAAGCTTCATAATAATGGGTTTTAAAATGAATTTTTGAAATTTTTTTCTTTTACGGGATACTACGACTGTTGTAGTATCCCGTAAAAGAAAGAAATCTTCAAAAATCCATTTTTAAACCCATTATCAAGAAGCGTGGAAAAACGTGCCAGCAAGTGCCAAAAATAAAAGGATCAAATTCCATGAAATGGAAGTAGTACATGGCAATTATCCATTTGCAAATGTCACATGGAATTGCAATGATAAATCTCATTTTGTCTCCTATTGATCGACAGTTGTAATAGGAGATGGAACACAGTTTTGGAATAGATCGATGATCCGTTAGTCGTGTACCTCAAATTGTTGTTTCAGGATCGCGTTTTCTTCCATCAATGCTCTTTCCTACATTCTTAAAAAATGTCGTTAGAAAACCATACGAGTTACTCCCTCCGTCCCAACGATAAAGGGATATATAGTTGACTGTCTTTTTTCTGTCACGGAAAAAGACAGTCAACTATCCCTATATCAATGAGACCGAGGGAGTAATATTTTTTTTTGGATGATATTCAAGCTATATATGATATGAGAATTCGAAAAAATGTATAACGTGCCCTCTTTTTCAGATTGCTGATCTCGCTCACAAGCTTCTCATTCTGCAAACAATTATTTATTTTGTTAAACCTAACATGATGATATGATATACATTAAAAATAATATATATTTTGCAGGAAATTCAAATTAAATTAACCTAACCTTTGTTCTCCCAACACGGCCCAATGCTGTCTCTACCAATTTCTCTAGCCTCGACAACTCATTCACGCTGAGCTCTTGAAGCTCTTCTCCATTAAGTTGCCTATATATTTATAAGTGCTTTTCTGCTCACGCATAATAGTATAAATCGAAGCACATAATGAACCGTGGGCACGAGTAATGTATCAGTACCTGAGCTCAAGAGTCAAGCCTAGGAGTTCCTTCTTGATCGCATCATAGTTATCACCTCTCGCCTAAAATTAAATGTAAAAGAAGAAGAAGAAAAAAGAAAAACTATTTGTAAGAACATGTGTAGCTAAGATCCAAATAAAGCATTCGATTCAAATGCGTACAAAAGTATATATATCAACTTAACGTAGCTTAATAACAATTAGATATTAATCAATCCGCATCCTCTGTTGTAATTTCGCGTAACATCTCATATTGTATCAATGATTGACTGTCGCGTGTTCATAACGTTTAAAAACCCGTCATTTTTGGTTGGAAAGTTTTAAATATTACTGGTACACGTGTCAATCATCTATTGATGCAATATATAGAAGATGTCACACAAAATTACAAGAGAAAATCGGAATTGCAGCTAATATCATTATCATAATTGAATAATATTAGGCAATTGAACTCAGTTTTTATTAGTTACCTGAGCGTTGAGAGGTAGGCCGAATCGGTTGCTACTCTCTGATTGCAGATTACGCCTTTGGATGATTTGCTTCATGCTACAAAATTCATAAACCCAGCAATGTGAAATACTTATATAACAAAAAAGAAAATACTTACAGTACATAACAACATTACCTAGTCATGAAACGGACTTTTCTATATATATAAATACATGTTTAATACATTGATCATTATTTTTACAAACATATTAATTATTTTGCTCATAACAGTGAATATAATTCACTAAAGTTCATTGTTATTATTTTGAGTCATAATATAGGTTGCATTCAGTTATACTTTTAGGTTTTTAAATTAAATCGCGTAACGAGCTTTGCTCATGACAAGCTGAATACAACTGAGCCGAAGCTTGACTTGTTAGCTAACGAACTTGCTCATGTCGAGCTGAATACAACTGAGTCGAAGCTTGACTTGATAGCTAATGAACTTGCTCACGACAATTGTAGAATACAACTGAGCAATGGAGATATGGATGACGGAAAAAATGAAGCTCAGTAAGGAAATGCACCTAAAGAATAGTTTTGACACTTGAAATTTTTATGGAAATGACTATTAATTATAGAACTTTTTATCATCGAGATAGAATGGCTACTCTAATATTTTATAAATTTATATATAATTATATATTGAAGAGCGATTTTATTTGCAAGAGTAGATATTTTTTCCATAGATTTTAATTTTATCATTTAGGGTTACGTAGCTTCTGAATATAGAGTGATTAAAGTACGATCTAATGGGATTCTTTATTACCAAAACTCTTCATTCTTTCGCTATGCATATAAATCGATAGTAGTGCATATATCAAGATATTACTTCTCAAAAAGTGTATATGTATACATGTATATATATTAACATTGCTATAAACCTTCCTTCAAGCTACTTCGGCCAGAATCTAGCTATACAAGATGTATATATCGTCTCTCTCTCTCAATTTTCGGAATATAAAGGAACTCAAATTTTTGATCACCTATCAATTGCTCAGCTATGTCTTAAAATTAATGTTATTATGTAGACAGACTAAAGGACTTAAAGTTAAATAAACTGAAGTAAATGAAAAAAAAATAAGAAAATTCTGCCTTCCTTAAGTGTACAATATTGTTTTTAACAATTTTTAACGTGAAATTTTAGGGACCGCATCACGACGGACTCGAATATGAGACATTTACTATGGAGGTCTCAAACATTAACTTCAACACCACTAAGTCAATGACTCGCACACAATTTATATTCTATCACTTGACATGCGCTGCATAGTCTGTTCACGTACCGCCTCAAAAGTAGAACAAGCTAATGAGGAGGTTCCCATTGAATTATGAGAGAAATGCTCTCATATGCATTGTGAACATAGTTAATGTTTTCAATTTCTCATACCTAGCATAGCAATATATCATGTATTAAATAAATCTACTATAAATATATATTTCGAATATTGGATGTTTCTAAAAATAAATTTAAACTTTACCAAAATTTTTGCCTAAGTAGCAATAACACATCGGCATGTCCTTGGATAGGAAAATATTACATTCCTACTAATTATGAATCATGTATATATTATTGTATGTGGTTGTCATATATATAGTTAGATGCAATCATAGTTATTTTAGTTTTGCCAAAAAGAAATGAAGAAGTTATTTTAGTTGTTTCCATGCGACTAGTGCTTTACTCAAGAGTATTTGTTGTAAATTGAGTCCTATATATTTATATATTTATCCAAGTTTCTAACACAACTACTAGAGCTCGTTTTCTACGAGGTAAAAGGGAAATATACATATGACATTATATATGGAGGACGGAGGGAGTATATTAATGATCACCATAATGCATTTTATGCATAATTATATAATGTATTATAATACATTCTTTTTGCACTGTAGATCATGTAGAAACGTTCCCCTACCCACCGTAGGTAGACGTGCTCGGGCTTTCGGGCCCGTCAGTTTTAAACGAGCCCGGCCTGCCGGTCAACGGGCTTGGCCCGGCCCGCAGGTCAACGGGCTCGGCCCTGAACCGGGACCGACTATACTAGGGCCGGGCTAGGGTCGGATAAATTCGGGCCCGAACCCGTCGGTTAACCGACGGTCCAGGCCCGGCGGGCCGATGCTTAGTAATCGGGCTAGGATGCTAGCCGTTGGGGCCCGACGGGCCGCTCAGGACCGACGGGCCGCTCAGGACCGACGGGCCTGGCCCAGCCCGGCGGGCCCAACGGGAGGAAACAGAGCAGCAGCTGCAGCGGCTGGTGGTGGTGGGGGCTGCTTTGCAACGGCTCCTAGCCGTTTGAGGCCCTCCTCCACTCCACTCCTCATCCAAATCCTATATATCATTCATCATTCAAACATCATTTCACTACAATCTCTCAACTCTCAAGCTTTAATTTTCACTCTAAATCACTCATCTCTTAACTCTCAACTTCTTAAGTTTGAAGCACACAAGCTCTCACTCACTCTCATTCTCTCAATCTCTATTAGCACTCAAGCTCTCACTCTCACTCTCATTCTCATTCATTTTTATTCTCAACTCTCAACTCTCAAGCTTTCACTCTCACATCTTGCACACACTCACTCTCACTTTCATAACTACACACACATACACAATGTCTTCCTCAAAACAATCACAAGGAAACAAGGGCAAGGGCAAGCTCGTTGGTGATGAGCAAGAAGGCCGAAAATCTCAAAGGTCAAGAAGGGCGGAAGTGGCGGAGGAAATCTCAAGGTAAGTTGCCGAACGACTTCAAGCCGAAGAAGATGAGCAATTTGAGGACATGGTTAATACGATGGAAAGCCAAGGATTCAAATTTCATGGCTCGAACGACGATGAAGAGCACGAAGATGACGGGCTAAACCAATCTTCCCCAACAAATGCTTACAAGGAACCCAAGTCCGACATCTTTAAGAAACACTTTAAAAAGTGTTGGCTCCGGTACGTGAAGGCCAACCTCCTATCTCCGATGGTCGAAAGAGATACTTGGCATATTGCAACTATTGCACGAAGCAATACAAATGGATCGAAAAGGGAGGCTAAGGCACGCTCAATAGGCACATGGAGAGCACGCATCCGAGTGAGTTCGGAATGTCTACTTCTCAAACTCAAATTCGAGGTGCCACTTCATCTTCGGAGACGGGTACGCCCTATTTATTTAAATTTGATAAAGCTCGATACGAAGATGCATGTGCTAGATATTGTGCTATGGAGAAACAACCTTTTAATTATGCCGATAGAATAACATATGAAGCATCCTATAAAGAAGGTTTAGGTCCCAATGCTAGTAAAGTTGCTAGAACTCAAATGCTTAAGAGGATTAGGCGTCAATGCATGAAAAAACAAAAAGATTTGATGAAATATTTACAACGTTTGGGTCATAAAGTTTCTATTTGTGCCGATGTTTGGACCGATGCATATAATAGGGCTAGTTATATGGGAATTACATGTCATTGGATTGATGCAAAATGGACTTTGCAAAAACGTTTGATTGCATTTAGGGAGTTTGAAGAGCCTCACACGGCTCAAAATATTGCTTTGATTATTATCACCGTTTTAAATGAATATGGTTTGATTAATAAGGTTTTTTCGGTTGGTTTTGATAATGCAACGGCGAACACGGCTAGTATTCCTCAACTCATTGAAGTATGTGCACCATCTTTTGATGGAAAATATTTTCATTCTAGATGCATTTGTCATATTTTGAATTTATGTGTCCAAGATGCGCTTGAGATTTTTCAAGAGTCCGTTGTTCCTATTAAAAATGCCGTTAAATATTTGCATAAATCAAAAACATTGGGAAAAAAATGGCAAAAATATTGTCGTTCAAAGAATATTGTTTATACATGTTTCAAAGCCGATGTATCTCATCGTTGGAATTCTACTTATGAGATGCTTAATAGTACGATGGAGTATAAGGGTCATTTATGTGATTTTTTAGGAAAGAATTTTCCATGACTCAATTAGTTCTTAATGAGAGTCATTGGGATGCATGTTATGATTTATATGGATTATTGAAGATTTTTCATATGGCTACTAAACAATTATCGGGTGTTTATTATTGTACTTCCGTTAAAGTGTTGGAACATTGCATGTATATTGCCATGTCTTTTAAGGCTTGTTTTACTAGGCCAAACTTGCAAGGTGTGATTTATTTTATGGTTCAAAAATGGCTAAAATATTTTAGGGAGATTCCGAAAGTTTTCTTGATTGCTAAATGTTTGGATCCTAAATGGAGATATGAAGGTGTTTGTCAAATGCTACAAATTTATTATGATATTTTTTTGCAAATGGACTTTAGTAATATTATAATTGATGGTGAACAAATATTTTTTGATCTTCCTAATGTGCAAGATATGAAGGATGATCTACATAGGACTTTGCTAGAACTTTTGATGAATATAGGAGAAAGTATGGTAGTAATGAAGATAATACGGAGATTTCTTCTTCTTATACTATGATGCCTTCATTTGATTTTCCCTTTGCTATGGACTCAATGGATCCTTTAGTTAGACAAATGCAAGGAATGTACCAAAATAGAACCTATGATAATCCAATGAGCCAAGGTAATAGTGAATTGGATATATTTTTGCAAACTCGTTTTGTTTTTGTGTTGAAGATAGTGGTCCGTCGATCGACGTGTTGAAATGGTGGTCGAAGAGAGTGGAGTACCCAATACTCTCCATGATGGCGAAGGAGTTATTTGCCGTCCCGGCATCCACCGTATCCGTTGAACAAGCCTTTAGCACCGGAGGTCTTATGCTAGATCAAAGAAGATCAACAATGAAGCCGGCAAACATTGAAGCTACCATGTTGCTTGATGATTGGTGTAGGGCCGACCTTAGAGCTCAAGAACCGGAATGGGATGATCGGAATGAGAGCGAAGATGAAGCCTTCACCGAGACAGATCGATCGGCATCGGGTGCGGAGTAGGAAACGTGGTGTTGTAAAAAGAACTACGTCGACTTTGATTCCTCTATAATTATGAGGATACGTAGGCAACTCAATTTTAGAAATTAAATTGAGCTCAAGTCTTTTATTGTTATATTTTTCCTCTTTTCAAATGTAAAATAGAGTAATTAGTGTTGTTGTGAAGAAAAAATATTTATGTAATTGTAACTTTGTAAGGTAGAAGAATTAGAAGACTACAACACAAGTGATAAGTTATAATTTTTTCACATTTATTAATACAAAGTCCTTTTGATCAAACATGGTTTTTACATGTCAATTAGGATAGAAGTTATGGATTTTAGGTGAATTGGAGCTCGAACGAGGAAGAACGGGTCGAAAATGGAATGAGAACCGGCAAGAAACGGGCTGGCAGCGCGACCGCTTCAGAGAAGGGGTCCGGTCGCGGGCCTATGCACAAACTTTGTGCTAGACCGCGCGACCCAGTGCGCGGTCGCGCCGCCCGGCCCCTTCTCGCGGTCCGCCGGTTTCGGCCCGAGCCCGCCGGTTTTTAATCGGCCCTGAACCGGCGGGCTAAAAGCCCGGCCCGGAACCGGCATCCCTACCCGCGGTTCGGGCTAGGGTCGGAGGTTTTCGAACCGGGGCCCGGCGGGCCTAGCCCTAAACCGCCGGGCCCTGAACCGTGGGCAGGTCTAACCGTAGGCATGCTTAATGTGTTCACCGCTTATGTGGCAGTGTCACGTCATTAATTCTTTTCATTTAGGGTTGAGTTTCTTTTGGTAGGATTTAATTTTTTTGTAGGATTTAATTATTATGGTATATATTTAAATTAATTTCATTATTTATCGCATTGTCACGTCACCGGTGGACATATTAAGTATGCCCACCGTGGGCATTGGAGCATTCCTCGTAGATCATGATAGTAATCGATGATCTATATCATGTCTTATATTGAACATGATAAGAGTCTTTTATTTGATCTATATCATATATTTATTTATTTGTGTATTGGTAGCATTATAGCAACAATTCTACTAAACGAGTAACTATCAAGGGATGGTATCTAGAAAATCATAGAGAAACCCAACTAATATAGCCATAGATAGCTTACAATTATAGATATTTGTATATCAACCATTTAGATTATGCATCCTTCGAAAAAGTTAAGAGGGACATGGAAAAAAAAAAAATCTAATAATGTGGTCCTGTAGTTCTTTTATCGTACGTTCCCTAAGATGGAAAAAAATTTAACATTTAGGAAAATATTGTCACTATAAACCCATAGAAAAATATTATACGAATTAGAGTGAAAATGTAGAAAATGCTACCTAAAGAAAATTTTCCACCCAAATCAGAAAATTATCCATTGTAGAGAACAAATAAAATATGAGAAATATATTTCTTTTTCTCGTTTTCCATCAAAAAGAATAATAGTTCTAGGAGTGCGTTAGTATCTCACTATCAAAATCTCTCTCATGTTCGTTTCCATAACTCAAGATAATCCATAACATGATGCATGCATTCACCAATCTAATACATGAGCCTTTCATGACATGAATGTTAAAATTAAAGTGATTTGAAGAAGAAGAAAAAAATGTGGTTTTTCCATTTCTCATACTAATTTTCTATATATAATCTATCGAGTACTCAGCTTGGAAGCTAAAATAACTGAAAAAAATGTGGTTCTTCTTGAATTGCTCTGATGCAAACTTTTTATGTCTAAGTGTTTATATTCTTTAAACTATGTATTCATCTAGAGGAATTATATGCTATTTACCTTCCGTGAGCACCGTTAGTGGACACCACTTGCATTTTGGCCATTTTATCTTGATTTTATCTTATTTTTTCATTGATCTTTATTCCAATACCTCAAAAACTATTAAGTGCATCATTACATTCACATATTATATAAAAATCAAACTTCAATTGTTCGTTTTACTCATTTCTTTGAATATAAGGGATAAAAAATAAATTAAGGTTTGATTTTTATGTAATTTGTGAATGTAATGATACAATTAACAATTTTTTAAGTACTAGAATAAAATTTATAAAAAACAAGATAAAACGACCTAAACGCAAGTGGTGCCCACAAATAGTGCTCACGGGAGGTGAGTAGTAGACAAAAACTATTTAATTCTAGACAATATGCACACTTTAACTATTGCTACTTGAAAGAGACATATCATACAAATGTTTCCCATCTCAACACTCCCAAAGTAATGGTTAATGTAATATAATTAAATTATCTCTCTCTATGAGCACAATATGCGATATCTATAAATACTCCTAATCCAATTCCTTGCTATAAGTTCTATTCTACTACTCCCTCCTTCCCATATTTGTTGGCGCGTTTCTTTTTTGTGCGGGAATTAAGATGAGAGTGTTTAGTGTATAAGTGTATTGTGTTTAGGGATATAATATAGTTTATTTATTTAGGCATATTTTAAAACTAGAGCATCATAAATGCATAAAAATATATTAATGTCTGATTTTAAATGAAAAATCGTATCAATACTTTTAATTTGGTATAAAAATCATAAAAATTGATAAACAAACGAGCAAGTTATGATAATTTAAACTTTTAGAATTTAAATTATATTGGAATACGTACTGAGAGATGAGTGGATGATGTGATATAATTAGGGAATATTAAGTGTAATAAGGAATTTACTAATTGTACCATTTAAACACTAATTATTTCTCAAAAAGTAATCGCGTCAACTAATATGAGACATCCAAAAAAGAATATGTGTCAACTAATATGGGACGGAGGGAGTAATTATTTAATATGAAAAAAAAACCTAATAGCTAAATATAAATATACATGTGAATACAACAAAAGTACAAAATAAAAGAAAGACAGAGAGCATCCATATAAGAAAACAAATAAAATGTATCACAACTAATTTTTTACATTATATTTCTATAGACCATGTATCCAAAATTTATAAATTAGAATGCGAAATATAGGAATAAGGACCAAAACTCAACTATTTTGCACCACAAATTTGAAAAACATATATCATTAAGTATATCATATATATATATATATATATATATATATATAGGCACATACAAAAACACTAGGAAGGAGCCTTACATGCATGGAAACGAAGAAAGAAGAGAATATATATATAATATAGTGAAACGTACTAATTTTTGTTTTTAATTTGTTTATTTTCTCGAGTATACATATAAATTAATTTACTGTTTACCCTCAACATATTTGAATGAGAATATATTTCCTATTTTCAGAAGAAAAAAATGAAGCGACCCTACGGTTGTAAAATCAGAATGCATAAATCGTACGAAGATGCAGAAAAGAGGGCAGACACTTAATTAATTTTGGATTTTCAATTATGAATAATCAAACCATAAAATCACAGAAACTAGTTGCACTAATTTGCTTGCAAAGATTTATATATATTCACTCAAGGAAAATCCATCAATTTCTCTCTCTCTCTCTCTCTAAGCTAGCACCCCTAATACAAGAAATTTTCCATTTCTAAACCTTTATTTGCTGTGACTTTTCAGAGTTTCTTATGTAAATTAAGCCCAAAAGAATTAATCTTGATGATTAGGAAATGGCTAAACACAACACATCCATCTTTGTGTGTACTGTGTGTGTGAGAGAGAGATCTAGAGAGAGAGAGAGAGAGAGAGAGAGAGAGAGAACCTGCAGGAGCTGGTGAAGTCGAAGAGCTTGCCCGTGGCCGAGAAGACAATGAGAGAGATCTCAGCATCGCAAAGAGTGGAGAGTTCTTGAGCTTTCTTGAAAAGCCCTCTTCTCCTCTTCGAAAAAGTAACCTGCCTCGATGTCAAGTTATCGATCTTCTTTATCTGAATCTTTTGCCTCACCATCTTTCTCTTTCTCTCTCTACACGCCATTGCAACTCATCAATATTCACATTCACACAGTAGAATAAGCTAAGAGAGTGTAGAGAGAGAGAGAGGGGTATTGGGGGGGCATGAGACATGGGGTTTAATTAAATAAAAGTATGGTATAGAAATAGAAATGATAAAGAGCAACCCAAATCTTCAAGTACAGACACAGAATCTTGAAGCAAAAACCCTTCTTCCCAGAAACCAAAGAGGAAAGGATAGCATACTCAACTACTCAAAGCAAGGCAGGCAGAATCTTTTTACAAATCAATAAAAAAACACATGATTCTATTTTTTGCATAGAAAATGAAAATGGAAACTTTGAATCGGTTTACATTTGCTAATTCAGGGAAGAATTAATGACATCACCTCACCTGTATCAGAAGAGGAAGCCAAAACTGCCAAAAGCCACCAACCCTAGAGAGAGAAACAAGAGAGAGAAAAGCAAACGCAAATCTGAATATATCAAGTCTTGAACAGCACGAGTGAGATAAAAGTACTTTTAAAATTACCAATATAGATAGTGCGGTTTAGAGGTGGATAAAATAATCGTACTAGCATATCCATATACGTTTTTATACACTTATTTGGAGGGTTTGTATTTGTAAATGTATTTGCCAGTTTCGGTTAGTAATTGTACCCCCCGAAGGCAGCGGTTCGGGTACGGTACGGGTATTGAAAGTTAAAACCATAATCTGCCCGTTCAACTACCCGCCGACGCACTGACATCGCAATTTTAATATATATTTCACCTAAAATATATTTTTTATTTCTTTGTTTTAATTATATATGCATTATTTTTCCTACTTTATTGTTTTTTTCATTAAATTTTCACTAAATATGTTTTAACGGTGCTCTGCCCTTGAATATTAAAGTTTTAAATAACTTGATCTCCTATGATTTAGTATTTAGATGTATATTTTATATTTAAGTTGTTGGGATTTTTACAATAAAATAATATTTTTATTTTACAAACAATTCGAGTTATAACTAATCGAATTTAAAATATTTTTTTAACATTAAAAATAATAATTATAAAACCCGCTAGAACCGTTGGGTTATACTCATACACGTACCCGCACTTGTTGTACTCGAAATCGTACCCGTACCCTCCTATATCGCAGGTAGAGTATGAGTCCGATTTACTGAAATCATACCCACGGGTACGGGTACGGTTCTGTACTCGAACCCGCATTTGGTCACCTCTAGTACAAACTGAAGGAACCTTCTATCTTAATTTTTGTATTCCGAACGTATTTCAAATATTAATTTCAACTAATATTTTTTTATAAAAATATAAATTTTATATTATAGGATCTAAAAACCCTATTTTGAAATTAAATAATAAAAAGTAGTTATAAACTATAATTGGATAAGTAAATCCTAGAAAATAATTATTAAATTAAACTAAGTCATACAACAAATTAAAATTATTAAAAAAATATGCCTAAAATTAATTGAAATTTTTGGGACACAGAATTTAAAACAGAGGATCCCATATGGAATGGAATGATGGAATATGAACGTAGCCAGATGAGATCTTTTGATCTAATTTCAGTATAATAATTGTGTCTTAAATGATTATTTGATTATTTTTATTAAAATTAAATATAAAATAGTAAATTAAAATTAATATTTACAATTAAAAAAATTAAAAAATAAAAATTATATATCTTAATTTTAGTTTATCAACTCTATTTTAACTAATAAAATTGTAATTGGATGTAAAATTAATTAAAAACTCTAATTCGATTAGTAAACTCTAATTAATAATTATAAAATCAAATTAAATCATAATATATCATAATACATGAAAATAAAAGAAAAAAGTTACATAAAACCTAAAAATATAAATTTGAGACATTGTTAGTACACTGAAATTGGGACACAAATTTCTATAAATGTTTGATTATTATATTAATATATAATTACTCCATGTTCCCAAAATAAATATCGGCAATGTATTAAACAATTACAATACTTTTTAATATAGACTTTAGAGTTTTATACTCTCTCCATCTCATTCATAGTTCCATCATACCTCATTTACGTTCTTGACAACCCATTTTTGTCTTAGTAGAGAGTCTTTCAGTGACATGTTTTGGTCATCTTCATCATTACTTAGAAAAAGCAAGCACCTGGTTCATGTACAAGATACTATCATTACTGGCTGGACAATTAGACATCTAACCCGTAATCGCAACGACCCAATTGCAAGAGCGGAACTCGCCCAATCATTCCGGATAACGCTTGCATCCTCTGTCTTACCGAGACTGCCGGCACAAAGTTAGCCGATGCTTATTATCCAGTTGACTGGAATTTATGAGATAGATTTGGCAAATTCCAACCAACTAGCTCATTATGAATGAGATGGAAGGATGGAGAGAATGCTTAAATATAATTGACATTCATAGCCAGCGGCGGCGGATCTATCTTGGGACAAAGGGGGCATTGGCTCCCTCTAACTTATATATATATTATTGTGGAAACTGCTACTATATGCATACGACCTAGAAAAAAAATATATAAAGTAGCCGCGACAAGAATAAAAGAGCTACCAAACAATTTTTCAAGATTTTAATATAAATATGTCGCGGCTACCTTACACATTTTTTTTTCCTAGGTCGTATGCATACAGAAGCAGTTTTCACAATGTTATCACGTCAAATATTAATTAATACATGTTTCGATTAGGGGTTGATAAAACATTTATCTCTAAATAGTACTTCTCTGTTTCAAGATTGATGACACGTTTCTTTTTCTTTCTTTGTGGCACACATTTTTACGTCTCTCGATGATGAGTTTTAAAATAATTTTTTGAAGTATTTTTTTATTTACGGGATACTACGACACACGAGTATCTCGTAAAAGAAAAGATATTTTAAAAATTTATTTTAAAATTCATCATCGAGAAGTGTAGAAATATGTGTCAAAAAGAAAGGAAAATAAGCATGCCATCAATCTTGAAATTGAGAAAGTACTAATTATCTTTAATTGTTGGTACCGGTGGTTCACATCTCGCCTAATAAGGAGTTAAGGACAGGAAAACAAATTTATTGATGTTTGCGAGGATAATTATGCATTTAATGCATATTGGGATTTTCTAAGTACTTCAATATTGCTTCTGTCCCCTAATAAAAATCCACACTCATTATATGGGAGCAGACTTTTATTAAGGGACGGAGGAAGGAGTAGTAGTTTACTCAAAGACTAATTTCTTTCTTTTCGTATGATATTAGTTATATTTGTGTCAGGCAGTTCAGCCTACATATTTAATTGGGTAATTTATAATTTAATTATTAAATTATTCAATATTTTATAATTGTATTCCAATTTATACAATTGAAATAGCAATTATATGCCGACAAAAAAATTCGTGGGCAAAATGAAAACTGAGACATAGAAAATAATTTATCTTTTTTATTTTTTTAATGTCCAAATCAGCTGTTGGCTTCCCATAGGTGTTTTTAATAGTCGGAAATTTAGATTTATAACACAATTATGAAAATATTAATAATTTGGACATTTAATTATTATTCTGTATAAATTAGAACACAATTGTAAAACTTTAATAGTTTGGTAATTAAATTGTAAACTACCTACGTACTACCTTCTTCCCTTTACATTAGTCTCATATGGATCGGGCACAGGAACTAAGAAAGAAGGAGATGTGTGACTATAATTAATAGTCAGAAAAATGATTTAATTGTAGTCAAATATTTTTTATCATATAAGAAAATTAGACTAATAAGTGAGACGAACGAAAATAGCAAATAGATTAATATAAAGAGATGGAAGTAGTATTTAATTCTAATGTACTGTGCAAATATTTTAATACCGATACCTAAATTCAACACATTAATTTCTCATAAATTAGACATTCACTTTGCATGGGTATTCAAGGAAAGAGAAAAAATAGTCCATGATACTGTTCCAAGCAAGTTAAATGATCCGACGATATTGGGCGGATTAATAGTGGCAAGAAAATAGTGATTTAGGGCCGGGCCTGGATTTAATCCAATGCTCCCTAGTTTATTTAAGATGGTACCAAACACCCAGATAAGCCTGGATTATTTGATTTATCTTGCTTAGTCTCGTGTACCAAACATAGGCTAAATTTTATAATTTGTTTGCAAATATGGATAAGTTTATTATGGCGAGAATTTAAGCAGAAATAATAGCCGCATGTGATTGAAGTTTTGCCGTACAAAATAGATCGAGTAGGTGGGTCCCCGCGAAGAAAAGTATGGCTGAATTGTGGTCCGTACTCGGGATGTTCCCCACTCTTAAATTTTCTCGATTTGGTGATCCTTCAAGTATTCACACTCATTCTATTCTACCCTCTATTTTTTATTTATTTATACGAGTAATATAAATTTTTATTTACTCTTGCAAATACATTGGTCGTTCTAGATTCTTTCATTTTAATTGACTAGCAGATATTACGTACTTCCTCCGACTCAAAGATATTGAGTCATTTCATATTAATATGTGAGGTATAAAATAATAAAAGGGATCAATATTTCTAAGACAGAGGAAGTACATTGCACATAGATACGTTTTTTTTAGGCACACTCCTGTACGGCCAGTGGCACTGTACGGCCCAACCGCAAAGCCCACAATCTAACAAATCTACAACTAAAAACAATAAAAGTAATGGATTGAGTCAAGTAATTTATTAGTGTTTAAAGTCTGACCACATTATGCGGTGGGACTCATGCAAGTCATTGTCTTTTTTTTATTAATTTTGAAAAATATGTTTAGAATATAATTTTTCTTATATTTCACTATTTATATCATACTCTCTCCGTCCCAATTCAATTGTCCAATTCCTTTTCGGCACGAGATTTTAGAAAAATGTATTTAGAGATAAAGTGTATTATTTGATATGTTAATGCAAATTTTATTCTTTTAAAATAGAGCATTATTGTTGGGAACCCTGTTTAGTTTAGTTTTGATGATGTTATTAGAAATCACACTTAGTTATAGGACTTAGTTATAGGATTGATAGGAACAGGCTGGTCTCCGTGTTTGGATCAGTCAAGCTTTACTCGGACATGTTGCTCATGTAAAGGTCAAGGTTGGAAGTGCAACCTGTACCTAATCTACTCAAACCTGTCATACTGTTCCATTATGTAATCTGTCTATGTAACCTGCTCTTACTATACCAGAAGATCTCACACAAAGATTACAGAGAGACTGAAGATAGTTCGAGGTCTAGGAAGCTCAACATGCTGAGGCCAACCTCCTATGAGGAACCTGCATGCTGAGGAACATTCATGCTGAGGCCAACCTCCTGTGAGGAACCTGCATGCTAAGGCCAACCTGCATGTTGTGCAACTTGCATGATGAGGCCAACCTGCATGCTGAGGAACATGTATGCTGAGGAACCTGTATGCTGAGGAACCTGCATAGGCCAACCTGCATGTTGTGGAACCTGCATGCTGAGACCAACCTCCTGAGAGGCCAACCTGCATGCTGAGGAACCTGTATGTTGAGGAACCTGCATAGGCCAACCTGCTGAAGCCAATATGCTTAGTCAAGCTGTTGTGAGTCAAGCTGCTATTAGTCAACAGCTTCTCAAGGTGAAGATTCTAATACAAAGATCAAGCTTGAAGACCACAGAAAACAAAGACAACTTGAGGTACAAAAGGTCGACCTTCCCAGTCCGACCTAAGCTGTGCCTTGCCAACCTCGATGGTTCAAGCTGTACAGAAAACCTCAACGGCTAGAAGTCCAGTCAGCAGTACGGTTCTGACACCTCTGCTACTCCAACGGCTCTAATTCAAATTGGAGTCATATAAATACTTCAAACCATCCCAGAATTGTGCAGTGGGGTGAAGAAAAATAGACGGGGAAGAGAGAAAAATAGAGAGAGGAAATCAGAGTTTCGAAGCCAAATCTATCCAGAAATCTTTACGCTTCAAAGCCAAACTCAACACTCGAATCCAAGCCATTTCCCAAGTGTTGAGACCTTCAAGATTTCAGATTCTGGAACCTCACAAAATACTCTCCACAAGCTTACTACATATTCGTCCAAGTAAAGAAGAATCTGTTAGTTTAGCTGCAAGGTTGTATGTAAAAATGTATGAAAGGTTGTAAGGGTCACGACCCAGAACTCGTGCTCGGCTCCAGTCTAAAGATTGACGAAGGTTGAGGCTGGTACTCAGCCAGTATAAATAAGAGAGAAGTAAGGAATTTCATATACGACGGTATCTGACGTGGATGTAGGGACGTTTCCCGAACCACGCTAAATCGACTGTCTCGATCTCTCTCTCTCTATCTTTTATTAACAGTCGACCTTACAATGTTCAACTAACCTTCATTACATTGCACTTCATTGATATAATCAACCTGCACAAATATTCAGACCAAAGAAAGAATTTTCTAAGAGGTAGCCAACTTGTCCACCAAACTTCCGCACACTGTTCGGTTTAGCAAGCTCACCAGTTTACTGACTGAGCTGGATAAACCGAGTTGCACTGATAAGCTGAGCTGACAACTCAGTAAGATCGATTTTGTTTTTAAAGTCAAAACTGTTGGCGAATTGGTGTATTCCCCCCATACACCAATGAATACCTATCGGGACCTACAAGTGGTATCAGAGCGGTGGTTCTTTTGACCATCGTATCTGTTTACTAAAAGTTATTTTCAAAACTTTTGGTCGAATTGAACTGATCTAGGAAAATTCTTTTCGTAACCTTCAAATCTACCTGTCATCATGGAAACTGCACTTGTTCGCAATTGCGAAGATTTTTCTATACAGGGATATGAAGATTGGAGCTTTAGGATTCGCATGTGCCTGCAAGCTCGTCACATTCGCATGTGGGATATCATCGAAAATGGACCCTCTCTTATCTACGGAGAAAAGGTTCAGATTGAAGGAGAATCTCCAGGCGATCATGTTCAAACAAGTGGTCAAGAGTCCTCGTAAGTACACTGCCGAGGAAAGATTAGAAGCCAGCCTGGACAATTATGCGAAAGCGCTCATCTCATGCACAGTCAGAGGAGTTCACCTTGCCAAGATCAGAAATCTGCAAACTGCAAAAGAAATGTGGGATACTCTAAAGTCTCTCAGCATAGGATCTGAAGAGTCACAAGAGAACAAGCTCTCCATGGCCTGCAACAATTTCAATGAATTCAAGATGTTGCCTGGAGAGACTGTGGAGCAAATGAGAGATCGCTTCATGAAGATCACTCTCAAGATCGCTGCTATCAAAAAGGATAAATTCACTCAGCGAGAGTTGAATCTCAAGGTCATTCGTGCCCTCCCAGCAAGTTGGCTTGTGTATGTTGCCCTCCATCCCAACCGACCTGACTTCAATAAGCTCACAACCGAAGAGCTTTTTGACATTTTGATGGGGAATGAGTACGAGATCATTCGTATTCATGGATCAGCTCCAGCTTGCTCTAACAAAGGAAGTAAAGCTAAAATGAAATGGTATCAAGGGGAAGAAAAAGATGTTGCATTTCGAGCTGATCTGGCCAAAGATGTTCCTCCCAACTTATCTAAAGAGTTCACTAGGAAGGACGAACTGCTGCAAGATCTCACGATGATGACAAGAAAGCAGGAGAGGTTGGAATCTCGAATGCTCAAGTATAAGCAGTTCTATCGTGAGAACAAGCACATAGTCGGCAAACACAACCTCGACCGCTCTGATTAGCAGAGCACTGCTGGAAACACCAGCTCTAGTCACCCAAGCTGGCTACTAAGATCGGTGGTACCAGTGTGATTCATATGAGCAGTCTCTCTTTCGAGATTTCTTCCAAGCTGCTCATCAAGGTCAAAAGTATCAGAGAATCCAAGCTGCTGAGGAGCCATCTTATCATGCAGATTGCTATCAACCTGCTCCTCAACCTCTTCAAGGGAGCTCGACCTCCCACTTAGCATCCGATCTCAACAAAATGCTAAGCCTACTTTAATACTTCCAATTTTTGTTGCTGCTAGTGTTACACTCACGACAATGGGAAATCTAAATTAAAGACTTTCAATTGAGAAGCAAATTCTAGAGTATTTCTAGGGTACTTTAAGATGAGCTGCACAATTAAAGTCCTTAATAAGATGAACATGACTGTGGAGGTAACACCTGTTGTTATTTTAATATGTCTGCGTGTTTGTACAGGAAACTCTCAATTGATCAACAAGCAGATCACAATACAAGAACCAGATCACATATCAAGGGGGAACTGATGCAAGGACATCGAGCTGCCTCACCAGCTCAATCATAACAGATTAACTCCCTACTCACAGATCAGTCTATCAGCTCCACACCTCATCCCTCAAGCTCATTCTAAATTCGTGGATCCCAAGATCAAGCCTGAACTTGAATAATATGAAGAAAAGATCACTTAAGGAAGATAGAACATGATCTTCCGGAGGAGCTCATTGTTGGGAACCCAAAGAATGGTGCATCGAATCGATGATCGTGGTGAACAAGATAATGGAAAGGCTGTCTCAAGATGCAGATCGAGAGCAACAGATCAGCTAAGCTTATTTCTAGAGTTGACCTGATCAGTCTACTCAGTCAATCAAGCTGATCTCATAATCAAGCTAACCTCTCAATCAAGCTGATCTCGCAACCAAGCTAGCCTCCTAATCAAGCTGATCAACTTTGCCACATTTTAAGGGGGAATGATCACTGACTTGCCAGCCCAGCCGATATATCCGTAAAACACCAGATCAACAATTAAGGGGGAATGATCATACTTCAAGCCAAGAGCAGACTGACTTGGAAACTGCATGCTGACAAAGCAGTTTGCTAGCACAGGTCAGCAAAAGCAAACTGACTTGGAAACTGCATGCCAACAAAAGCAGTTCGCTAGAGCAGGTCAGCCAAGAGAAGACTGGCTTGGAAACTGCAGCTCAATAGAAGCAGTTCGGCGACACGCAGCTTGAGGACACAAACTGCGTTGATAGTCAAAATTACTGGCCAACCTTTAAGGGGGAAATAGAGAATGCAATGATCTTTCCAAGCAAGTCGAGCTCAAGGAAAAGAACTCTTCTTTTCGCCAGATCGTCCAGACCCTTATTGATAATGTCGAAAAGGGGGAAAGATGTAGAAAGAGCATGGAAAAATGTAGAAAAAGGGGCAAAGATGCAGGATAGATGCACTAGTGGTATCAAGATGCAGGAAGAGCATAAATCACAGAAAGCAAGTTCAACTTGCTGAACTTTTAGTTCATTGATCTTATATTCTTATCTTTAGGAACTATTTGTAAAGTGTTGGTTTCGACATCATCAAAAAGGGGGAAATTGTTGGGAACCCTGTTTAGTTTAGTTTTGATGATGTTATTAGAAACCACACTTAGTTATAGGACTTAGTTATAGGATTGATAGGAACAGGCTGGTCTCCGTGTTTGGTTCAGTCAAGCTTTACTCGGACAGGTTGCTCATGTAAAGGTCAAGGTTGGAAGTGCAACCTGTACCTAATCTACTCAAACCTGTCATACTGTTTCATTATGTAATCTGTCTATGTAACCTGCTCTTACTATACCAGAAGATCTCACACGAAGGTTACAGAGAGACTGAAGATAGTTCGAGGTCTAGGAAGCTCAACATGCTGAGGCCAACCTCCTGTGAGGAACCTGCATGCTGAGGAACCTTCATGCTGAGGCCAACCTCCTGTGAGGAACCTGCATGCTGAGGCCAACCTGCATGCTGTGCAACCTGCATGATAAGGCCAACCTGCATGCTGTGGAACCTGCATGCTGAGGAACCTGTATGCTGAGGAACCTGCATAGGCCAACCTGCATGCTGTGGAACCTGCATGCTGAGGCCAACCTCCTGAGAGGCCAACCTGCATGCTGAGGAACCTGCATAGGCCAACCTGCTGAAGCCAATATGCTTAGTCAAGCTGCTGTGAGTCAAGCTACTATTAGTCAACAGCTTCTCAAGGTGAAGATTCTAATACAAAGATCAAGCTTGAAGACCACAGAAAACAAAGACAACTTGAGGTACAAAAGGTCGACCTTCCCAGTCCGACCTAAGCTGTGCCTTGCCAACCTCGATGGTTCAAGCTGTACAGAAAACCTCAACGGCTAGAAGTCCAGTCAGCAGTACGGTTCTGACACCTCTGCTACTCCAACGGCTCTAATTCAAATTGGAGTCATATAAATACTTCAAACCATCCCAGAATTGTGCAGTGGGGTGAAGAAAAATAGACGGGGAAGAGAGAAAAATAGACGGGGAAGAGAGAAAAATAGAGAGAGGAAATCAGAGTTTCAAAGCCAAATCTATCCAGAAATCTTTACGCTTCAAAGCCAAACTCAACACTCGAATCCAAGCCATTTCCCAAGTGTTGAGACCTTCAAGATTTCAGATTCTGGAACCTCACAAAATACTCTCCACAAGCTTACTACATATTCGTCCAAGTAAAGAAGAATCTGTTAGTTTAGCTGCAAGGTTGTATGTAAGAATGTATGAAAGGTTGTAAGGGTCACGACCCAGAACTCGTGCTCGGCTCCAGTCTAAAGATTGACGAAGGTTGAGGCTGGTACTCAGCCAGTATAAATAAGAGATAAGTAAGGAATTTCAGATACGACGGTATCTGACGTGGATGTAGGGACGTTTCCCGAACCACGCTAAATCGACTGTCTCGATCTCTCTCTCTTTATCTTTTATTAACAGTCAACCTTACAATGTTCAACTACCCTTCATTACATTGCACTTCATTGATATAATCAACCTGCACAAATATTCAGACCAAAGAAAGAATTTTCTAAGAGGTAGCCAACTTGTCCACCAAACTTCCGCACACTGTTCGGTTTAGCAAGCTCACCAGTTTACTGACTGAGCTGGATAAACCGAGCTGCACTGATAAGCTGAGCTGACAACTCAGTAAGATCGATTTTGTTTTTAAAGTCAAAACTGTTGGCGAATTGGTGTATTCCCCCCCCATACACCAATGAATACCTATCGGGACCTACAATTATAGATGCATAAAAACATATTCATGTCAGATATTAAATGAAAGATCGTTTCAAGATCTTTAATTTGATATAAAAATTATAAAAATCGGATAATAAACGAGCAAGTTACGATAGTTTAAACTTTTAGAATATAAATTATATTGAGATACGTGCTGAAAGGTGAGGAGATGATGAGATGATTAATTGAGCTAATTTTTGTTATTTTAGGAAAATGGACAATTGAATTGGACGACCCAAAATAGCATAAGAGACAATTGAATTGGGATGGATGAAGTACTTATTACTACCTCCATTTCACCCAAGTCGTAGTATCCCGTAAAAAAAATCTTCAAAAATTAATTTTAAAACTCATCATCAAGAAACGTAGAAAATGTGTCAGAAAAGCCAAAAATAAATGAAGCTATTTGGGTGAAATGGAAAGAGTATTTATTATTGTGAGTTTTATGATATTGCACATAGGAAATAATAGATTCTTGAGGAAATAAATAATGTTCTTGAAAATATGAGAAGATAAATAAGTAGGAGAAATTTATATAAATTAAATTCAATAATAAAATTACATTCAAAATTACTTTGTTACCATTAAAATAGATTTGGAATAAGGGGTATATTGGGCAAATCATAAATTATAAGTATTGACTCTTTTATAATAGTATTAGATGAGTAATACCAAGACATTACATGCTTTCCCTTAAAAATAAAAAATACACATGGCATTTATCACAAGAGTTATACGTACATACTAAATGAGGAAGAGATATTTTGAAATAATTTGTAATTGAAACCTTTTTTTCATGCGTGAGTCTTTTCTTTATCTTTGTTTCCTCACTCCATCAAAAATAAAGTGACGTGTTGTTTTTTTAATTGAAATTAGTATTGCACCCCTGAGATCTACATCACAATTAATATTGAAAAAATTTTAAATAATTACAAAGATACTTTGCTATATTTCAACAATTTGTTTCTGCTGCATATAAAAATACTCTCTATGTCGGACTATATTAACCAAAATAACAATACTTACTTTGTCCTCCATTTATTGACCGTGTTGACTTTTTAGCAATGTTTTAAAAGTCGCTAGGCGCTAGTCAGGCGGTGAAAGGGGGACTAGTGCCTAGGCGAGGCCTAGGCGGATTGGAACCACAAACTTTATTTTTACTATTTTTACATCATGTCATCAATTAGAAATTATATCAAAACATATTGTTCATAATTTTATTACCATATTCATGATAAAAATATAAAATATGATAATTAATAGTCCAATTCATAAATTTCATGGCTAGTTTTCATAAGTATTGATTAGTTCACACTTAAAGATTAATTAAGATTTAATTTGGTCGATAATTAGGATATCGCTAACCGTCTAGGCGGATTTAGCATTAGTCGGGCGGTGGAGTGCCGACTAGCGCCTAGGCGGGGACTAGTCGGACCTAGGCGAGGACTTTTAGAATACTGCTTTTTAGATGATTTTGGAGCTTCGTGATGATGGATTTTAAATTGAATTTTTGGAGATTAATTTTTTTTAGACGATACTGCAACACTCGTAGTACCTTGTAAAAAAAACTAAACTCAAAAAATTCGATTTTAAATCCATCATCACAAAGCTTTAAAATTATCTAAAAAGTCAACATGGTCAGTAAATGGAGGACGGAGGGAGTAATATATTAAGAAAAACTAACACTTACAACCATCTCCATACTCTCTATGTGGACAATATTAGTCATTATTTCTATTAGTCACATTATAATGATTATATCAAGTCTCATTTTCTAAACTATAAATATTTATGCACCTACAATCTACATCACGTATTTCTATAGAATTTAAATTATTGATTTAAAATTGTTATAACTTTCTCATTTGTTTTCCAAATTTTATGATTTTTAAATCAAATTAAAGGTGTCGATATAACTTTTTTATTTAAGATCAATTATCAATATCTTTTTATAAATCTATAATGATCTATTTTGAAAAAAAAAAAAAAGAAGAAGAAATTTGTAGATGTTAAACAATACGTTTTATTTATAAAAAAAACTTTTCTAAAATACAGTACCGAAATTATTTGGCACTAATATAATCGTACATATGCTTAAATTGTTACCCACTATAAAACTCTCTTGAGATTTAGAGGAATGGCTTCAATCAGCGACACATTGTTATTGTTATACAAATACATAAAGTAAATAAAATAAAATCAGAAAAAAATAAAAATAAAAAAAATCTTACCTACTGCTAATAATTTCATTAAATGCACTAGATGATAGTTAGAATAACGACGAGCCTAGCTAAGACGATCCACTATAAAAACCATTCAATGCAAGGTTCATATATAAAGATTGTAAAGTCAACACTACTACTCCCTCCGTTTTCTTTGACTTGGCTCCTTTATTTATTGTATGGGTGATATATAATAATAAAAGAGGTCAAATCAGAGAAAACAGAGGGAGTATATTAATAATATTAATGTTTGAAGGCAAATTGACACATAAAATCCATAGAATCCCTCAAATCAAATATATCATTTGGCTTTCAGCATGCCCGAGTATTTCATCTATCAAATCATGTTGCATACACTTATAAATTTTTACAAAATTAGTATTAATAATTTTTTTTTAACCCCAAATACATATTCAAATGAATCAAATCTACAAGAGATAATGTGGTATAACATTAAACTAAAATATTAATTTCTGATTTTGTTTATTACAGTTGAACAATGAGGTGAAGGGAAAGGGAGAGGAGATGCGGTGGCGATGTGTCCGGCGGCGGCTGCGGCGGAAGAGGGAGACGGAAGGTGATACGTACAAACTTGGTCAATGGACCCTCGAACTTATTAAATTACAGCAAACATGCCAAAATTAAAGTTATCTAAATAAATAGCGATCAAATACTTAAATGAGTGGGTGAGTGCACATTTTCTGCATATATATCTTCTTAGGGTCGCCACTGGACAAAGGTAAGCTGCAACAATTAATTATTGCATAATTATTAGGGTTAGTTCAAAGTTGCAAAATTCAGAAACATTGATCAAAGTTGCAAACTAGTAAACACAACTTTTCAATTTGTCAGTTTCCTATTTTTTTTTATATAACAAAATTAAAGAAGTAGTGCAAGTTCAGCACAACTTTTCAGCAAGATTTGAACACAGGACCTCGACGTTGAAAAGTATTTGATCTCTTAATTAAGTTGTTCTCAACCGCAACTAACCCTATAACTATCCAACTTATAATGCATGCATTTTGTTAATTAATAGTACCAAAATTAGCAAGTGCACACTTTTCAGTAAAATTTGAACACAGGACTTCAATGTTGGCCAAATACTCTAATAACATTTAAAACCCTATCTCATCTAAAAGTTCGAATTTATAGAGAAAAAATGTACATACCCGAGCTTGAGAGAAGTATCAAAGATGCTCCCCTCATCATCGGGACAACGGCTGCAGAAGCCATGGGAATTGGTAGTAGTAATAGACTCTGAACTCCCTTGGTCCATTAATATGTTTCTTGTGCATCCCCAATATTTCTGCATCCACTTTGCAGTACTATCGATCAACATTTTTGTAATTAAGGAGATGAAATCCGTGAAGGGAAAGAAGTTCTTCGTGTACCTCAAATTGTTGTTTGAGGATCGCGTTTTCTTCCATCAGTTCTCTTTCCTGCATGCATTAATTCTTGCATAAAAATCATATGAATTAATAATTTCTTAATTTGGGATGGATATGAGAAAATATATATAACGTGCCCTCGTTTTCAGATTGCTGATCTCGCTCACAAGCTTGTCATTCTGCATGCAAACATTTATTTAATTTGTTAAACCTAACATAATGAGATGATAATATAATATTTATTAGAAATTAATAGTAATAGTAATATTTTGCAAGAAATTAAATTAACCTTTGATTTCCCAACACGGTCTAATGCTGTCTCTACCAATTTCTCGAGCCTCGACAATTCATTCACGCTGAGATCTTGAAGCTCTTCTCCATTAAGTTGCCTATACATATAATTAATGCTTTTCGGTATGCATAATAGTAAAAATCGGAGCACATAACCGTGGACACGAGTAATGAGTCAGTACTCGAGAGTCAAGCCCATGAGTTCCTTGTTGATCGCATCATAGTTATCACCTCTCGCCTGAAAATGTAAAAAGAAAAAAGTATTTGTAAGAACATGTGTAGCAAGATCCAAATGAAGCATTCGATTCTAATGCTACAAAAATATATCAACTTAACGTATTTTAATTGCAATTAGATATAGTCAACGAAGCACAGCTCAAGTGGTAAGACACTTCTTCTCTAACCAAGAGGTAGGGGATTCGAGACATCTCGGGTGTGTGTGTGTGTGAGTGTGTGTGTTGTGTTTGCCTGATCAAAAAAATTGCAATTAGATATATTATAAAATCATCTAAAAAGTCAACAAGATCAACAAATCGTGAACGGAAGGAGTATTAAATTAGGCTGTTGAAGTCATTAATTAGTTACCTGAGCATTGAGAGGTAGGCCGAATCGGTTGCTACTCTCTGATTGCAGATTACGCCTTTGGATGATTTGCTTCATGCTACAAAATTAATCATAAACCCAGCTCTATATGTAAAATACTTATATAACAACATTACCTAGCTAGTCATGCAACGGAATTTCTATATATTCACTTATACTTTAATTTGTGTAATTTCTTTGATGAAAAACAAACAAGAAATGGAAGAATAAGAAAAAGAAAAAGATGAAAAAAGTTATGCCATAATATGGTCCCGAGACCCCAACTTGTTTTATCAAATTTTCTCTAAGGTGAAAAATGTCGGAAAATATTATCACTCCACATGAGAGAAAAAATATTATCATGCATGATTTGGAGTGAAAGGTAGGAAAAGTGCTGCCAAATGAAAAAATTTCATCCTGCCCGGAAAAAATTATGAATAGTAGTAATGAAATGCACCTAAAGAATAGTTTTGACACTTGACACCAATATGGATACATATAGTGTTAGAAAATTGGGTCCAAAAGTGGCTAGAAAACGCAAATTTTCATGGGAATGACTATTAATTATAGAGCTTTAATTTATTATCCAGAATGGCTACTCTAATATTTTACAAATTTTATGTAGTTATTGAAGAGAGATTTTATTTCCAAGACTAGATATTTTTTCTATAGGTTTTAATTTTATCATTTAGGGTTGTGTGTAGCTTCTGAAAATATAGTAAGTACGATCTTAATGGGATTCTTTATTACCGAACTCTTTATTCTTTAGCTGCGCATGCATATATATATATATATATATATATATATAGGGTACTACATTACATATATCAAGATATTAATTCTCAAAAAGTGTATGCATAACATTGCTATATATAAACCTTCCTTCAAGCTCGTTAATTAGGCCAGATTCTAGCTAATACAAGATATCATCTCTATATCGATTTTCAGAATAAATTAAGGAACTCAAATTTTTGATATCTATAAATCAATTGCTCAGCTATTTCTTAAAATTAATGTCATTATGTAGACAGACTAAAGGACTGAAAATTAAATAAACTGAAGTAAATGAAAAAATTTAAGAAAATCCTGCCTTTCTCATTGTACACCTTAACAATTTTTTAAACAATTTTTAATGTGAAATTCTAAAGACCGCATCACGACGGACTCAAATATGAGGCATTTACCATGGAGGTTTCAAACATTAACTTCAGTACCACTAAGTCCACACGCACACAATATATATTCCATCATATCGCTTGACATTATTTATTCATATGTGGGGTATATTTTAATAAAATGTTTCACTTTCGACGAGACGGAGGGAGTACAAGTCAAGATACATGCATATATTAATCAATATAATGATGAGTGGTGTAAGAAAATTAAAGAAAAGAGCATTTTATACATGATTATAACTATAATTTTTTTTGAAACATTTTAACTGAAATTCAAAAACCGCATCACGTAGGAATCGTACTTGGAACTTTTTGCCACATAAGTGTTAAATGGTGTATTTTTTTTGATAAAAAAGTAAATAAAGGGATACGAAAAAAATAAGAAATATATATATCTAATAATGTGGTCCTCGATCTCTTCCTTCATCTTACGTTTTCTAAGATGGAAAAATTTTGACATTTAGGAAATAGTATATATTATCTCTATAAACCCATAAAAAAAATATTATCATGAATTAGAGTAAAATGTAGAAAAATGCTACCTAAAGAGAATTTTCCACCCAAATCGTAAAATTATCCATTACAAAGAACAAATTAAACGGAAAATGAGAAAAATATTTATTTTTCTCGTTTTCCATCAAAGAGAGTAATAATTCTAGGAGCGCGTGTATCATTTTAATTATTTCTCTCATGTTCGTTACCATAACTTAAGATAAAATTATCCTTATCATCGTGATGCATTGGCATGAATGTTAAAATTAAACTGATTTTCCGAAGAAGAAAAAAAATGTGGTTTTCCATTTCTCAGACTCATTAGTATAATCTAGTCGAGTGCTCAGCTTGGAAGCTAAAATAACTGAATGCATGCACTCTCTTCTTAAATTGTTCTGATGCAAACTTTTTATGTCTAAGTGTTTACATTCTTTAAACTATATATATTCAGCTAATCATCATACTATAAACAAAAAAAATTAATTAATTATATGCACACTTTAGATATTGCTACTTGAAAGAGAAGTATCATACAAATGTTTCCCATCTCAACACTCCCCAAGTAATGGTTAATGTAAGTAATAATTAACAAATTCTCTCTCTATGAGCACAATATGCGATATCTATAAAAATACTCCTAATCCAATATATAAGTTCTATTCTAGTAATTATTTTCTCAAATTCAGCTATAGATAATATAGTGATTTCACAGAAAGTGAAAAGTAAAAAAATAAATAGCTAGACAACCGCCGACAAGAGAGACATAAATACATAAAGAAAGAAAAAGGCCATAAAAGAAAACAAATAAAATGTATCGAAAAATATTTTTGACATTTTAAACAAGTCTTTTCAGGATAAGATCCTCTATCCCTAAAATGGTGTCTCAAAATTTAAATTTTAACAGTTTTATATTATATTTATAAAAATAAAAATGTTGTAATATAGTAATCATAATAGACATTTATAAGAATTTTTTTTAAAAAAAATTATATACTTTAATTTTGAATTTATCAGCTGTAATATGCTAATAAAAGTGAAATTAAATGCTAAAAAATAATTATAAAGCCTAATGAGTATGGGTGAACCCTTGAAAATAATCATAGAATTAAACTAAATCATTATAAAATAAATTTATTAAAAAATGCATAAAACTAATAGAACTTAAATATTGGACATGGTTGTGACATCATTTTGGGGATAGGGGATTCTAAGTCTTTCTAAATCTAAAGACTATGTATCTAAAAATTATATACATTAGAATGCGAAAAATAGGAATAAGGACCAAAATTCAACTATTTTGAACCACAAAATTGAAAAATATAGGAATAAGGACCAAAACTCAACTATTTTGAACCACAAAATTGAAAAATATACTATCCAAATTAATTTATAGTTAGGCACACACAAAAATACTAGGAAGGAGACTTACATGCATGGAAACGAAGAAAGAAGACAATAGTTAAACGTACTAATTTTTGTTTTTTACTTTGTTTATTTTTCGAGTATACATATTAAGTTGATTTACTATTTACCCTCAACGTATTTCCTATTTTCAGAAAAATGAAGGCCCTACCTACGGTTGTAAATTAAGAATGCTATAAATCGTACGAAGATGCAGTAAAGAGGGCAGACACTTAATTAATTTTTGTATTTTCAATTATGAATAATCAAATTTAAACCATAAAATCACAGAAACAAATTGAACTAATTTAATTTGCTTGGAAAGATTTAATTATCTATATTCACTCAAGGAAAATCCATCAATTTCTCTCTCTCTCTCTCTCTAGGAATCACCAGAAATGAGAACATATGATAATAAGTAAACAATCGACATTATTAGCATACTAAAACCCGCTCAAACAAGAAATTTTCCATTTCTAAAACCTTAATTTGCTGTGACTTTTCAGAGTTTCTTAACTAAATTTAGCCTAAAATAATCTTGATTATTAGAGAGAGAGAGAGAGAACCTGGAGGAGGTGGAGAAGTCGAAGAGCTTGCCGGTGGCCGAGAAAACAATGAGAGAGATCTCAGCATCGCAAAGAGTGGAGAGTTCTTGAGCTTTCTTGAAAAGCCCTCTTCTCCTCTTCGAAAAAGTAACTTGCCTCGATGTCAAGTCATCGATCTTCTTTATCTCGATCTTTTGCCTCACCATCTCTCTCTACACGCCATTGCAACTCATCAATATTCACATTCACACAGTAGAATAAGCTAAGAGAGTGTAAAGAGAGAGAGAGAGAGAGAGAGAGGGGTGTTGGGGGGGCATGAGACATGGGGTTTAATTAGATAAAAGTATAGTGTAGAAATGGTAAAGAGCAACCCAAATCTTCAAGTACAAACACAAAATCTTGATGCAGAAACCCTTCTTCCCAGAAACCAAAGAGGAAAGGATAGTATACTCAACTACTCAAGGCAGGCAGAATCTTTTTTACAAATCAAGAAAAAAACACATGATTCTATTTTTTGCATAGAAAATGAAAATGGAAACTTTGAATCGGTTTACATTTGCTAATTGAGGGAAGAAATGACATCACCTCACCTGTAGCAGAAGAGGAAGCCAAAACTGCCAAAAGCCACCAACCCTAGAGAGAGAAACAAGAGAGAGAAAAGCAAACGCAAATCTGAATATATCAAGTCTTGAACAGCACATGAGTGAGATAAAAGTACTTTTAATATAGCTCAAGGAATCTTCTATCTCAATTTTTCGTATTTCAAATAATTTTTATTAATTTTATACTAATATTTTTTTATAAAAATATAATTTTTATATTATAGTAAATCATAATAAATTTTACAGTATAAATTAAAATTTTAAATTTTTAAAAAAATTATCCTAATTTTAGACCTATCAACCATATATTAGGTAATAAGATTGGAATTAAATGATAAAAAATGAAGTAGTTATAAACCATAATTGGATGAGTGAACTTCATAAAATTATTATAAAATTAAACTAAATCATACAATAAATTAAAATAGTTGAAAAAAAATATATAAATTAATAGAAATTGATTTTTGAGACACATAATTTAGGACAACGGATCTCATGTGAAATGGAAAGATCGAATATGAACGTAACCAAATGAGATCTTCTTATCTAATTTCAGTATAATATTCATTTCTTTCTCGGATCGGATCTTCTATTGTCTACCCACGTGACATCGTCTATTGCATTCGTGGATAAATGACACATGACATAATCAATGATTAATGATTTAAGATTATATAAGAAAAATATATACCCTAAATTTTGAAATTTCTAAACTCCTAGAATTTGTCGTGTGTCCTCCATCTACGAATACAATAGACGATGTCACGTGGGTAGGCGATAGAGGATCTCATGACTTTCTTGAGATTCTTAAATGATTACTAGTATTTAATTACTTTTTACTTCCTCCGGCTCAAGATTCGTGACAACTTTCTTTTTGTCATTTTCAGGCACGTATTTCCACGCTTCTCGTTGATAAGTTTTAAAATGAATTTTTAAGATATTTTTCTTTTTACGGGATACTACGACACTCGTAGTATCCCATAAATTATAAATTTAAATATATACAAAAATATTGGATGAGCCCACAATTATTCCACTTTAATACTTTAATATTTTAATTTATTAAAATATTATCAAAACATATTAAATTCCGTATCAAATTTTTTAATAAATAGATCATAAACGAAAAGAGTATCATTTATTGTTGGTACAGGTGATTCACATCTCTCCCAATAAGGATTTTTTTTTTTTTTGGATTTAAGGACATGAAAACAAATTTATTGGTGTTTGCAAGGATAACTATTTATTTAATGCATATTGGGATTTTCTAAGTGCTTCAATAGTTCAGTTCAATTTCCTCAAGACTAATTTCTTTCTTTTCGTTTGATTTTGGTCTACATATTTAATTCGGCAATTTATAATTTAATAATTAAATTATTAAAAAAATTATAATTGTATTTCAATATATACGAAATATTCTCTTCGTCTCACTTTATTAGTTCTATTTAATTTTGGCACAATGATCAAAACCATGTGAGATAAAAGGTTTTAGGGGCTTTATCCACTACTAATTCATTTTATTTTACGATAACGAGACTAATAAATGAGACAGACGAAAAAGAAAATTGAGATTAATAAAATGAGACATATGGAGTATGTTCTAGCAAATTAAATATCGACGAAAAATTCTCGTGGGCAAGCAGAAAACCGAGACATAGATAAATAAATTATCATTTTGTATTTCTTTAATGTCCAATTCAGTTTTTGACTTCTCACATGTGTTTTTTGTCACCGAAAATTTAATTCATAACACAATTGTGAAAATATTAATATTTTGGATATTTAATTGTTATTTCGTAAATTAAAACACAATTTGTAAAAACTTAAATAATTTGATAATTAAATTGTAAATTATCCTATTAAATTTTAATGCACTATACAAATATTTTAATACCAATACCTAAATTCAACACATTATTTGTTTGCAAATATAAATACGTTTATTATGACGAGAATTTAAGTAGCAAAAATAGGATGTGATTTGAAGTTTTTTTTTTTGCCGTACAAAATAAACCGAGTAGGTGGGCCCCCGTGGAGAAAAGTATGGCTGAATAGTGGTCCGTACTAGGGATGTTCCCCACTCTCTTAAATTTTCTCGATTTGGGGATCCTTCAAATATTCATATCTCCTCATTTTAATTTTATACTAGTAAAATCTATATACTAACTAATAGTAATCAAGGGAAGTCATAAATTTATGGTAAGTCAGTTCATTAATTGTTAATATTAATTTTAGTTATTATTAATACAAAAATCATTCTATTTAATTATTTTATTTATACCAAAATTCTTACTACTATTATTTGAATAATTAATTCAAAGTATGTTCACATTACATATTATATTATTTGAATAATTAGTCATTTCATATGTTTACGATACTTATCGATATATTCGATTTTGATTACTATAATTTCACTCAAGAAACAAGTACGTTTAAATAATTTTTAGTCTAAAAAATATTTACTTAATTTTGTACTCCTTTATTTTATTTACATATTATATTATTTGAATAATTGGAGTACTACTTATCATCAAAATTTACAATATATGTTCAGCAATGCCTTATCCAACTGTATTTATTTTGCCCTTATATATTAAATAGTATAAATAAATTATAATTTAATTTGTCCAAAATTATCTTCAATATATATCACTATAAATATAAAGGCATGATTAAAAAAAATGTATCTTACTTTGTTTGTGGACCGTGATTAGTGTATAAATTAGAGAGGAATGAATCTATAATATTGAAAAATTGAAAGAATGCATTAATCATTGGATTTTAATAAATTAAATTAAAAAAATAGTTGTATGCCATTTTGGAAAGTCAATGCCATATACACAATTAATGGGAATGAGATTTGGATTTTGATTTTTATAATTTTATTCAAGAAAAAACAAAAGGTATGTTTAATTAATTTTTATTCTAAAAAATATTTACTTAATTTTATAACTATCATCAAAATTTACAATATATGTTCAGTAATGTTTTATCCAATTATATTTATTTTGCCCTTATATATTAAATAGTATAAATAAGTTAAAATTTAATTAGTCTAAAATTATCTTCAATTTGAGTGATTTATATATGTATCACTATAAATATAAAGGCATGATTATAAGAAAATTAATAATTAAAGTAAAAAAGAATATACGTTACTTTTTGTTGGTGACCCATGATTAGTGTACAAATTAAAGAGTAATCAATCTATAATATTAAAAAAAATCAAAATAAGGGATTAATCATTGGGATTTAATTAATAATACCTAATGTTGCAAGTCATTTTGGAAAGTCAATGCCATCTACACAATTAATGGCACATAATATGACAGTGTTGATGTCCAACAAACAAATCTTTAATATGGTTGATCATTTATATAGAGGACAACATGCATGTATGGGTGTGCTGCCAAATTAATAAGGGATATACGGAGTCTATTCTCCTAACCCAACTTGACTCGATGGTATGATTGATTTGTGCATTGATTGTGCTCTTAACATATAGTGTTTGATTAATTTTGGAATTACTTTAATGAATATTAAAGTCATCATTAATTTTCACATCTATAAATAAGTGTATTCCGAAGGCAAAATCATTACACTTGCATCTTATTTATATTTTCTATTATTTTTTCAATACACACTCATGACACCTTTTTATAGTTTGATAAGCCGTATTTCAGAGACGGGTGATTCTGAAAATACTTTAGTGCTAAAAGTTCGAATTGTACGATTGTACAATCTTATGTTTATGGCACTAGCAACAGAATTTCATCATATGAGTTAGTGTGTCACGATCGTACTGTCAATCGTATTCATGGTACCATTAGATTAGTTGATTTTCACGTTTCAAAGTTAAATTTGAAGTTGGGGGCATATATGGTTTTAGGTTTTTCAAATTGCAACTAAATAGAATGCGGTACAAGACCACTACGAATCAGTTTAAATTTATGTCGGGGTCTGATATACAAGTTGCTGAGATCGTCGATAGTACTTTCCCGTCATTTATGTTTGTTTTTCGTGATTTTTCCACACTTCAAACTCCTGCATAATTGGATGAAAACATATTATTCGGTAATATATATATATATATATATATATATATATGTATATATATATATATATTTACATTATATTTTGTTTCATTAGTATATAACCCCCAAATATATACTCATGTATTTAAAAATTTTGCAGATATTATAGGGAAGGTGAATAATGTTGGCAATCCGACAACAAATAGCTCCAATGGTCGTGAGTCTTTGAGGGTGGATGTAGAGCTTAAAAATATTGAGTATGTCTCTAAATCATTTTTTCACTAATTAAATTCGTATATATATTATATTAAATATATAAGTTTCATATTAATATTTGTTAACCTTTTCTTATCAGTTAGAGGCACATCATTTATTTGTACTCTTTAGGGTGAAGCTGTTGAAATATACATAAATTTTAATATCGTTTTTTTTTATTATGATAAGAGATTATAATAAATAGATATATGTAGGTAACCCCGTGCATCGCACGGGTAAATTACTAGTACAATATATTACTCCTTTCGTCTCATGCAAAAGGTCATGTTTACTTTTGGCCACAAAAATTAAAAAATGTATGTTTTATGATTGAAATGTAAATTTATAGTGCCCCCTATGTAATTGTAGTGGTGGTTTGTTATTCATTTACTTAGGAAATGTAACATCTTATTTGGAACGACTCAAAGAGAAAATTGTAACGTCTTGAACGGGACGGAGAGAGTAATAATAAAACTTATGTTCGAAGGCAAATTGATACATAAAATCCATACAATCCATCAAATCAAATACTACGTCCTGCCCCTTACATTAGTTATCATTTAACTTGCACAATAGCCAATGCAAAGTCAATAAAGTGAATAAACCACAATAGTCAATGCACATTAGTTGGGCTTATGTTAAGAGTAATTAGGCTTAAAGTGAATTAAGTATCATTGGACTCTGATTTTGATATTAAATACTTATATTTGTAGAAAGAAGACTAATATGCTAGGATGGACCAAAACGAAAAAATGAGAATAATATAATAGGATGTATATAGTATATCAACATTTGGCTGTCAGCATACCCGAGTATTTCATCTAATACTAATATAGTAATGAAATTAATGTTTGAAGGCAAATTGACACATAAAATCCATACAATCCCTCAATTTTTATTTTTATTTTGTTGCTCCAAACAATCCCTCAAATCACATATATCTACATTTGGCTTTCAGCATACCCGAGTATTTCATCTATAAGTCGTGTTGCATACACTTATAAAACTTACAAAATTAATATTAATAAATCTATATCTATACCCTATTATAAAAGTGTCTTGTTTTACAAAATTTGGTTTACCTATTTTGCCCCAGTTATTTAATTTATTCTAAGGTCAATATTGTATTATCATATTATTATTTATAGAGGAAAAAAAAATCATATACATTACGTTTTTATAAAAAAAGTCAAACATTATTTTATTGTAATAGATATATACACGTATTTATCTAATTAATTTGAAGGTAATAATGTAATATAGTATTTTATATTAACAAAAGTATAATTATTCTTAAATTATATAATCATACTAGATAGGCATTCCGATCCGGAGTTTAAAACATATAAAAACCATTATATTTTTCATTGAGGAAAACATCTTCTGAGATAAGAAAAACTAAACATGATCAATTAGCCGAATCAATTGGAGATAAATTAATAGTATCATATATAAATTTTCTTGCTTTTGCTTTTGCTTTTGTTCTGTTTATCACTAGTAGAAAAAAGGCCTAATAATGCATTTACTTTATGACACTTAATAAAAAATGTCACCACAGGCATTCAAGTGGTACACTAGGCTATAAATGCATTTTACTTGCAAGCTTTTAAGGCATTTTCTTTGTAATGTCATTATAATTCACATTTTATGACACTTTTAATTAATTCACCAAATATAAAATAATAAAGCAAAAAAAAATTAGAAAAAGAACGAAAATAAGGAAAAGAAAAATAAAACTCAAAATTGCTGCTTCAACTTTTCTTTTCTTTTCTTTTCTTTTCTTTTCTCTTTTCTTTTCTTTTCTTTTTCTTTCTCTTCTCTTTTTTTAGTATATATCTCAGATAATTTTCAATCTTATAACATCCGAACAATGCTTATGTGATTTGGGAGTGCTGGAATCAACTCGAATTTTCAAGATAAGGCAATGCGAAGAGGAGTAATTGGCGACATCCACCTGGTATAAATAGCTGACTGAGGGAACGCACATCATTAAATTTTCAACTATATATACATATAGGTAATATTTGATATAAATGATTCACAATAAGTATTTTTTTTTTCCTTTAAAAATAAAAAAGAGAGGGCCAAAAAAACAAAACAAAAAAATTGGCGCCTATTACCATTATTCCTTCCAATAGGAAATAATATATTTTCTATTGTGAATTGTTGAAAAACAATAAAAAATAATTAAAGAAAATGAAAGGGGAGAAACGTGATTCCCCACACCACAAAAAATAGAAGAAAACTGCCAACTCCCTCACACCCATGAACTAAAGAACGAACTCTCTCAGTCCAAGCAAAGAAAACCAAAACCAAAATAATGTGATTCCGCTTTTCTTCTTCCCTCAGATCGACGAAAAGCAAAAACAATTTAGGTATGTACATATGTTTTCAGTTGGAGGTGTTTGTTAGTCGATCGAGAATAATCAATTTTTATATTTTCGTGTGGTTTTGTTCAGTACTATGAATTGTCTCTGCTTTCGATAAAATATATTCAGATGTTATTTTGCTTATAATAATTTTGGTAGATGTACACAGAATGTTCTAATAAAGAAATTAGAATCATTAGGGTGAAGCCAAACTGTTCGAGGAAATATTCCAATGATTCGAAGAAATACTCTGCTTGTGTTATGGTTCACATTATGTATGTAATGATTATTTGAAATTCTACTTTATGTAGTTATGGCGCCTACACAGTAGAAACGTAGACAAAATAATGATATTATTCATCAAGAGTCAAATATGTTACCACCAAGGATAACAGCAACTGAAGATCATCGTCATTCTACTCATGTTGAAAGTTTCGCAAAGGAACGTGGGAATACAAGTATTAAAAACAAACTTCTTATGCATTTATTATGTTTTAAAAGTCATATTTGCTATATAATGTCGAATTGGATCTTCTTATCGTACTACTTAAATATTTTCCGATGACTATTTCACCTTTTGTTCGTATACCCCAGACTAGCTTCTTCACAACTAGGACTCAAGTTGGCAGAAGAATTTCTAATACAAATATACAAAAAGCACGAGCTCCAAGTGCCACACTATTTAATCAGAGGAACGAGACCATACAAGTGGGCAGAACTGCAGAAGTGAGCAATTGGTTTGGCCTTACAACAATTTTCAGAAACTTTACCAAATGCTCGATGAAATGATTGCTTGGCCCCTGTCATTGGTATAGTATATATCTAAAATATTTTTCTCTTGTGTAATTATCTTATACATTTTAATTAAATGAGAAGCATATTTCTTTTGTGTGTGCAGATGACATCCACTGAAGGTTGGTGATTGAGAACTTTGGATGGAATTTAGTTCATTAGTCAATGTTTCAGTTTCTAGCTAGTTTAGTATTAATAGATATATATCTATTTAGGATTGATTGTAGTTTTTTATTTGCTATTTAGTTGTATGAATCAAAACGTTGAACTTATGTTGATTGCTTCCAATTATCGTATTATGGATTGGTACTTATTTTTTGTTTGTTTATTGTATAAGCTTAAGTTCTCTTTAATTACGTAGTCACTTCCCAATATAAACATTGTTGGGAAAAAAATCTAAAAAATAAGGCCAAATAAATATAAAATAGTAATGTATTTAAATTTAATAAAAAAACAAATAAAAATGGTAAATAAATATATATAAAATCTAGTAAATAATTGACAAAAGAAAATATGAATATTTTCGTTTTTTTATTAACTATTAAATGTATTCATACACAACATTTCAATGCATTCTTAAATGTCATGATATAAACTATATTATGACACTTTAAATTGCATCAAAACACTATTTATCCTTACACTGATCTATTGATGCATTTGTCAAGAGTGTGACTACAAGTTATTTATCAATGCACTTAACCCTATCATTACATTGATAGAGATGACATTTTTTTAAATGTCTTAATAAATGAAATGCATTAATAGATTTTTTATTGTGGCATTTTCAAATGCATTAATAGGCCTTTTTTCTACTAGTGTATAGTTTTATTTTTGCTTCAATCAAATTGGCCGTGCATTGTCTTTTCTTAGTTTTCTACGTGTATTGTGTTCCGTTGAATCGTGCCTGTTATTTTTTGGAATTATTGTCCGTCGTGATTGTGCATTAATTTTTGAACTTGCGGAATTTTAAGTTTGTTGTTGTTTCACAATATTGATAAGCAATAGTTTTAACAAGCTATATCTTTAATTGTGATCAAATAACATTATTTGATTGTGAATAAACCGTTAGAAAGCTCAAAAGTTGGATGGTTAAGGTTGTATATTTAATATTAGTTGCATCTTTTTTTTAAGATCTGATTTCGCATATTATTTTTCTTAAAGACCTTCCGGAATAATTTCTTGCATCATTTATATTTGTGTGGTTTCAAATTGTTAGTTCTAATTTAGCTCAATACGTTTTTGAACTATACAGTAACAAAGTTATTTTTGCTTCATGCCTTCTTGAACACATGCATCAATAGAGTCTTCAGCCAACAAAAAGAAAAGGTTAATTGCTTTTAATTTAATTTCAACTAAAACCACAATTTTAAATGTATCAATCTCTTTCAACATTATGTATCAACACTTCAATCTCGTAAGTGCGTAACTATTAGGTTTTGCAATTTACATTTTATATTCCTATTTTATGATCTTTTATATTCATAATGGTTCACATACATTGTCCTATTTTAACTCTTGATCATAATATGAACCTATCATGACATTAAATAATTTTTATATTTATTTTTATGTTGGTTTATTTTGTTATTTTATTATAGAGCCATTCGTTTCCAAGGTATATTTCTTCCAATAAGTATGCAAGGATCTTACATCTGGTTTCCCATTAACCCAAAAGTATAATGCAAAGAATATGCATGTGGCTTATTATGATGAGAGTTTTGGCAGAAGTTGATTAATTGAAGGTAATATGTGAATTTATTTATATTTCTTTTTCTTTTTGTATAGTTGTTATATCTATGTATATTACAAATTCTCTCTCAAGTGGTACGATGAACTCTCTCATAACATTCATCTACTCAAGAAATATCATGATTATTCATGAAACATCATTAATATTAAATCATTATAGTAATACTATACCTTTAATTCATTAATTCAAATAAATATGTTGATCAATGCCAAAACATTCATTTCAATTAGTTGATTTTTTTTAAAAAATATGTTTCTTTATAGTTGATCATTCACATTTTTCTATTCTTTATAATTTATACGTTCTTATTTATAATGATAAATATTTTGTTTTTGAGAAATTATGAAACAATTGATGCAATATTCCTTAAGAAACTTAAGGAAAAACATAATATGTTGTGCAAACTACATTTTCCCCTCGAAATATTGCAATATGTTCTTTTATAATTGTAATATTGCATTCTATTTAGCTTTAATTATATATTATGATCAAAATCTTAAATAATAAAGTATATGAAATTATGAAATGACAAACTCATAACAAGAAATATGCAATGAGCATGAACATCGATCTTTTATGTTGTCAATGTTCGTATTCCTTAGATGGATGAATATGTATATGTTAGCTAAAAGTATAGTTTTATTATATTATTACTATGCGATATGCGAATAGATGATATCATTTTCTATATATAGAAATTAAAAATGATTCTGTCTCATTATGAGGTTTATTATTATTTTTTTGTTTTGAAGGAATCGTGTAAATAAAATACAAATGTACTCCTTTTAAATTTATTTGTGATTTTAAGAGACAAATGTCATCGCTACAATCAGAGCGAAAAGTAATAGGAGACACTCCATAAGAGAAATGATAAGTAAATTCTAAAAATATACATTATTCCGCCTTAATTTGTACTTTTGAGACTCTATGATAATTAAAGTAATTGAAACTGTCATAAAAATTAGTTGAGGTTATATCACATAAGAGCAACTCTCCACCTTATAATAAAAATATCTAATATACTTTTCTGCTTAGTATAAAGTCAATTAATTAGAACAAGTATATTATAATAGATGTTGATTCTCACATTCATGCAATTTAAAAAAAACCATATTAAAGATAGAATATATGGTTAGAGTATGATCTTTTAACAATAGTTTACACTTGCTAATTTTTATTAATATTAATATATGATTAATAATATTATAGTAAATGTTAATTTTTAAAAAAATATATTACCAATTGTAAAATATGATCATGACACTTATTAAGAAGTTATACGTGCAACGCACGTAATCCCTGCTAGTACTATATAAAAGCAAAGTACAAATGACATTTTTGTAATTTTATTAAAGTATTAAGTGCATTTTTGTCAATTTAATTAAATTATTAACTGATTTTCAATTAATTTATTTAACTTTTTTTGGTTTATACCGAATAATTTCCTTTCATAGACCAACGCAACTTTTCAATAATTTAGGCTTCTGTTTATCACAATTTTTCAATTTATCACAACTTTTAAAAACAGACTCCCTATATATTCATTTTCTAATGAGGAATATAATGCTAAAAGAATATCGAAACAAATATGCTATATATTTAGATAGAATAAATTATAAAGGGTTATTGGCAAAAAAAAAACCCACGAATTTTGAGGGTAGTTTGGTTTTGCACTCGAACTCGGACTCGTGCCAAAAAAACACATCAACTTGCAATGCTTTCCAATTTCAGATTTCCGGTGAAAATTGGGCTGACCTGGTTGCCAGATAATCTATGTGGACTAAATTAACGGTGATACGAAACGAAATCGTATTGAATAAAGAAAAACGACGTCATTTTAATTTGAAATAAAATAAATATATACTTTAATTAAAAAAAAAACACCATTTAAAAAAAGCAAAATTAATATTCAATTATTCCTAATCTACTTCTCTCTACCGAAAGAACCACCATTTAGCATAACTGCCGGACTGCAAATAACGGCAGGTTCGCGGGGAGGTGCGGCGGCGGAAGGTGTCCTTGTCGTTCGAGGTGGAGGCGGTGGTGGAGTCTCCGCCGCCTGCTCCGCTTGTTAATGGTTGTTGACGCCGGACTCCCTCCACTTCTGCTAGAGCCTCGAAACCCCAGATCTCTACAGCAATTCTCTCTCCGGTTCGATTTCTCCGGAAATCTGCAAATAGTTGCCATATCTCACTGGATTTGGGAAAACTGGGAAAAGGCGAAAGTGAGGGTAGCGGCGGAAGAGGAGGGCTCTTCGGCAGAGGGAGGAGGGCCGTTCGGCGAGGCGCTGCAATAGGGAGCTTCAACGCCGGCGTCTCCGTACAATTCTCTCGGAACTTCGGCGAGGACCGTGTGCTTAGAACTCTCCGACTCACACTGCTCTACGGCGACGAGTTCTCCGGCGAGCTTTGGGACTGGCCCCAACTTTACCAGATTTTCCTAAACAATCTGAAGCTCTGAGCAAGAAATGCAATCTCCAGCGGGATGGAGAGTAGTCAAGGTACAAAATGGAGAGGGGAAAGGGGGAGGGATGAGGCTGGTAAAGTCCGGTCATGGTGGTGGCGGAGATATGGGAGGTGACAACAGAGTCACTGTAGGTGGAGCTGTATTTGTGTATTTTGTTTAATTCTTGTGAGTACCACAACCCTAATTACGTAATTAGGGTTCTAATTATCTAATTAGGACACAAACGATGACGTTTTGTTTAATTATTTTCACTAATATGCTCTAACGACATCGTTCGGCTATATGCTGATGACATCATCTTGCCACATCAGTGCTCATCTTGGATAAATTTCGGTGCCACATGTATAATTTCGGTGCCACCTTGGACCTAATTTTCGCCGGAAATTCGAAATTGGAAAACATTGCAAGTTGATGTGTTTTTTTGGCACGAGTCCAAGTTCGTGTGCAAAACCAAACTACCCCCAAAGTTCGTGGGTTTTTTTTGCCAATAACCCAATTATAAATTATGTATTTTCCTCAAATGTATACTATGAAAATCTACTGTGATATAGGAGTATTAATTAACCTAGTGTAACAAGAGCTGTCAAACGCTCGGGCCGGGCTGACCCGAGCCCATCGGGTTTGAGACAAAATCGGGTCGGGTCGGGCCGGCCCAAAATTTCATCGGGCCGCAAAAATCAATGCCCAAACCCGGCCCATGAGAAAATTATAGTGTAAAATTATAATGTCATGCATTTTCCTAACTATCGTTAATAGTATATTACGACGCTAAAAGGGAATTAGGATCTAATTCAATTCCCTAATTATTATATTACTTATTAGAATCTTTGGAATCTAAGTCGATTTCCTAATTGTTACATTACTTCAAGCAAGTAGCAATTTAATTGCTAGTCGTTTTATTAAACGGTAAATGCTCAATTGGAAGATTCAGCTAAGTACTAAATTAGTGTTGAATTTTTGTAACTAAAAACAATCAACTTGAATATCGATTATCATTCACGGAGATAATTAGTAAACGATAGTGTCGGACTAAAACATATTTGTCAAGCCAAAGCCCATTAATGAGTCAGTTGGGCTGAAGCCCATTAGCCGTTTAGATCAATGGGCTGAGCCCAATTATTAGAAGAGAGAGAGACTGAGAACCCCTTCTGAAGAAGGCAATGCAATACATGTATGTATATTTATTCATAAACCATAAAACAATTAAGTAAATAAAAAGAAATTAAAAGTACAACATCAATTCAACTTTTGTCCCCCAAAACAACACCACTCACATAATTAAATAATTAAACAATTATATTATACATCAACTCACTTGAGGGAACTAGATTTAGTTATTAACCAATGTGCTATATAGTTAAGTATACAAGATGAGAATTACACGTTTTTACTCTAATAAAAGAAATAATACATCTCAATCAATCATCAGCCTTCAAATCAGTTTCCTCTGCCCCCAATAGCAGCTCCTTAAGCCACAAGATCTGCAAGAAGAAAAGGGAAAATCAACCATAAGATTGGGAGAGCCTATTGCCCAAAATATAAACTATAGTTTGAACAAGTAACTAGTTATAAGACTGCCTGCCCTTCACCTTGTATACATACCCTGCTGCAGCAACCCTTTTCTCATCACCCAACACTTCATCAAATTTTCAAACACTTAGAAAGAAAACAAGTAGGGAGTGAGAGAGAGTAGGGGAGGCTGCAGCAACTAGGAAGGGTGAAGAAGAAGGTAGAAAGAGGAAGGGTAGAAGCTAGCAACTACAGCCCCTTCTCTTCAAGGTAACACAAACAGCCCCCAACCCTCTCAATGAGCATGCTACAACTTCTATTAGTCAAGAACATCAAATATGCTTAGATAATCACCTACACATGAGCAAACACTAGCATGTTTCCACACTAAGTTCCTAAACTAGGGAAAAACAAGAACACAATCAGCATGCTTCATGCTACAGCCATAGAACACAGGCATAAACAAGTATACCATCTTCGTAACTCATTAGCTCAAACCTATTATGCTCCCATTTATGAAACCCCAACTAGAACACCACATCACAGCCTGCTCCAAACTTTCTTAACTTAAAGATATGAAGCTTCAATCCAAAATTCATAACCAAGCATGCTTTTCCACAAATTTTAGATTCTATATATATATTAGCTTCAACACAGAATTTAAACCAAAGGCTTAAAATAGAAAATGCAGGACTCGCAAACATACTATTTTAGTTTCTCGAAACCAAACCTAAGCAAATAACTAGGATAATTAGGAACAAATAATGCGAGAAAAGAAAGAAGTGATAAAAAGAAATTCAAACCTCCATCGGAGCTCGAAGCCCCGACGGCAAAGTTCTGAACGGAGAAGAAGAGGGCAGCGGAAAGCAGCGTCCCTAACATTCCCCGTCAAACCTGCGAAACAGAGAAAAGGAAGGAGGAAATCAACCCCGGTTCGAGAGAGAGAGAGAGAGAAAGCAGCGACGGCCATGGATTGGGGGTGCTGCTCGGAGCTATTGACGGAGAAGACGACCGGAGAAGAAGAAGCGAGAAGTAGAAGGATGGAGAAGAAATCGCAACTATCAGAGAGAGAGAGAGAGAGATGTCGGGCGAAATGAAGAAGAAAGGGAGGGGGGGCGAATTCTGTTTTTTTTTTTTTTTTCCTTTTCTTTTCCCCTCCTTTAATTTGTTCAAGTCAACGGGCCGGGTCGGGTCAACAACGATTACGGGCCAGGTCGGATGAAGAATGGGCCAAGTTTGGGCTGGACTAAAGATTGGGCCGAAATTTATTTCTTGAGAGATCGAAATTACGAGCCCAATTTCTAATTACTTATAGATCGAGACGCCACTAATTAAATCGTGCACTACCCGTATTTTATAATTCGTAAGAATTATTTCGCGATTAAAAGAATTAACTTAAGATAAGTTAATTAACTAAGATTTAATAATTTAGGCTAATTGATTAAGATAATCAATTACTCAATGACAATAGTAATTTATAATTCTTAAGGGAATTACTTTTCTTAATTGACTTGTTGTAACAAGTTAATTAAATTAGAAGTTATCTTAGCCCCAATTATTGATTAAACTAATTAATTATTGGGAAGCTTCTCGATTAATTATTTCTAAGATAAGCAATAAATCAATTATTGATTTATTAAGAAACATCCCATATACACCGTTCATATAACGAGATTTATAACTCGATATACATAACAGTAACCACGTTACTAAAAATTAGAATAACCTCCGAGGAGAAACAAGACTAGAATCTTATTTAGATTTTATTCGTCACTACACGATTCTTACCTCGATTTTCAATCGAAGGGTACGCAAAGGAGGGACAGTAGCTGAAGCAGAAATCAAGTCTCGTAGCAATTTAGGAGAGCAACGAGGTGGACTTTCTATAAAATAAAAGCATGTTTTATTAGATGTTAACTCTTTTATAATTGTCATGCCATAAATATTTTCAGTTTTGTATGACGCCTATCTGATAAATGGCCAAGGCCAATTATATGAATCGAATTCGGGTCCTGTGTGATCCAGATATCATACTAGGACTAGTGTACACATCGATCGTGTCATTGCAGATAGTGACCGATCGCGTGACCGAGTGAGGTGGCCACCTCCTCGGACACAACCAGCTCAGATATGGTAGATTACTCAAGAACAGACTGCAGTCGCTTTTAAGAATGTAAATGTTTTTGTGAACATAGGCATTTTAAAGAAAAACCCTATGATTCACCAAGTGATGGCTTGACAATACATAAATGATTTTGGGCATGTGTCCACTGAGTACTCCATACTCACGCCATGTACATTATTTCCGATGTGCAGGTTGAGCAGTGTTGAAGCAAAGTGACCAGTGAGGATTTTGTCAAGAATAAATTAGAAGTAATGGCTCTTGGTAGCATATGTCTCCATACATATGTTGAACACCTTTCCGTTGCGTATACTCTTAAATTTCTCTTCAATTTGGTTGTACTAAGTCTGAATCATGACATCTATTGCCCAGGAGAAAAACCGTCAATAATGCTATCTCTAGTATATGAAATCTAGCCTAAGTTAATGAATTGATTCGTTGTTAACCCTTCTTTATTCCCGGATTTACTTCACATTACCCATAGTCACAAATTATACCAAACTGAGCTATCGATTAGCAAAGTGCGGTCGTGACAAAAATTTATCGGCCGACCGGGCTGCCCGAGCCCATCGGGCTTTTGAGCGTCTTGGGTCGGGTCGGACTGGCCCAAAATTTCAACGGGCCTAAAATTTCATAGCCCAAGCCAGCCCAAACTACGGGTGGGCCGAGACTATCCGTCGTGCCGGGTTTTTTGTGGCTAAATTTGACAGCTCTAAGTGTAACTTTCATTATGATATACATATAAATATTAACTTTATAATTATTCACAGATAGACGGTTGGTTGACTATATAAGTATATTACTATTACTAATATATAAATAAAAAGACGGTTGGTTGACAAAATAAAATAAAATCCAATTATCTTATCAATGAGAAAACTCTTAAATTTGTCCACATACCTCTTAACTTCATTATAAGCGACTCTTCAAACAGACACGTTTCTCAATCAGCTTATTTGCATGGAGCAGTGTATGTAACGTGTTCATTATGATTTTTTTTTTATTATTATTATAAAAATAAATTTTGAACAGTTAAAGGAACTACTTGGTTGCATAAAATAGAACTTAGATGGGATTTCTAACTTTTAAATTCAACAACAATATTATTCAAATAAGACTCTCTAACTTTGAAATTACTTTCAAACGTTTTTGACAAAAACTTGTGTCAGCCGGAGGCACGGTGCGGCCGGGCCCAAAGTGCCAATCTTTATACAGAAAAGTGTCAATCTATATGAATAAAAGTGTCAATCTTTAACATAATTATTTTACGAATAAAATGACAATTTTTAAAAGTGTCAATCTTTATACAGAAAAGTGACAATCTATATGAATAAAAGTGCCATTGTTTTAGCCCGGCCGCACGGTGCCTCCGGCTGACCCAAGTGTGCCCTACGTTTTTTATAAGGAACTACTTGGTTACATAGAATAGAACTTATATGAGATTAAGACCTTTTAAATTCAACGACATTATTATTCAAAATAAAACACTCACACTAAAATCTATTTCTTATTAATTCCGTTGCGGATTCGGAGCACCATATTAATTCATATGCTTACGTGGCATCACCTACGGCCTACATTCTTATTTATCTAAAAGCTATATATTTATACATATTAATTATTATTTTTATATATTAATATTAATATTATTATTATTATAATTATAATAATTTGAACTTTCTTTACATTCTCCATTCCATATTTATCTAAAAATCTATATATTTGCTCTTTTATAATAATAATAATAATAATAATAATAATAATAATAATAATAATTCCACATAGTCGTGTGGATCCTACTATAGGATATTCAAATAAGATCTTTTTATAATATATTTCCATGGCAAATCCTATAAGATTGATTTTTTATGATTGTCAATTTTTGTATATATATATAAACGCTTGACAATAAATTAGTTAGCACAAAATCAATTTTGCGGCGACCAATTGACCAATAAGTTTTTTCAATTTTCTTTTAGTATGTGTTGATAACTATGATTGTCAATTTTTATTGACACAAAATGAACATTCTGAGGTGGCCTGTTGACCAATAAGTTTTTGAAATATGATTTTCAAATTTTTGTAAATTTTTTTTTTTTTTTAATTTAAGACACTTGACAATATATTAGCTAGACACAAAATCGATTTTGAGGTGATCCATTGGCCAATAAGGTTTTGTAATTTTTTTTATAGTATTTGTAGATAACTATGATTGTCACATTTTTATTGACACAAAATTAGCATTCTGAGGAGACCCGTTGATCAATTAGTATTTGAAATATATTTGTCAAATTTTTGTAACAAAGAATATATTTTTTGATTTAAGACACTTGGTAATATATTAGCTAGACACAAAATCGATTTTGAGGTGGCCATAGGACAATAAGGTTAAAATAGTTCACAATATTAGACACAACCATTTGAGGTGGCCGTTGGCTAATAAATTTTTAAAATTATTTTAGTATGTATCAATACGTTCCATTACAAATTGTAGGTCCCGATAAATAGATATTGGTGTATGGGGGGGGGTGGGAATACACCAATTAGCCAACAGTTTTGACTTTTCAAAACAATTTGATCTTACTGAGTCGTCACTTCAGTTTATCAGAGCAGTTTAGTTTTTCCAGCTCAAACAGTGAACTGCTGAGCTTGCAAAACTAACCTGCGTGCGGAAGTTTGGTGGAAAGGTTGGCTAACAGTTTTCAACACAATTTTCGAAACAGTTTTCAAGGAAAACTTTAGTTCAAATAAGTGTTCATGCAAGACAGGTTATAGAGGTGCAGGTTGTGAATCATGCAAACTGTGTTAAATAAAGATGTAAGAATAAATAGCCAGAAACACGAGGAGTTTTTATCGTGGTTCGGAGTAAACAGCTCCTACGTCCACGCCAGATCCCGTCGAATCTGTAATCCCTTAACTTGAGATTTTTCGCTCCTTTTAACACTGGTGGAGGTTCCAGTCCAAATTCAAGTCTCTCTTTAGACTGAATCTAGCATGAATCTTGAGTCGTGTCTCTTCTAACTTTACATACAAACTTACTAATGTTAAACAACTAGCACTGATAATCAAACTGGAAAGCTGTGAAAAGCTATCACCGTTTGAAATACAACTCTATCAACTACACTGAATATCAACAGTGATGGTAGTGAGTGTGTGGATTGTGTTCTAGTAAGACAGATTCTAGAAAGAATAGAAATCTACAAAGATCAACACTTGGGAAAGCTCTAGTGATTTCGAGTGTTGATTGTGTGAATATTTAGCTTGAGATTTCTGCAGCGTTTCAACTTGTAATTTGAGTTTCCCGTGCCTTCTTTTTGGAATGACTTGAGGTATTTATAGAGAAACATTTAAAATAGAGCCGTTGTATGTGTCAGGATATGCGGAACCGTACACTGACACAATTATAGACGATGAGTTGAGGACAGGTTCCTCAGCCACAGCTCAGGTTGCACTTTGCAGGTCAAGCTTCCTATACCTCGAACTGTCTTCAGTCTTCTGTAATCTTCGCAGGAAATCTTTGAGTATGGTTATAGCAGATTACATAGACATATTACATAAAGGAACATTATGACAGGTTTGAGTAGATTAGGTACAAGGTTGCACTACCAACCTTGACCTTTACATAACAACCTATCCGGGTTAAGCTTGACTAATCCAAACACGGAGACCAGTCTGTTCCAATTAAAGTCTATTGTCTAAGTGTGGTTTCTAATAGCATTATCAAAACTTAGTTCAAAGAGAAAAAAAGTTCCCAACAATTTCCTCCTTTTTGATAATGCCGAAACCCACACTTTACATCTTGACTTAGAAGATTTATACTTTACCAAAAACATAACCAAGGTTTAAAGTTCAGCCAGCTGCATGAGAAAAAGTGTTAGGAAATTTAAAGTGTAACATGCAGAGGCCTGGACAATGAGATTTTGTCATCAGGAACAAAATATGATCATTTTTCATTTATAGTATCAACTGAATTGATGTACACAGATTACAGAGTTGATACAACAAATGAAAGAAAACGATCAAGTCACTTCCTCACAGTCTGGAATCTCTCTTCAGCGATCTTCTCCATGCTTACAGATCCCATAGTTGCGTAGACGCTGTCACGGATCGACTTGTACTTATCACAGCCTGTGGTCTTGCAACCGTACTGAGCTGCGATATTCCTTATGAAAGTATTGATCTGGTCGATGTCTGGAGTATCAGTACCACAGATAGTTGGAGGTTGGAAGGTCTTTATATCAGGTGGATTGATCGTGACCTTCGCCTCTGCAGTTTTCGTACGGACTCTTTTAATGAATTCGCGGTCGGAAAAGCTTGCATCCAGTTGTAAAAGGCAGTTTTGGTATCACCAGTGTAGCGAGCATCAACCTGCAACCAGTAGTGGTGTAAGATGAACTGGTTCAGGAACTCGTCCTACAAAGGCTGATCTTCTACTGGTAGCCAATCAGTTGGCTCTCTCTTGTCAGCTTGATCCTTGCAGCTTTCAAGACCTCGGAAGCTCTGACGCGAGCTTTGTCCCTTGCTCTCTGTTTCCTCTAATCTTCGAGAAACAACTTCTGCTTGCCTTCGTTCTCGCATTCATCTGCGGTGTAGCCAGTTTTTGCCATCATTCGAATAAGAGAGGCTTCACCCAGTGCCCTTTCTTGCTCAGACAGCTTCTGGGCAGCAGGTTGAGGGATAGCTGTCACAGGCGGAGCAAGCTTCTGATTGAGTCAAAGGAGGTTGGGTGACCTTTTTCTCCTTGCCTTTCGCTTTAGTAGCAGTGCGCTTGCCTTTCCCTTCCCCCTTTTCGGCATTATCAATTAAGTGCTGAACAGTGGTATTGAGGGAGGCTTGCTCGTCGGAAAGTAAGGACAGATCAGTGCTTATTTTCTCCTTAAACTGCAGGAGGGAGTTGATATTCCCCTGCATCTCTTCTTCTTTCTTCAGAGAGCTGGATGAGGCCTGTGCGAGCTTGGGACTGAGCTTTGGACGGGAAACCTGGAGGGGTGCCTGGAGGGGACTGTTCGACAGCAGGTTTCACTCCAACCTGTGGAGAGGCAGGTTGCGTTGTAGTAGCAGGTGGTGTGAGATCTGCCTCCACAAAGGTTGCTGCTGAAGATCGAGTGTTGCACTTCTGAGAGGGCGCAGATTGAAGATCCTCCAGCTTTCTCTTTCCTTTTCTGACTGACTCAGCCTGGACGCTGTCTTCTTCATCATCTTCACTGATATCATCTTCTTCTTCAGCTACATCTACCTTTGAGTCACGCATTTCTGTGAGCAGAAGCTTTGCTGCACCTTTGGCCTTGTTGATCTTGTGAGGCAAGATGCCAAGAATCATGATCGACTGGTTGCAGGTGTGAGGAATCAACTTGTCGTCAGGAAATCCAGTGCAGACACGCCATACGCGATTTGTAAGCGTTCTCTGCAGAATGATAGAGAGCTTGGTACCATGACGAAGTTGCATGTTCGCCTTGATCCTAGCAGGTAACTCTGCAGCTTCCTTGATGAACAGATTGACTACTAACCTGGCCCAGTTAACATTTAACTGCTTCACCACAGCAGTTAGCAGTTTAAACTTCGACAGAGTGACAGATTCGTTCGAGCCTAGGTAAGAGAAGAACACATTGTGAACGAACTCGAATAGAAATCTGTACTCGGACTTCAGGTCGTGGCGGTTGAAAGTTCTCTGATCATAGATTTTCTTGGGCTCAAACAGAGCTTGTTGATATACATCGTTGACTGATTCCATGGGCACATCATCAACCTTTGTGATAGCCCCTGTATCCGATAAGCTGTAGGTTTGAAGGATGAGTGGAAGAAGATGACGCCTCTCTTCTTCGCTGTTGATGAGAAAAGTTGTCGTTGCGGGGTCTCCGGCCATTGATTCCAGAGAACACAGTAAATAAGCAACATTTTCCGGTAGCGTTATTTGTGGATGTTGAGTGATGATGTTGAAGAAACCATCACATTGGGTGATAGCCTCAATCATCTGATCCAATCCTCTGTATCCATATGAGTCTAGCACAACAACCTTCTCAAAGAAGATGAGAGGGGTTGCTTTCTTCACTTGAGCATTCAATGAATCTGTAGACATTTTTGCAGAGAGAGAGAGAGTGAAATTCTGAGTAAGAGTGAAATTTTTTTTGCAGAGAGAGAGAGTAAGGATTATGAAATTCTGAGTTTATGAAGATGAAAGAACGAAAGAAATTTCTTAGAGAGAGTGAAAGAAATTTTGAAATTTGATTTCAAAGGATTTCAAGAAACGCGTAATGGGATCAAGAATTTTCTTTCTACTTATAGACCTCCAACGGTCAAGATATGATAGATATACATTCTTGTTTTTCGAAAACAAAAAAACTTTTCAAATTCTTAACAGTAAAATGATTAAAGAAAATATATTTGATAGAATATATGGGAAGAGGAAATAATTTTAGCTAAGATTTGAATGGAGATTGATACGATATCTCCAGTTCCCCCTTAAAGGTTGACCGGTGATTGTTGACTTTCAACGCAGTTTGTGTCTTCAAGCTGCGTGTCACCTAACTGCTTCTCGTGAGCTGCAGTTTCCAGGTCTGTCTGTCTTTGGCTGTTCTGTACTAGTGAACTGCCTCTTTGTTAGTCTGCAGTTTCCAAGTCAGTCTGCTCTTGGCTGACCTGTGCTAGTGAACTGCTGTCATTCTCTGACTTAGGCTGTGTATCCATTCTGAGCATTCCAAGCTTTCCACACAGCATTTTGAATCTCTCTTCCATGAGAGGTTTTGTTAGAATATCAGCTCTTTGGATGTCAGTATGGATTTTCTCAACTGTTATATCTTGTTTTTCCACGTGATCTCTTATGAAGTGATGCCTTATATCAATATGCTTGCATCTGGTGTGGTAGACATGATTCACAGTGAGAGCTATGGCGCTTGTGCTGTCACAAAAGATAGGTACTTTTCGAACAGTGACATCATAATCTTTGAGTTGTTGTTTCAACCAAAGAATCTGTGCGCAACAGCTTGCCGTTGCCATGTACTCAGCTTCTGTTGTTGAAGTAGCAACTGAAGTTTGCTTCTTTGAAAACCAAGAGATTAACTTGCTTCCAAGAAACTGACAGGTCCCTGATGTGGACTTCCTATCCAGTTTGCATCCTCCATAATCTGCATCTGCATAGCCAGTTAGTTCAAAATTATTATCACAAGGGTACCATAAACCGAAGTTTGCAGTTCCCTTGACATATCTAAGGATTTTCTTGGCTGCTTCTAGATGCGATTCCTTTGGATTAGCTTGATACCGAGCACATATTCCAACTGCAAAAGAAATGTCAGGTCGACTTGTAGTAATATAAAGTAAAGAACCAATAATTCCCTTGTACAAAGTTATGCTGTCAGGTTTTCCTTCAGAATCTGGATCCATCTTGCCATTTGCAATCATTGGAATCTTCAGAGGTCTGCTATCTTGAACACCAAATTTGGTTGTTAGCTCGTTAGCATATTTGGATTGACAAATAAAGACTCCATCCTCAGATTGCTTGACTTGTAGGCCTAGGAAGAAGTTCATCTCCCCCATCATGGACATTTTGTACTCATACTTCATGAGTTCTCCAAACCTGTCACATAGAAATTTTGACCTAGATCCAAAAATAATGTCATCAACATAAATTTATACAAGAAGAATATCATCCTTGTACTTGAAAGTAAATAAAGTTCTGTCGACTGATCCTCTTTTAAAACCAGAATGCAGTAGGAATGTAGACAACGTTTCATACCAAGCTCTGGGAGCTTGTTTCAAACCATATACTGCTTTGTGCAGTTTGTAAACTTTCTCTGGACCTGCTTCCTCGAAACCTGGAGGTTGTTCAACGTAAACTTCTTCTCCAAGAATTCCGTTGAGGAAGCACTCTTTACGTCCATTTGATAGACTTTGAATCTCTGATGAGCTGCATATGCTAGAAACAACCTAATTGCTTCTAGTCTTGCCACAGGTGCGTAGGTCTCATCATAGTCTATTCCCTCTTGTTGACAGTAACCTTTGGCAACTAATCTTGCCTTATTTCTGATTACTTCAACATTCTCATCTTTCTTGTTTCTGAACACCCATTTTACATCAATCACTCCTTGATGTGTAGGACGATCAACTAGTGACCATACTTCATTTCTTTTAAACTCATTGAGTTCCTCTTGCATGGTTGTAACCCAGTCGTGGTCGGCAAGAGCTTCTTCAACAGTTTTGGGTTCAGAGTAGGATAGATAACAGCTTAGTAGACAGCTTTCACCTATCTGTCTCCTTGTCTTCACACCTGCTCTTGGGTTCCCAACAATGAGATCTTCAGGATGAGCATCAACCCATCTTCTTCGACGAGAGATTTCTTCTTCTGTGAGAGTTGGTTCAGGGTCTGGTATGGGATCTTCAAACTCAGGTAGAGGTTGATGAGTGAAGGGGTTAAGCTATTGAAGTTGTTCAGCAAGCTGATCCACTGACAGTTCTGCATTGACTGCAGGTTCTATTGAAGTTTCTGGATCAGTTGAAGAGGAGCTGGTTGGAGGAGCTTCGGTTCCCCCCTTGGTTCATTCCCCCTTGCTGAATGGGTGGATTTTGTGAATTAGAATCTTGTACAGGCTGAGCTTCTTCTTCTTCCAAGTCGGTTGGACTCCATATTAGTATTTCATCTCGAAACTGCATGTTGGAGCCTTTTTGATTTTGACTTGCTCCTGTACTTTCATCTGGTTGGGTCTCCCTGTACTCACAAATAGATTCATCAAAAACAACATGTGGGGTTACTTCCACAATATGAGTTTTCTTGTTAAAAACTCTGAAAGCTTTGCTGATCTCTGACTATCCTAAAAATATTCCTGGATCTGCTTTGCTATCAAACATTTTCAAATGTGATTTCCATTGTTATGAATGTAACACACACAACCAAAAGATTTAAGATATTTAAATCGAGGTTTCTTATCTTTCCACAGCTCGTATGGAGTCTTTCCATGTCTTGTATGAATGACTGATCTGTTCTGAGTGTAGCAAGCTGTGTTGATTGCTTCCGCCCAGAACTTCTTAGGAAGATTGGTTTCATTCAACATTGTGCGAGCTGCTTCCTTTAGAGATCTGTTGCGTCGTTCAACAACACCATTCTGTTGAGGTGTGCGAGCTGCTAAAGTTTGATGAGTAATTCGACTTTTGGTTCAGTATGATTCAATCATATGATTAAGAAATTCTGTTCCGCAATCGGATCTGATTGAGATCACACTTTTGTTCTTCATGTTTGACAGTTTGGTGAGCAGTGCATGTAGCTCCACTAGTGTCTCCTTCTTTTTATGTAAGAAGATAACCCAAGTATATCGTGAGTAATCATCAACAATAACGAGAGTATACTTTTTACCATTAATGCTTCTGGGAGTCACTGGACCGAATAGATCCAAGTGGAGTAATTCCAAGATTCTACTTGTGTTGTGAGCTGCAATGCTTGGGAATGATGATCTGATTTGTTTTCCAGCTTGACAGGCCTCACACACATGATCTTTGTAGTAGACTTGATCTGGAAGGTCATCTGCGAGCTTCTTGCGAGCAAGTTTGTTGATGACTTTGAAGTTTAAGTGACATAGCCTCTTGTGCCATAGCCAGCTTACTTCAGGTGCAGATTTTGTGACCAGACAAGTTTCTTTTTCATCTGACCATTGTACTATGTACAAGTTATCCTGCAAAATACCGGTAAGAAGAATTTTTTCTCCTTCCTTGTTCTTTATAACACACTTGTTAGCGGAAAACTCTACTCTTTTTCCGTTAGAGCAGAACTGGCTTACAGAAAAGAGATTATGATTTAAACCTTCAACATAAGTGACATTAGATATTGTTGTTTTACCAACAATTAGATTACCGTAGCCTCTTGTTTTCCCTTTAGAGTCTCCTCCAAAGCAACTAGAGGTCCATCACATTCAATGAAGTTTGTAAGCAAGCTTTTGTCGCAGGTTATATGCTTTGTGCAGCCACTGTCAATGTCGCGTCGCGAGCTGCTCGCTTCCTCCTTTGAGTTTTTCCATCCTGCAATTAGACAGATTTAGCAACCCACATAAATTTGGGTGCTTTGTTAGCAGGTTGAGTTTTAGTAGCTTGATTTCCAAGCTTCTTTTGGAAACTCCTGTTGACTCGTGGCTTGGTCCGTTGCACATTTGAGTAGGTTCCATTTGAGTATGCAGTTTGCAGTTGGTAATGAGCAGGTTGATAATGATCATTTCGATAGCACTGCTCCATATATCCACATCTGCAGCGATCATTTCCAAATCCACTTCCGTGTGGAAATTGATAGTGCATACTTGACAGCTTAAGATATTGGTACCAATGATGGTTGTACCAGTAACCTTCATTGTCAAGTCTCTGTTGGTTTGGGCACTGCTCATAGTAGTTTCGTTGTGGTCGAGCAGTTTTCGGTTGAGAAACTGTTTTTCCTTTGTTAGCAGTTTGCACTTTTCTTTGAGTAGGTTGGCTTCCTTTTTGATAAACCGGTTGACCATGCAGTTTCCTAGGTCGCACAACCTTTTGCTGTTGTACTGGCGGTCTCGGCTGCTGTTTTTTGATGGATTTTCCTTGCTCTTTTATCAGGATTGCTTGAGGTTGCCGGGCTGGATTCTTCAATTTGATTTGTTTATCTGGCAGAGTGTGATGAGCTTTGCCTTCAGTCAATCCTTTTTCTTTTACGAATAGGACCTTCTCTTTATCCTTGACTCCGCTGGTTTGACCATGGAATCCGATGCCAAACTTTATCTGAGCAGGTCTCTGGGCAGCTTGCAAGACTTCAAGCTTTCCGCCATTTTTGTTCATTTTCATTAGGACTTGTTGAAGCTTGAGCTCTTTCTGCAATAACTTTTCATGCTCATTTGAGAGATCTGTGAGTTGGCCATTCAGTTTGTTTATCTCACTGTCCCTCTTGATAAGCATTTCCTTAAGGTTTTCTTCCCTTAAAGCTGACTGACCCATTTGGACTTTTAGGGTCTTTATCTCCCTTTCTTTTGCTTCATCATAGATAGTGAAGTCTTCATTCATAGCAGCTTTGAGTTTCAAGTTTTCATCCTCCAACTTGGATCCTTCTATGACCACTTGCTTAAACATTTCTGAGAGCTTCTTGTAGTCATCAAGTTGTTGTTGAAACTCTTCATACGTTGGCATTTCAGGTATTTTAATACCTGCATGTTCAGAGTTAGCTGAATATGAAAAAGAAGTTTTAGTATCAACCTTGTTTTGAACAAGATTGTGGTCTTTTCCCATGAAGTATTCCTCATATTCAGGTTTCTCGTCAGCTAATCGACATTCCTCCTCATCCAATTCATCATCATCTTCGTCGGAGGAGGTTGAGTCTGATAATGTGGCAATAGCTTTGGCCTCTTCCTCAGCTGCGAGCATGGCATTGCGCTGCTCCTTAAGCTTTTGATCTCTTTTTGCGCGGAGCTCTTCGCGTTCAGCCTTTGATAAGTCTGGGCAGTCTGACTTATAGTGATCTGGTCTGCCACATTCAAAACAACCACCCGTGGGAGTGTTAGAAGAATTGAATTTAGAGGGTTTTGATATACCTTCACCTTTCTTGTCAGAAGAAGAGGTGTTTTGATTTCTCTTGAAATCTTTGTGATATTTGCGGAATTTGTTGAAGCGTTTTTCAAGCTTTTCATTCCTTCTAGCCATAAGTGCATAGTCCTTCAACAATTTTTCTTTCTTCTGGGATTGATGCAGCTTTGAATGCAACATCTTTTTCTTTCTTTTCGGGCTCAGTCTTCTTGCTTGAAGACGTTTGTTCTAACCCGTGCAGTCTGATCATTTCAAACTCATTCCCGATGAGCAGATCAAACAGTTGCTCGGTTGACAGGTTGCTGATATCCGACCTGCCGCGGTGCATGGCACTGTACACATGCCAGCTTGCTGGAAGAGATTGGATGACTTTGAGATTGAGTTCGCGCTGTGTGTATTTATCTTTCTTGAGAGCTGCGATCTCCAAAGTAATCATTGTGAATCTGTTCTTGAGCTGGTCAATGGTCTCCATTGGCTGCATTTTGAATTCTTCGAATTTACTGCATGCCACTGACAGCTTATTTTCCAGCATCTCTGTTGATCCAAGGCTTATTGCTTTTAAGGTGTCCCACATTTCCTTGGCAGTTCCAAGATTTCTTATCTTGGCCAGGTGGACGCCCTTAACTGTGCTCGAGATTAATCCTTTTGCGAAGCTGTCAAGTCCAGCTTCTTTTCTTTCTTCGCTTGTGTATTTTCTGGGATCTTTGATCTTCGGCACATATGTTACTTCAGAAGCTTTATCTCCAGATACATCAGTTTCGTAGGGTTCGAGGATGGGTGTGGGACCATTCTCAATGACGTCCCACATCAGAACATGATGAGCTTGGAGGCACATCTTTATTCGAAAACTCCAGTCTTCATAACCCTGTATAGAAAAATCTTCACAGACACGAAGAAGTGAAGCTTCCATATTGACAGTTTATATATGCGCAGTTCGCAGACACAGAGATCTAGTTCAATTTGACATTAAAACACAAAAAACTTCTAGTATACAGAAGCAGTGGTCAAAAGAACCACCGCTCTGATACCACTTGTAGGTCCCGATAAATAGATATTGGTGTATGGGGGGGGGGAGAATACACCAATTAGCCAACAGTTTTGACTTTTCAAAATAATTTGATCTTACTGAGTCGTCACTTCAGTTTATCAGAGCAGTTTAGTTTTTCCAGCTCAAACAGTGAACTGCTGAGCTTGCAAAACTAACCTGCGTGCGAAGTTTGGTGGAAAGGTTGGCTAACAGTTTTCAACACAATTTTCGAAACAGTTTTCAAGGAAAACTTTAGTTCAAATAAGTGTTCATGCAAGACAGGTTATAGAGGTGCAAGTTGTGAATCATGCAAACTGTGTTAAATAAAGATGTAAGAATAAATAGCGAGAAACATGAGGAGTTTTTATCATGGTTCGGAGTAAACAGCTTCTACGTCCACGCCAGATCCCGTCGAATCTGTAATCCCTTAACTTGAGATTTTTCGCTCCTTTTAACACTGGTGGAGGTTCCAGTCCAAATTCAAGTCTCTCTTTAGACTGAATCTAGCATGAATCTTGAGTCGTGTCTCTTCTAACTTTACATACAAACTTACTAATGTTAAACAACTAGCACTGATAATCAAACTGGAAAGCTGTGAAAAGCTATCACCGTTTGAAATACAACTCTATCAACTACACTGAATATCAACAGTGATGGTAGTGAGTGTGTGGATTGTGTTCTAGTAAGACAGATTCTAGAAAGAATAGAAATCTACAAAGATCAACACTTGGGAAAACTCTAGTGATTTCGAGTGTTGATTGTGTGAATATTTAGCTTGAGATTTCTGCAGCGTTTCAGCTTGTAATTTGAGTTTCCCGTGCCTTCTTTCTGGAATGACTTGAGGTATTTATAGAGAAGCATTTAAAATAGAGCCGTTGTATGTGTCAGGATATGCGGAACCGTACACTGACACAATTATAGACGATGAGTTGAGGACAGATTCCTCAGCCACAGCTCAGGTTGCACTTTGCAGGTCAAGCTTCCTATACCTCGAACTGTCTTCAGTCTTCTGTAATCTTCGCAGGAAATCTTCGAGTATGGTTATAGCAGATTACATAGACATATTACATAAAGGAACATTATGACAAGTTTGAGTAGATTAGGTACAAGGTACCAACCTTGACCTTTACATAGCAACCTGTCCGGGTTAAGCTTGACTGATCCAAACACGGAAACCAGTCTGTTCCAATTAAAGTCTATTGTCTAAGTGTGGTTTCTAATAGCATTATTAAAACTTAGTTCAAAGAGAGAAAATGTTCCCAACACAAATTTTTGTAAAGAAAAGTATATCATTTAACATTTTATTTATAAATTGATTAGTGATACCCGTCGAATTTCAACGGGATACAAACTAGTTGTTATTAACCCCAAATAAATATTCAAATGAATCAAATCTACAAGAGATAATGTGGTATAGCATTAAACTAAAATATTAATTTCTGATTTTGTTATTACAATTGAACAGTGAGGTGAAGGGAAACGGAGAGGAGATGCGGTGGCGACGTGTCAGCGGCGGCGCGGCGGAAGAGGGAGACGGAAGGTGATCGCGGGAAGAGAGAAATTGTCTGCGAGATGGGTACTGGACTACTGGGAGAGGATAGACTTCATTTCCTTAGTTGGGTTGGGCTCCAAATATTAAGAAACTTGGGCTTCATTATAATTGCAGCAGATTAGCCTAGTGATTCTAATTAAAGTTTGGGCCTAAAAATCTTGCCAATTATGGGACTATGGATTTAATTAGTAGACTAAAAGGTCTTTGGTACGAGTCCTTAATTAGAAACATTTTATTTTTTCAAAATATACTGCTTAAAAAAATATAATTTAAAAACCACTGCAATTTTGCAAAGGAAATAAAAGGGAGGGGGATAAAATAGGAAAATTGACAGCAAGAGGGATCAGATTGGAAAATATAGGAGTGCCTCATTGTCGTAAAACAGGCGGGGCAGGCACCCATCTCGCATATTTTATTGCGAGTATTGACCACTCATCACATCCCTTTCAAAACTTGCCTGAAGGATCATGCTTTTAATAGATAATCATAATTACCGTTTTATAATACTCCAACCAGCGTATCTCTCCCTTGTGTTCTCGATGTGGGATAAGCCCTCGCCTTTATCTCACTCTATTTTTGCCTAGAGAGAGTGAGGAGATTTTTCTCTCCACTTATTTCTCACTCGTTTGTCTTACTTTATTTTTGGGTTTTCTTTTATGAGTTTTCAGATTCCCCATTAGCTTCGCCTCTTTTAGTCTTCATGCAAGTTTCTCTTCATTGATTTTTCACTATTGGATTTCGGCAGTCATAAGCCAGAGATGAGTATTTTGGAGGGGTGGGAAGTTTGTAAATACTGTATATATTTCCCTATGACTTATCTTTCTCTTGATTTTTCTCATTTCTTCTTATCTAATCCCTCTGTTTTTGTCTGTCTCATTGATAAAGGAATATTACCTAAAATAAAAATATTTAGCCTAATAAAAGAAAATAATAATTCAGCAAAAAAATGATATAAAAAATTAAATTAATAAATTTAGATCATAGATCATCAAATAATATATCCATTTTTTTTATAAAAAAAAAATAAAATTTAAATCATTAAATAATGAGTAATCACCTCCATCTTATTTTTTTGTGCTACAAAAATGTTATCCCTATATAAGTAGAATGAAAGGAGTACTTCTTTAAACATATACCTAAATTGAATTGAGCTTGAGGCCCCAAAAGTATCATAAGAGTTTTTTTAATGAACTGTTGAAATGTTGTCCCACATCGGTTGGAGATGGTCTCTAGAGTCCTCTTTATATGGTGAGACAATTCTCCCCTTCATAAGGCCTTTTGAGGAGGGGGAAATGAGTCCAATATTCCATTTTCTAATATGGTATCAGAGCCAGGTTCCAATTCGATGATGGGCCCCCCGATATCGTTGTCAACAGATGGCATTGGGTTGTCCACCCTGCGCGTGAGGGGTGTGTGTTGAAATATTGTCCCACATCGGTTGGAGATGGTCTCTAGAGCCTCTTTATATGGTGAGACAACCCTCCCCTTCATAAGACCTTTTGAGGGGGGAAATGTGCCCAATATTCTATTTTCTAATATGAACTAAAGTAAAACACACAAAATGAGACAACCCTCCCCTTCATAAGACCTTTTGAGGGGGGAAATGAGCCCAATATTCCATTTTCTAATATGAACTAAAATAAAACACACAAAATGAAAAAGAAACTCTGCTAATGAGGGTAATAAAATTTAATAGCTAAAATTAAAAACAAATTCGCGTATTTTAACTTTTTAAAGAGATAATTTGAGTTGATGGAAAAAATAAAAGCCTCACTAAAACGTTTGGTATTGTAACTTCTTTTAGATCGATGGCTTGAAAGATCTTTCCCATGAGAATTTGATTCCTAACCAAATCCAACCACCTCCAAGAATCAATAATATGCACCTCTCCAAATTAAACTCGTTTGCCGCTGTAATCGGATGAAGAGAAAACCAAATCAAACTCTGCCATGGCCTCCTCTGCTCCGATTTCAATAATAATGAAAGTGGCCTTTCCTCGCTGCGATGATGGGTCGTTCTAGACCGCCAGCATGTGCGGTGCTTTATTAATTTCTTGTAATAAAACCTTCATTTGTCGCCTTATCCTCTCTCTCTCTCTCTCTCTCTCTCTCCGCGCACCGCTCGATTATTTTGATGTGTCTGCTGCAAAAAGTAATCAATCCACACATAGTTCTCTCCGCCTTTCTTGGAAAACAGTTGTCCTTCCTGATCTACCTATAATTAGCAACTTTATTATTTTATTGCAATTTAGGACCTATATACATTGCGCTCCTTCTTTCGATTCCCACGTTTTTCCATCTTCCTCCGAAAATAACTAAGAAAACCCCCTCAAATTTAGCAGAGAGAGGGAGAGATCTGTAATGGCTCAAGCGGTTTCGTCTCTTGCTTGTTCCTCTTCTATGGATCTCTCCAACAATTCAGCTAAAAAATCTAATGTATACTTCTTGCTGTTTCTTTTTCCTCTTTCCTAGATTATTGTAGACCATGTATCCGATTATATAATCAATTTTCTTCGAAATTTATCTGCCTTTTTTTTTTTTTTTGGTGAAAGATATTTGGTTCCCAGTTGAGATCTCCGGAGATTGAGCAGACCCAATTGAGACTTTCGGATTCATTCAAGTAAGTGTGCCAAAGTTCGAATCTTTATTTTCTAATTATCATCTGAAGATAGTTCTGAGTGCCTCCTCCTCCCCTATAGTTTTGCTTTTTGAAGATAAGTATGTGTTGCTTATAATCTCACGATTGAGGTATGTTATCGTTAATGAAGAAAAAAAAGAAAGAGAGGATATGCTGAGAATATGCTGCAGTTATTCTTCTTACAACTGCTAATTGCTCTGGTAATGTTTGATTAAATCTGTGTAGTGTTCTAGACTCTGACTGGTAAGATTGCCTTTTTTTTCTCTGATAAAAATTTTAGAAGCACCAAATTCTGCTCAATCAATGCTTGATGTTCCGAAGCGTAGCTATGCAACGTTAGAAATCGAGTTGGGTAGTGTTTGTTGTAGGGAAAGTTGGTTTATGAAGCTGATAGTTTATTGGTTGAATGTATTCCTGAAATTAGAGATAAAGTTGCTGGTAGCGTTTGTTAGAAATGAAATAAAGTAAGTCGATAGTTTATTGGTCGAAGCGTGGCTACGCAATGTTAGAAATCGAGTTGGGTAGTGTTTGTTGTAGGTTTGGAAAATTGGTTTAAGAATCTGATAGTTTATTGGTTGAATGTATTCTTGAAATTAGAGATAAAGTTGCTGGTCCTTGGGTTTGATAGCCGTACAATTAAGTTCAGATTCCGTCACTCCTCAATGAGATAAAATAGGAGCAATTAGTTTAAAGCTCTAAATCTCATACCTCAAGATTCTAATCATATTGTTTATGATGGTTTATAGGACATACTTACTTTATAAGATTAAAGCGTTCCATGCAACACTCGAGGTTGATCCAAAGAGATAAGCATGCTATTCTGATTTAAATTGTGTGTGCCGCAATAGATTGGATATTATACTAATGTTTTCTATCCCTTTTTGTATGACTTCCATGATTGGATATAGAAAAAATCCAACTGTAAGATTGAAGGCCTTAATGGAGTCTCCGGGTCTAGCTCAGGATGCCATAGGCGTAGAGGAGAAACCGAAAGTCATAAGGGTGGGCAAAGAAGTGCAGGATCATTTCAAGGAGTTGAAACACAGATTCCTTAGTTTCAAAAAAGATAAATACATGTAAGACTTATGTAACGTTATAGTATATGTTAAGTAGATTGCAGGGTTGAAGTTTTACTTGTATTTACACACATCCTATTGTTTCAGGAGCAACTTAGAACACTACCAAGGGCTGGCTGAGGCCCAGGCGCCAAAGGTACTTCCATTTTGGTTTGTTATTTCCAATATTTCGAAGTCAAATGTCGGGAACTGATCTATTGAAGGACAGTTCATGGTGATAGCTTGTGCTGATTCGCGAGTGTGTCCTTCGAGTATCCTGGGTTTTCAACCAGGTGAAGCCTTTGTGATCCGGAATGTGGCTAACTTGGTACCACCACATGAGGTATGTTAATTGTACATTTTTTAGCTTATAGTACTTCCAATTGAGAAGCATGAAATTCTGATATGTAATGACTCGGATGCAGAATGGACCTTCAGAAACAAATGCTGCACTTGAATTTGCTGTTAATTCTCTTGAAGTAAGTTTATATCTGCTTAAGTATGGCGAACTTTCTTTTTTTGTAGATTTTATTTAGTTATTTAATGGAGATGGTGTTTAGATGGAACAGTGTGCAATTGTAAATCTTTTTATGGCACCCATTTAATCATAAAATTTAAAGGATACGAAAGTGTAAGGAAATACTTTTCAGATATAATAAAAGATAAATTTCACGAGCCACACACTCATATGTAATAAAATATTGTTTAACGATCAAGATATCGCCTTGATCAGGTGAAAGAATGTCCTTTTATTCCCGTCTCCTTAATAAGTAAATCAATCTTGCAGCTTGCCAGAGGGCTCCAGTATCGAATGTCCTATGCTTAGTTTTACATTATATTGACTGCAGTAATCATATTTACACGTTGGAAAAAGTATCATTCCTTTCTTTGGAACATCAGCACAGATTAAGCAGCATAGGCTTTTATCCTTGCTGATAGGACTAGAAAACATTGAAGTATTTGCATATTCTTGTATATTTCTGTAGGTCGAAAATTTACTAGTCGTTGGTCACAGCTGTTGTGGAGGAATTAAAGCACTAATGAGCTTGCAAGATGAAGTAATTACAAGGTTCTGTTCATTGTTTTGCCTTTCTTGCACCGATATCTATGTAACCTATATTTTATTCCATCTTTCATATGTTTTTATTTCTCACAACCTCGTTTATGCTTTCCAGTAGCTTCATCAGAAGCTGGGTGGTTGTCGGAAAGCCAGCTAGGCTGCAAACGAAGGCTGCTGCTTCGGACCTCAACTTTGACCAGCAGTGCAGGCACTGCGAGAAGGTTTGGCTCCCAAAATTCGATTAATGTGATATATTGATTAATTTGATCATCTAATCCAAGTATTCGTTTTAATCAATATAATCCATCGCACAAAGTAATGTCCCCAAGTTTTGCATGTACCTGTCATTCCCTTATGAGGAAAATTCGAGGCAATTATGCAGGAATCTAATAGTTACTCGGATCACACTTTAGTCTTAAATAGGATATAGGAAGTGAAGACATACCTGCAAAATTAGTAACAATCTGCTCTTTCTTTTTCGATCTCCAACTCCAATCTTGCTACCTTTTTCTTCAGGAATCGATTAATCAGTCCTTGATGAACTTACTCAGTTATCCATGGATCGAAGAGCGTGTAATTAGGGGGAAGCTTTCGATCCATGGTGGCTACTATGACTTCACCGATTGTACCTTTGAGAAGTGGACCCTCGACTACAAGGGTAGTACCATGCGATCCGACAGCTCATGCTCTATAAAAAATCGAGAATTCTGGGCCTGAGTTTGCTCTTCATAGGCCGTCTTTTACGTGTACTATTATTCGGAATAGTTGTTTGTGTGTGGCTAGATGGTTAAATGAATTTGATGTGCAATTATAAATAATTAGTATAAGTCTCCAAATAAAGTTTGTAAGTTGATGTATAAGATGCGTTTGATGAAGCTCCAACTGTGGACAAGTTGAAGCAGTAATTTATGTGTAAATTTTAGTAACTCCCTATCTTAATCTTGTGTGTAGTTGGCTTGTTTGGTTCAAAATTATATTGAATCTAATGGTTGTAATTACTGATCATATATTATTATTATTTTTAAGTAAGGTCTCTTTCTGTATGTATAGATCTCTTTTCTTTTCTAATCCTTGGTACAGAATTTATTGTCGCATAGAACTTGAAATAAATTATTGGTGCTATAAAAACTGCTTCCTCATACCATTTTCGTGGAGTTGGAATTCTGTGTGTGTGTGTGTGTGTTTTGTGTTCAACTCAAGCTGTCTTATAAGATGTTGAAGCTTACAACATCATTAAAGCAATCATTAGGTTCGATCGGATTTTCACCCAACGAATGCTATCAATTCAGGACATTTAAATGTGGATTGTAGAATATCGCGTGTACATCTTTGTTCTCGCAAGGAAAAAAAACCTACCGCAAGATCCCGGATTTTCTCGAGTGACAAAAAAAATCCAAGTCTTGATTACGAAGCGCAACTCAGTTGGTAAGACTTTTCTCGAGTGACAAAAGAAATTCAAGTCTTGATTCCGAAGTGCAACTCAGTTAGTAAGACGTTTTCCCTCCAACTAAGAAGTTGAGGGTTTGAGTCACCTCGGGTGCATGTGTGTGAATGTGTTGTGTTATACTAAAAATAAATAAATTCAAGTCTTACCCGTAATATAGGTGCTTGGTTTGCTTGCAGTGGTGTTTGGTGTAATGGATAGAGCCCAATAATTGATCTTATGGTGCAGTGATATGTGACTAGTCATACTTAATTAGTTTATAGCATTTTTAGTCTTGGCCTCCCCTATAAAAAAATTAGCCTTGAGTTAATGTTAGACTCATTTTTAATTATCCTAGATTAAATCTAGTGGTGCCAACCAAACACCTCTAGATATGCCTAATTTCGTTATTATAACAATAAATATATTTTCAAAAAAAAAAAAAAAAAAAAAAAAGAGAAGATAGAACTACTATGACTTGACGAGTTATAATTAATATTAGAAATTAAAATTAAAATTTTAAATAATGATATCCAGTTTTGGATTTATCAATTACATATAAATAATAAAATTAAAATTAAATGCTAAATTCTAATTAATAATTAGTAGTATAAAATTAAACTAAATTAATATACCCTGAAATTGAAGAAAAAAAATCAAAAAAGAACTTAAAAGAATGGGTATTAGGTTGGTCTATTAGGTGTTTTATTTATTTATTATTTAAAAAAAAAAAACTCATAATCACGATTGAAAATACAACTCTCTCAACTTTAACCAAGAAATTATGAAAACGTGTTGTGTTATAAAGAGCAGAGAAGGAGTTGAACAAACAGTATACATCCAAAGTTTTCCCACCAAATTCACCAATTCTTCTTCTCCTTTTCAATTTAAAAAACCTCAGATCCATCCATCAAGTTCTGAGTATTCCAAAAATGGGAGCACACCAAGATTACACCCCCTTCTTCTTCTTACCATTCGTGCTCATCACATTCGCAACGACGAGTGGCCGCGTAATCTTGGCAAACGCCCATAATTTCTTCGAGACGAACCTGTTCGACCTCCGTTCACCGGAGTTTCCCGAGGTGGAAGCTCATGAATCGCCTGCAGTAGAATCGCCTACAGTTCCGCTAGTTGCTCGTGATCATAACCGCACTCCTGAGTTGTCCCCTCTTCCTTCATCAACTACTACTCCTTCACTTTTACCGAACGAGGAGTGATTAGTTTATTGTGATAATAAAGAATTGAAAGAGTGCATGCATAGAGTACTTGTATGTTTTCTTTCTCGTAGTTTCGTAACCGATCCGGATTCTGTATTGTATTTTCACATGTCCTATTTTATTGACTCATTTTGAAAATATTCTAGACACGTGATATTTAAATACACTATATATAGCAGATGTCACACGAAAATGGGCTTTTGAAGAGTATTTTTAGAAGATGATCGATGATAGATATAAGAATCAATCAACGAACTTAATGAAAAGTGAAAACATCTTTCCTATGATTAGTACCTATTTTGGATTATATAAACTCCATATACAGAACAAAGGAAAATTGGGTTTTCTATTTTTCTCTTATTTTCTTTTTCTTTTTGCTGAAGTAATATTATTTCTTTTTATTTAGTTATTTAATTTTGTTTTCATTGATTTCCTTATTTTACATACTTTTCAATCATTTCTCTTTTCCTTTTTAGATGTTTTTTTTTTCTTTACTCTTTTCGTTTTTATGTTTTGTGTTTATATTCATTTTCTATTTTTTTTTCTTCTTTTCTCTCTTTTGATTTCTTTTTCTTTTCTTTCTATTCAATATCAAAATGTTCGTATTTTAGATTTTTCTATTTTCCCTTCGATTTGTATTTTTTTTTATGAAGTTGAGTACGTTGCTGTTAATTATGAGAGTTGTATTCATATATATGTAACCGTACGAAAGTAATTAATTGGTTTAATACGATGATTAAATTAATTATTCGAAATGAAATTTAAAAGTATTGAGTTTAATACAATCATGGAAATTAACTAGAATTATGAAAAGTTGAAAACGATAGTTGGAACTAGTAGAGGATCTAGAAAAGTAAATGAAAGTGAGGTGCATAAAAGCATTTCCAAGGGTTCCCCTATTCTCCAAGAAGTTGGGGTCATTGATTGTCTACGTGGCGCATGCAAGAGCACATCTCTAAATGATGAAAATTGAAGAGTCTTGGAACATGTTGACGGAATATTTTTATTTTTTTTCAAATTTTTGGCAGGGCAATTTCTCGATATTTTTGTAAATTCGAACATAAATATAATTATATATATATTTAGTATAAATAGGGTTAATTTATCTGTAATTTGGAGTATTTGCAAGAAAATGAGAAAGGGCACAACTAGGGCTACAAACGAGCAGAGCTACTTGAGACTTACTTGGCACTCGATTTGAAAAAAAACCTCGTTCGAACTCTAATTAGCTAACAAACAAGTCGAGTTCGAGCCCAAATTCAAGCTCGATTAATTTATCACAACACTAAGGTATTCGACTCGTTTTGCTCGCTAACATGTTCGCCTCGCATATTAATCGAGTCTGTTCGCGAGCTCTTAATCGAACCTCTAATAGAGCTAGCCTGTAATAGAGCTTTGACATTTATGTGTAAAATAAACTATAGGTAAGAGGATTTGAACCACTGTCAATGAGTTAAAATTTATTTCAAATTAGGACTTTTAAACGAGCTCAAAATCGAGCTCGAGCTCGAATTAAAATAAAATTCAAACTTTTTAAAAGCCGAATTTGAGTTCAATTCCGAATCGAACTCGAGCTGAATAATTTATCGAATATTAAGCGAGTCAAACTCGAGCCGAATTTGAACTCAAAATTTTTACCTTGACCCAAGCGCAATCACAAATTTAAAGCTCGACTAGAGCTCAAATTCGAACATGTGAACTATTAATTAAACGAGCCAAGCTCGACTAGAGCTCAAATTCAAACATGTGAAATATTAAACGAGCCAAGCTCGAGCATGTCAATACTTGGCTCGATTCGGCTCATTTGCGGCCCTAGCTACAATAGCCCCACCCTTACATCGTATAGCTTTACCCGTGGGTCAAACACATGAAATCATATACGGAAATTATTGATATAATCTTTGAAAATGGTCTACCAGTGGTCTAACTTTGCAAACAAAACTACTCCCTCTGTCCTCGATTTACTGACCCTGTTGACTTTTTAGATGATTTTGGAGCTTCGTGATGATGGATTTTAAATTGAATTTTTTGAGATCAATTTTTTTTACACGATACTATAACACTCGTAGTACCTTGTAAAAAAAACTAAACTCCAAAAAATCGATTTTAAATCCATCATCACAAAGCTTTAAAATTATCTAAAAAGTCAACAGGGTCAGTAAATCAAGGACGGAGGGAGTACATCTATTTGAAAGGAACTACTAGGTCATAACTCATAAGTTGATATATATGTCGGTTGGATTGGAAAGCTACTTCAAATTTGACCCAAGAATGGTTGATTTATTTTTCCCTTAAAAAAATAAAGATAGTTCATATTTGAGATCTGCATTTTGGGTTAGATGCCCCTAAATTCACGATTGTTTGGCTAATTTGGTTTTGCTCGTAGGTTTTAAAATTAGAATTTAAATACATACACTGTTCTTTTTCATTTTCCCCGACGAAGGAATCCTGCCAAATTAAAGCTGATTTGGCAACAACGTATGTAGAATTAAATCGAATACACTTTTTAGTACAACGTATACACACGTTTGCGCTAAAAATGACTCGAATCCTCGATCTAATGGTTGAAAGAGAAGTGTGGTAATAAAAATTACTATTATACTAAATTGCACTTCATCGTCGAGACCGGATGATTTCGTGAGTGTTTGTGTAATTACATAAGCAGCAAACGATGTCGTTATTGGATGAGTGCAAACAAGAGTCTTTACCCCCTAATTCCAAAATTTTCATAAGTTCATAATTTCTCATTTCACGGCAAGGCCTCCACTTGAAAATGAAAAACACTCCCTCATCAGTTCCTCTTCAACTTCAATACATTCAAGCAGTTGTTCTAATTGCATCAACCTAGCTAACTTTGTTTAGATGTGAAATCTTGGAGTTGTTGCCCCCTTTTACTTTGATCATCTCTCCACAGCAGTTTTTTTAGGGTGAGAAACACATTGTTGAGTATTTGTGGTGATAGTTCTTCAAATGAAGAAATCACTTTTTTAAAAGATCATCCACATTCTTTGCTAATTTGTCATCTTGCAAACTTTGAAGATAGAGCCGAAAATTGAGATAAGAAATACCCATTCCGTCCATGAAAAATGCGATACTCTTTCCGTTCTGGATGTCCACGAAAAGTTTGACACTTTCACTTTAGTATATGGACCGCCACACCTCTTTATATTCTAAACATTTCTTCTCTCATTATTTATAAAAAAACACCACTTTCCATACCCCATTTAAATTTTTTTACCAACCAGATATCCACATTTTTATTAATAAACCGTGCCACGTGAAGTGTATTCACAGTTTTCGTCGACGGAGGGAGTACAAGCACAGTGCCACGAAGATAGTGAATATGAATTTAACCTAGATGAATTGTTATTGAGTCTCAACCACCTCAACCCCTCTATAGGATGCTGGATGCTCCTTAGCCATACATTTACATATGAATTAATGGTGTACCGTGCGTTCTACTGCTTCAACCATCACCTTTTTAACACATTTATGGTCACAACTTGATTAATTTCATCAAAATTACTTATGTTGTTGTTACACTGAGAGCACTGCCCTTTGCTCCTTCTCTTCTTCTTCTTCCAGCGAAGATAAAATGCAACAAAATGTACTTTGTCTTCTACCAATCAAATCAATCCTCTGCCACAATTTTCCTTTTATTTTGGGGGAAGTCATTTCTTGAATATAATTATGGTGTAACTAACAACCAGTTGGGAGGCTCTTTAAAGATCAACGCTGTAAGAAGTTGAAGCAGATTCATAGTCAAATAAATGCTACACGATATTTGGACCTATAAATTCCCACCATTTTTCACACTCTCATTACACCAGAACCGAAACCGAACCGAATTCAAAGTCCACTGTGCCTACTAAACCCTAGGCCTTGTCTCTCTAACTAACTAGTCAGCATGTCTACTTGCAAACTTCTCATCTCTCTATTTCTCATCGTTCTATCGATTCAAGACCTCAAAGGAGCCTCGGCAGCCGGGAATCGCCGCCTTCTGACTTACCCCGGCTTTCCCAATGTGCCGATCCCTCCTATCTCGACACTCCCGACTCCCTCATTGCCGCCTCTCCTCCCTTCGCCTTCGCTCCCTAACTTTCCACCGGTCACTATACCCGGGGGCTCCCCTTCCAACCCTATAGTCCCTTATTTTCCAATCATCCCACCTCCATCACCTATCACTAACCCTTAGAAAAACTTGGATTACTATGTAGTGTGTATGTGTGTACTGGTGTGTGAGGAGTGTGCTTGCTCTCATGTTTCATTTCTTGGAGTATGTTGTGCATCTTTAATGATGTACTAAAATAATGAAACATTGTTGTTATAGTTTAAGGTTTAGAGTGATGTTATCATATGGAATAATTGTAGGTGAGTCTACCTAGTTCTTTTTCCTAATGTATAATGTTTTATATATATATTCATGTTTTTCAATTCTTCATGGATGGATACATATTGGCGCTTGAAAGCATTTAAAATTGATAAAACAAAATCAAACCTGGGATAAGTTAAACGAGCCGAAGGGTAATAAACCCCCAAAATAAAAATTCATGTTGGCAGTGCAAGCAATAGTTCATTCATACCTCAAGCTAATGTAATGCAACATGTTAATCATGCATTCAAGATTCAACCACACATATATTGCCGTAGATAGTTTCAAATCTCAGGGATGGCAACGAAAGAGTAAATTCAAGAATCGGTGATCATACCTTCCTAGACCAATCGCCACTCTTCCCTCCACTTTTTTGTTCGAGCCTCACGTCTGTAATGACTATCTCCTTGGAAGCAGCCTTGCACATGTCGTACACTGTAAGCCCGGCAACTGTAACTGCGGTCATGGCTTCCATCTCAACCCCAGTTTTCCCGGTCGAGGCAGCCTCACCTCTTACATCGATGCTAAAATCTTGAGGATTCAATGTCAGATCAACATGAACGCGGGACAAGTTTATGTTGTGGCATAAAGGGATGAGATTGCTTGTTTGCTTTGCACCGCAAATTCCAGCAATCTTGGCTACACCCAAAACATCCCCTTTCTCCATTTGATTGGCTGAGACTAAATCAAATACCTTCTTACCTAAGACAACTTTGCAACTTGCAATGGCCACTCTCTTGGTTATCTCCTTGGATGAGATATCAACCATTCGGGCTTCGCCTTTACTATCAACATGAGTCAATCTAGATATTGACATGGCTCTTTCTGGGTTGATGTTATTGGTTACAAGATGTGATTCTTGATTGAGCGTTGGAGTGTCTGATGAGTCAGAAAGAGATGACGGGGGAGGAGCACCAAATACATATTCCATTTCCTAGGAACAAATACACAAATAAATATTGAGTTTACGTAATAGTTCATGTTCAAATTACTAGACTCGAGGAGGCCGGTATATAAAGAGCATTGCAACAAACAACAATCAAAGTATAACCACAGTATGCATTGTGATCTGACTGAGTAGCGTTCTTGAATGATTTAAGCTTGAATTAGTCATTGTGTTAAACTCAATCGAATATATATAAAAAAAAAAGCACAGGACAAAATTTGATACAAAAAATTACACACAGACACACACACACAGAGACAGCCACCAGACACAGATCATTGGAAGCTTAGAATATGAAAGTTTGAACGCCTAGGATCTGTTTGTTTAAGAAGTTCACAAGCCCATACAATTCTACATCTCTCTGTATTCGAACATGATTTGAATGGTAAATAAATAACTTTTTCAAACATGAATAATCCCAATTACTCAAAATTCCCAGACACACCTTCAGTGAAACTGTTCTCGAATCTTTACTCAATAATATTGGTTCGATCAATGATTTCATGCTCCTTTTCTATTACAATAACAATATTAAAGTTACATAACAGGCATTCTTAACATCAAAGAGAGCGCCAGGAACGAAAATAATAGCAGACTATACAAAATGTGACCTGATTGAGCTCGATGATAGCTTTGGAAAGATCATGGCTGCCATCACTGCTGAAGAATCTACTCCGAGCAAGAAGAGGTTTTAGTTCCGTCGCAAATCGACGAAGAAGCATCGATCGATGAGCACTCATTGCGTCAACAACAGAAAAAATTGAACTGTAAAATCTCTAACTAACAATATCAGCTGATTATTTTCATTGGGATATTTTCACAAACACTTTACGATCATCAAAGAATTCAACAGCCAGCACAAGAAAGGAAGCATAACAATATTTTCCCCTACTTCAAAAAATTCGAAGCTAAAATACAAAAAGAAATGAAATAATAATAAAATGAAAATTTAAACCTTAGGCTTTTAAATTGACGAATCGTACTTCATGAAAATGGCTTTGGAATTTCTGTTCCAAATATAACTGATTTTTGAATTTGTACACGGTTTTGAATTTGATTCATTTAACTTCCAATTTCGAGAAAAAAAAAAACATTACCATAAATAAATGGCCCATTTACAAAACGGCCCACTAGATCATAACAACAAACGGGTCGGATTCAATCAAAACGGGGGCCTGACTACGAGACAAGTCGGGCCCAGCCCGAACCACGCATTTGATTAATTTATAAAAGAAAAGAGGGGCAGAGAGAGAGAGCTAGACAGAACGGAGGGGAAGAAGAAAGAAGAGAAATCAGAAAACTGAAGACGACGACGGAAACAGACCGGCGGGAATAGAAGGCTGAAGCTATGGCTCTGTGGGGCGAAGGAACTGGCCGAGGCGCCGCCTCCAGCAGCGGCGCTGCCGAAGACGAGGGCGTGTCCGTCGGTATTTACTGAATTCTTTATTGCCAATACAATTAGGGTTTTGTTTCGGCGGAGAGGGGCTGGGATGGGGATTTTTTGACGCTTAGTGGTGATGCTGTACTTCGGTACGACTAGTTTCCGGTTCATGCTCGCGTTTGAATTTCTGTCATTCTGAATTTGGCAGATGACGAGGATGAGTACGACGAAGCTGAAGGGGGCAACAGCCTCTTTGGGTTCATGTTCGGGAATGTTGACGGAGCTGGTGATCTTGATGTCGATTATCTTGATGAGGTGACGTTCTTTCTTTGGTCTCCTTGTCTTATCTGTTGCTGAAGCTAAGAATGAAAGAGAAGACTGATCGATAAAATTTGGTTGTTTCGAGTGTAAAATGCTTAGCGAGAGAAGTTTTCACTCAACTGAACTTTAGCATTGCACTCATACTGGTCGCAGTACATAGGTTTCAAATCAAAATAATGGAGGGAATCGAGATACAGAGGACGTAGTAAACAAGTTGCTAGTGGCTAGCCTTCTACCCAAGAAATTCTGTTATGTTTCTTTTCAAATATCAAAGATAAAAATTCTTAAGGATTCAATAGTTTTGGAAGTTCATGGATGGATTCAGTAAAATGGGCTGCTTGATTTTGTTGTATATGTGAGTACCAGATTCCCTTATCTGCTGTATTTAGGTAGCACTGATAAGACAATTTGAATCAAAAGTGTAGCTATGTGAACTCTTTTGGAGCATTTGTCAGTTGTCACGTGTTTTTAGAATGAGATCTTCATAGTTATGGCCTATTGAGTAATAGGTCTCTTACGCGTACACTTCTTAGTTTTGACCTGCACACTTGTATTCTTTTCATGTTTAAAAGTAAAATAGGTGAAAGTTGGTCAGCTTTCTTTATGGGTACCAACTTGTGAGGTTTCTAGACAATGGAAAATGAGATTTTTTCCCCGTTATCATGTATGTTTCCATTAAAACTATGGTTTCTTTGCCTTGTACCAACATGAACTAGTTTGTGTTCTATTTCCTGTTTTTCTATTTTTTTTTGGGTTGAACTTATTTCTTGGTTGTCAACATATCCAAGTTATTTCAATCTTAACTAGCCCCTAGCAGGAACGGAATCAAACATGGTATTTTTATTATATAATAAGTACTGACTTGAAAAGTGATTCAGTTTAGAATTACTTTCGAGGTATAATCATGTCCTGGGAGTAGTTAAATCAATTATTATTTTTTATATGGTTATTAATCCTGAATACCTAATTGTTGTAAAATGCTGAATTGAATTTGTAAAATCATTTGCACATTGATATTCTTGAGAGTTCCAGTGATGATAAAAAGAAATTGCAAACTAAAATCTGGTAATTAGAATAGCTTATTACCCTAATAGAGAGGAAGCACAATGAATAATGCATTTTCATACCAGTAACAGTATGTATAGAGTATATAACTTTTATATGTGTTGGTTTAAACTTATGGTAATATGAATTGAAGCGTAGAACCTACATGGGGACTTGGCTCTGTGATTGTGTGGTAGGTTTTAAATCTCATCCGGAGCTTGTTTTTGTACTTATATTGTTATCAAGACAAGCTTAGTAGCAGGATAGCATAAAGGTTATTTGCATAGTTCATCAATCAGAAAAGCACGTAGAAAAACTGTACGATTGATATAAAAAGGTATATAGGTCCCAGCTTGTAGAATGAGATGATACTGTCTTTTTCAATGCTCAGTAGGCAAATTGTAGTGCAGGCTAGTATGCTCACTGATTTGTATCTTGGACTTGAATTTCTATAATCCAAATGCTGCCATTATAATAAGAGGCATAGCTTCCATTAAATGAGAGGCGCAGTTTCCATTTTCAGACCCTTATTGGTTCCTTTGTGATCCGGAACTGACTATTAGGAATAGTCAGATGGCTTGGGTTGCTTTTCTACTAATTCTCCCTTTTTCTTTACTGTCAATCCCCTCTCATTCCTTATCCTTTTCTTGATGGCACACATGCTAAGCTACAGATCTTCTTTCAGGACGCGAAGGAACATCTTTCTGCACTGGCTGACAAGCTTGGTCATTCTCTAACAGAAATAAATGTATGGAAATCTTTTGATCACCTCTCAACCATGGTTCTGAATACTTAGATTTTTGGGATGTTGTTTGATAAATCTATTTCAACTTACAATGGCCCTCTAATCAATTCTGTATAACTGTTCTTTCATATACAGCTTACAGTGAAATCGCTGCAGACACCATCAGACTCTACCGATCAAGGTATTGCTGTATACCAATGAAAACTAACTGATAAACTTTTCAAATTTCAAATCTTAGCTAGTATTTTCTCGTTTTATTTTTATAATTAGGGCCCTTTCTTTTAAGTTTTAACATAATCATCATTCATGGTTTTGCCCCGAAGCAGCAATTAATTGTGTTAGTTGTTTCTTTTGCTAGTTTATTACTGGTTAGAGTGGTAGATGTTGATAATTATTGCATTGATGGTACTAATATCTGTATTATTGAATCGGATGTTTTGTTTATGGGACTATGGGGTTTGGAGGAATATTTTTTTTAGAAGAAGTAAAGCATGTGCATTTTTTTTGGAAGTACTCTGTTTTCTGGTGAAAAGATGTTGATGTATGCTATTAGATTCTTGGCACATTACGTGAATATCTGAAGTTAGAGTTTTTGGCTTATTTATCATATCTGAAAGTGAATGGCTTAATATTTCGATGCATATAGTTGAGAAGGTCCTGCTGGATTTTAGTACTTGTGGAAATCATTAACTCTGTGTATGCTGTTGCATCACATGTGATACTAAATATCTTAATTTTTTGCAGTTTTTAATGTGATAAACAATTAAAATATACTGCTTAGATATTCATGACTACCTAATCAATATACATTTATGATATCTTGGAGCTGAGAAAGAAGTTTTCTAGCTTTGAAGTGCTCTGCTGAGTAATAAATTCTCAAAATGCCTATGGCCCTTGGGAAACATGATGCAAAACTTTCTGGAAATATATACGTTTTATTCAGAGTGTCCCAGACTCCCTCTTTTGAGTTTTGATGCTCAACATTAGCATATAACAAGTTGGTCAAAGCATGAAATACCAAGCAACCTGTAAACTGTAGTTATGAAGCCAAAAAAGTATAAGAAAGCATTCTGGTCTTCTGTAGCACGTCCCTTATTACCAGTGTTATAGTTATTTAAGTAATGTAATGTACAGAAAGCATTATGGTGGGTTTTATACGTTTTTCCTGCAGAACCTTTTTATGTTTATAAGAATACAACCTCGTATGATTTCTGTAGCTTAACTGTCGTTGAATTATGGAAGAGGCTTTTTTCATCTTTAAACCTCTATAATTATTACCTACCTTCTTAGCACAAATATTATTCTTTTCATTTTTTTTATTTTATTGGAATGAGGTTGTAACTGCATATTAGTTCTTATCAGAATCTGCTACAACATATCTCCACTATTCGTATGTGGTCCTGATTCTGTATCTTTTTCCTTCATTTCTTACCCAATGCAAACCAGATTATGGTAGAAAGTCAGAAAATGCTATTGATTATGAAGATATAGATGAGCAATATGAAGGACCAGAGATCCAATCTGCTACTGAGGAGGATTTTTTGTTGCCAAAAAAGGATTTTTTCTCCACAGAAGTTTCAGTAGCTTCTTTGGACAACAGAACTTCTGTTTTTGATGATGAAAATTATGATGACGAAGATGATGATTTGGAAAATCAGAATGCAGGGGGCGAAGGTCATGCTGAAATGCAGCACTTGTCTTCATCAGGTTTTACTTGACAACCATGCTTGTACATCAGTTAATTACTGTGTTGGTTGTACTTCATGTATGATGTTTGGCTTGTGCATGTGGTAAGAATATTTTGTGACACCTTATGGCATATAACTTACTCTATATGTGCTAACTCTAGGATTCCATATTTGAAAGTAAGAATGCTCATTAGTGTCTGAGGAGCCCCTTCAGCTTATTTATCAAATTTTGTACGGTCACATATAGCACTTGGATAAAGAATTGACAAAAATACTCATCCAGTATTCTCGTGGGGACAAAAGGATTTAGATGCAATAAAACCTCTGCTTTTCACCCTTGCCCTTGCTTTCTCCGTGTGCTATTGCCACAAACACTTCTCCAATGAAATATTTTTAATCCAGCTACCCTCTTCTCTAATAGTTTTTTTTTTTGTAACTTTTTAATCAAATGTAAATCTAAAAAAGGAGGTCGATCAATCAGGAAAATGTAATACAGTGGGTAGGAGATGATACTCGTTTACATTTTATCATTTTCTTGGGAGGTCGATTTAGTCTTTGATAAGCAGTTGATGAAAGGTTCGATGGGGAGAGAATTCATGAAGGTGTGGTTTAAGTTACATATTTGACGTACTGCTTATATGTCAAGGGAGTATTGCTTAATTATGGATGCTAAAGAAGCTGTCTCTTGTGCATAACCTGTATTTGGGCATTGTTGCTAGTTGGAAAAACGAAAATGACTAGTGAACTAATTTAAAAACCTAGTCTTGTCCATGTGCGGTACAGATTCTGTTATCACTTAGAAAAACTAAAAGGGTAAATCACATAGATAGTTTTCTTCTCTGTGACAGATGAGCAGGATCATAACCGTGATGCTACTTCTGTAGAGGAAAGTCTTCCAGATGATGGTCTTGCTCTTGAAAAAAGTACAAATGTCGGAGATTCTGAGGAGGTTCTGTTTTTATATTTTGTAATTGCTTCAGTGTCAAGTATACTCGTGATGTGATGTTTAATTTTCTGTTGACATTTGTATTTTAGTGTTATGGCTTGCTCTTACTTATTATAATCCAACCATCCACATGTGCTACCAACAGATGAGATATTGTAATACTAAACTTTTGTTTAGCTCCTCATTTGTTTGATAGAAAAAAATATTTTATTATGAAAAGAGGAATCAAATATTACAGGAATGAGCTGTTTTCAAAAAAATTATGACATTCTAACTAATGATACTACTCCAATGTCTGCTACATCTGAAAGAAATTAAAGGTTCTTGATTTGAGACCTGCTAAGCAACTCCAAACTTTATTATATCTGTCAAGGTTTCTTTTTAATCTTTAAATATGTCTATGTCTTTCTAGCCACATAGCGTCCAGCAAAGGATGAGGCACTTTATGTTTTCTACTTGTGAAACTGCCCAGATTATATAGAAACCCACTGTTTGCTGATGTGCTCAGCATTTTATGCCATAATCTTATTTGTTCAAGTATTTAAAAAACCAGAGAGTTTATTTTGACCAACTGAATTTTTAAATGTTTTCATAATAGCCTCAGTCCACGAGATTAGTAGTTTGTTAAAGATATAACTTGATCCTATGCCCATTAAATAATTTGTCTGTTTGTTCCCTGTGTCATAGTTAGGTTTTCCTGTCATCTTGAAAGCTCTATGTTAATTGTTTGTAAGTTGGCTTGCATCATTAGTGCTGCAAAGCTTGTGTATTATTGATTCTCCTGCATTAGTAAGCTAGAAACTACCCCATTTATGTAGTTCATACTTCTCCAAGAACCTCTTTTCACCCTTTACAATATTTTGGTATAACTTGTTCATGTTTGATCAGGATGATTCAAATGCTCTGGATGAGTCAATTGATGGCGACGACATGTCTTCTCTTCTTCCTGTTCTTTATGTAGAGGAAGGAAAGGCAATCTTACGGTTCTCTGAGATTTTTGGAGTTAAAGAGCCTCCAAAAGCTGCAAGGAAAAGAGACCGGTATACAATACCAAAAGGTTGCTATTGTTTGGCTCAACTATGGGATCTGCTTCATAGTGCTTGATTGTTCTTTCCATTGATTTTAGGGCTATCTCCCCTGTCTATAAAATTTCGGCAAATTTACTCCATTTCAGTCCCGTTACTAATATTGCTTTTACAATCTATAGTTATGATTAGTTTGCAGTATATTGGCTTTCTGAGCAATCAAATTTATTTCTTTTTTTTTTGATAGAGAAATACAAGTCCATGGACGCCTCTGACATTGTTGAGGAAGACGAAGAGAAGTTTTTGAAGGCGCCTTGCCAAGATATTTCCCAGATGAGACGATATTGTGTGAAAAGTGATTTTTTCACATCGGGTGTTGAAGGTGATACAGAGAAATCTGGAACTGTTGGGGGATCAGGAAGGATGTCTGTAGGACTTACGAAGGATACTGAGGATTCCTTTGTTTATGGTGATTTAATAAAAGATGAAGTATCGCTATCTGACTTTCCAGAATTGAATGCAATTTTTTCGTCCAAGTTCTATCCCCTAGACCAGGAAGATTGGGAAGATAGAATTGTTTGGAATAGCTCTCCGTCTTCTACTGACACATTGGTAGAGAGCTGCGAGCTGTCTGGACCTGATTCTGACACGCTTGGTGACAGGAAGAGGGATTTAAAAGCTGAAGCAGGAATTATTGAGTCAGAAATCCAAACCGGTCCCCATGATAAACATCACAACTATTTCCGAAATAATTATTCCATTTTGGTGGAGCCTTTTGGCTCTGATGAATCCCGCTCTACAGACCTTATCATTTCGCAAAGCAGACACCATCCTCAGCTTCTACGATTAGAATCTCAAGTAGATGACCATAATACAAATTTTGGAGCTTTGAAAGATGTTGCCCCTGAAGCAAGGCTTTGTGGTGATGCTATAAAACGTTTTAGTGAGCTTACCTTACAGAATAGAGATGTGGTTGGTGGATCATGGCTAGACAATGTTATCTGGGATCCACATCAGTCTATTGCTAGACCAAAGCTAATTCTTGACCTCCAAGATGACCAGATGCTTTTTGAACTTTCAGATACGAAGGATACTAAGCATCTGCAGCTTCATGCAGGGGCTATGATTGTCGCCCGCTCTCTGCATTCAAGCAGCGGGGATGCACTTGAGATGCATAATCATGGAATTCTGTCTGCTGGGCGGTTCAATATCTCTAATGACAAATTCTACTCAAACAGGAAATCCTCTCCGCAGCTGAGATCTCATTCCAAAAAGCGCACAGTTCATGGACTTAAGGTTTTGCATTCAGTGCCTGCGCTTAAGCTGCAAACCATGAAAGCTAAGCTGAGCAAGTACGACATATTTTTAACTTCTATTTCTCTGCATTATTCTCTATATGCATTAAGAGTATGCTGCTGCTGATCAAATCCAAGACTATCTAGGAGCATTCCGTAGTTATATCTACCCAATTTAGTATCAAACTATATTATCTTAGAACTAAATGTTAATATAGAGGTGATGCATAAGACTGAAAATGCTTTTCAACTGCGTATATAAGCATTAAGGTAGGTATGCCTTATGCTGTCATCCATTACACATGGGTGTCTGATTGTCTCAGTCATCAAGTGTTATGTCATGGTAATGTTATTTCATTTTGTTGTATTAGCAAATTGTCAAGCTATAACAAGAAAATTGGGCTAGTTTGTGATTCTTGTCTTTTGTTTTACGAGGCCTTTCTCTCAAGTACATGATTGCTGCCATGCCTTTAACTATGTCATTTATGTCTTTTGAAGTCATGATCAAACAGCACAACATGTTAGCAATGCCCTAACACAGCTCAATGGCAACCTCAATTCTGGAGACAAATGACATGATAATGCCACAGCATATACTCCCTCCATCCCCCATATTAGTATGCATATTTCCCGTTTGGGACGTCCCCCATATTAGTGTGTATTCCAAATATGGAAAGATTCCCTAAGCAAAAAGACATATTCACCCTCACTTTATTCTTATTTTTCTCACTTTCTACCTACTTTTCTCACTTTCTCCCTACTTTATCTTAATTTTTCCACTTTACACCAATTTCATCTTAAATTGCGTGTCGTTTCTCTCAGCACACTAATATGGGGGACGGAGGGAGTATTTGACAAGCACTGTGGAAACAACACGTATTTTTAAATCTACTTAAATTGTTTATGAAAAAAATCTGGTAAATTGAAGGACGTGTAAAATAACATGACCCTTGAATGGTGGTAGAAGTTCGTCACGACAAAGTAAAAACTACTCTGCTCTAAATCTGGTCTTATCTTTCCTAGCATTGCAACCATTGCTTATTTGAGCTTGAAATATGATAACTAATTTTGTGGTCTGTATCCGACTTCTGAGAGCAGCTAACTACAACAATAATAGTGTAACAGTGGCAGAGTAAAATTCTTGTGGAAATTCTGCTAATTTTGTTAGTGATTGCGTGCACAAGGGTCAGATGTTTAATGGTAGCCTGCTATTTTTATGTGAGCGAAGAGACTAAACCAGTTCATCAGATAAAAGATATGGCTCGAAGAGTTTTGTTTTTTATGATTTAGTTTTATATCCCAGTGATACTAAATAGTTTGAACAATAACTTATGTGGATACTTGTGATATTTAAAAAATATGGTTTGAAATGGTTGCTATATGTAAATACGTTATTATTATGCTTGCTTGAGCGTTTCCTATATCTTGGAAAAGTAAAATTGCCTATTCTGTAATGGGATCTTTGGTTTATACTGTCTTTGAGGGACTTCTGAAAGTATGCATTCTTTTTCCATAATTTTCTCACATTTTAACTTTCTGACAGAGCTGATTAGTTCTGCTGATCATGCTTTACCTTCTGGACTTTTTAAAAATTGGTCCTTTCCATTTTACGCATGTCCGAGGTGGAATTGGAAGACTCCAAAATCTAATGTTGAGGATCAGCTTATGGTTCATCTCTATATTTCTGGAATTTAACTTTGATATATAGTTCCAGCTGTACTAAATAGCAATCGACTAAGGATTTTTCCTTGTGGAATGTCATTTGGCTATGTTTTATTCTGAGGTTGCCAAGATCTTATCCAAAACTCACCATTTAATTCATGATTAATTGTTATTTTTTCTCATATCCTCCTTCTAAGTAATTTTGTGCTTCATTTGTTGGCTGTAATAATGCCCAATTCTAGATAGCGAGTGGTTAGTGCTTCCTGCTGTTTTGAATAAGTTCTGTCTGTGATTTAATCTGAACTTTAGGTACTTGTCATACATTGCTTCCTTGCATTATAGTTACTAGTTTTGTTGCTTTATCTCGCCTAAACTTTCATCACATTGCTTCTAAACCAATCTTCCCATTTTCTTTTTACATAAGTGCTAGTTGTGATGTACTTATTCTTTTGCAGCAAAGACATTGCTAATTTTCATCGTCCTAAAGCTTTATGGTATCCTCATGATATTGAGGTGCCAATAAAAGACCATGGGAAGCTAGCCACACAGGGACCAATGAAAATCCTTTTGAAGAGTTTGGGTGGCAAGGGAAGTAAACTTCATGTAGATGCTGAAGAAACTATTGCCTCTGTGAAAGCTAAGGCTTCGAAAAAGCTAGGTAGTCTGTTTCTCTGATCACAATTTTATAGAACACTGGCATCCGTGTCCACATGTGTGCAGTTAACTGAAAGAAACTGTATGTTTTCTTGTAGATTTTAAACTATCTGAACCTGTGAAGATATTTTATTCCGGGAGGGAGCTTGATGACGACAAATCTCTGGCTGTACAAAATGTGCACTCTAATTCAGTCTTGCACCTTATCCGTACAAAAATAAATCTATTGCCCCGAGCTCAAAAGCTCCCGGGTGAGAATAAGTCATTGCGTCCTCCTGGAGCTTTTAAGAAGAAATCTGATCTTTCAGTAAAAGATGGTCATGTTTTCTTAATGGAGTAAGTTATTGAGGATTGCTTGTCCTTTTGTTTTGAAGTAATTTATGTCTTATGATCACTAAATTATTACTCCCTCCATCCACGAAATAAGTGAACACTTTTTCTTCTTTCAGTTGTCCACCAAATACATGAACAATTCATTTTTGGACGGGGACCCCATATCCATAATTTCCTGCACACTCAAAAGTCAACCAAAAACCATTATAATATCCATTTCACTTTAATATCCACTACTTTAAGTGGGACCCCAAAACCACTTTAACATCCACTCATCACAAATTTTAAAACCTGTTCCGGAAGATTCCGTTTGCTTGTTTCATGGATGGAGGGAGTATTATCTTCAAATCCAGTTCTTAAATAGTTGTAGTTTTTCCATAGAGTGAACTTCATAACTCAGATTCGAACTGCCTTTAGAAAAAGTTGAGAAATCAACCTTTCATTGCGGGGATGAGTTAAAAAATAAATAATGTTTTCTATTATGTGAAGTTTCTTTTTCATCGTGTGACAGTGATCTCCCATGGCTAAACTGATACAGCATCAACAGAATTTTCAGTATCTTGCATTATCAAGTTAATATTTTTGTGACAAAGCTGCATCTTGCTTCTTGCATTTTAGAGTTTAATACCGGAAGAAATTGTTACTATCTATTGTGTGATTAGAAGTTATGGATAATGCTTCAGTCACTACAACTTTGGTTTGGTGTCAAAGGATAAGAACTATGTCAGTTTATAGTAAGATAATATGATGTTTCATTCACAAGTTCCGTTTGATGTCTAGGGAGGAGTGAGAAGGACAAGATATTATGCCTCGATATAGTAGGATAACATGTAAGTTTGGTTTATAAGAACTCAATATGTAAGTCTATAGTAGGATAAATGTTATGCCACGTGTTGAAAGGAAGTCTATGGAAACCAAACATAGATAGAGTGGTTATAGACCATATTATTTGTTGACTCTGGTAACTTGATCATTTTGCGTCTTTGCTTTTGTCTAATTAATGATACATATTGAACATTTATTAACTTTTCAGGTCATACACTGAAGTGAAATCTGAATTAAACTTTTGTTGAGCCATCTTCTCTAGAAAGTGTTCAATCGAATTGTGTGAATAATATAAGTTGAGTTTGCCTGCTTACAGTTTTCTTCCTATTATTTCTATATTTCAGGTACTGTGAGGAAAGGCCTTTGCTTCTAAGTAATCCCGGTATGGGTGCAAGACTCTGTACATATTATCAAAAATCTGCACCAGGTGATCAAATGGGAAACTTGCTGCGGAATGGTGATAATGGTTTGGGGAGTGTTGTCATTCTTGATCCTGCTGATAAATCCCCATTTCTTGGAGATATAAAACCTGGTTCAAGCCAGTCAAGCCTTGAAACAAACATGTATAGAGCACCCATATTTCAACATAAAGTACCATTAACTGATTACTTATTGGTGAGGTCTTCGAAGGGTAAGCTCTCCATCAGACGCATCGACAGGATTGATGTTGTTGGACAACAGGTTATGCTTATAATCTTGTTATATTTATTCTTTTAATCTCTCAAGGATCTTGTTTGGTCTGCGTGGATACTACTTGTTTGGTCTGTGTGGTATACTACCGGCTCTTATTATTTTCTTCTATATATTGGAGTTTCTTTCCTTCTCTTTATTTTTTATTTTGTCGGAAGTAGGGGAAAGTGTCACGCCATTTTTGCAATTGCTAGAGTTACTAGATTCTTGATGTTTGATGATGTATGTTTTCTAACTTCGATTTGTTCAACAGGAGCCTCACATAGAGGTTATGGCTCCTGCATCCAAAGGTATTCAGTTCTATATCATGAACAGACTATTGGTATACATGTACCGGGAGTTTCGCGCTAGTGAAAAACGTGGATTCCGTCCGTCTATACGTGCAGACGAGTTGGAGTCACAGTTTCCTAACTTGTCTGAAGCATTTCTTCGGAAGAGGCTGAAAAATTGTGCTGATTTACTGGTATTTTCTGCCTATAATATCCTTGCCCCTCTTGATTATATATGTGATCATCAATAGGATAGCTGGAGGGAAAGAGAAAAGTTACATTACTAATGGAGTAAAAACATGTTTCAACCTTTTCAGAGAACCCAAAAAATGCACCCTTTTGTTCTGTTCTGCTGGCAATTAATTTTATTAGGTTGGTTATTCTTTTAATTTTGGAGAGTAAATCCTGTTCTTTTGGTATGGGCTACTAGAAAGGACCAAATGGGCATTCTCTTTGGGTCATGAAGCGCAATTTTCGAATTCCTTCAGAGGAAGAACTGAGAAGGATGGTCACTCCTGAAAATGTGAGTATTCTTATGTACTTATCTCTTTCATTCATTTGAAGTATTTGTGCTTTGGGAAAGGATCATATGTGAGTTTTATCCATCATAGAAGCTTATGAATTTTGGATCTACAACTTATAAGGCTTTTTAAATTTTTTGCTATGGGTGGTTTTCAAATTCTGATAAGAAAAGATGATCATAAATCGTTTGCGTCATCTTATTTTTTGGAATTTGTAGCGTATTAGTTTGGTAATGCTAGTCCCTGTAAATTACATGCTTGTAGAAAATGTTGCTTTTTTATTATCATATTATGTTTTTATGGTTATCAACTTATCATAAATACCTGTTAAAGATGAGCATGAATGCATTGTGATTAGAACCCGATTGCTTGTTTGTAAGTGTGTCTCAATTATGAGCTAAAGAAATGAAGCATGACCAAAGTTGATACACACATCTATTGTCATTGTATGTGAATGATTCAACTGTCCTAGCCCATACCCTTACTTGTCAAATGCTCTAAGTGCACTTAAGGTGCAAGGACTTCCTATACTCTTAGGAACTCGGCACAATTTAAGCGCACACCTGTGTGAAGCTAGGCTCATGAATGTGAACACTCATAATGTATCCAGAATGTATACCTGTTCTTTTCTCAAAAGAATATGTGATGGAAATGTACAATCATATAGAGAATGTAGAAGACATTGTTGGCATTAGTTATTCTGATTATATTTCATAAATTAGCAGAAAGTTCCTAGTTTTTATCCATGATGACCTATCTTGTTTTACAGCTGTTATGATTGGATACATGCTTCTAGAAATATAAGCGACATTTTGGAATAACATTCAACATGTGAATAAAAGCTACCAAACATACCCTCAGAATTCTCTCCTCAAGTTGGATTGAAACCAGCATACTCAACAATTCATAAGAACATACCCTCAGAATTCTCTCCTCAAGTTTATTGATCTTTAAAGTTGATTAAGATTTGATAGTCAGGAGGTAAGGAAGAGAAATTTTTAAACAACATAAGCATCATAAATTAAACTAATCCACAGTCCAGTCCTAGTGCATGAATTCTCTAAATGTTCTGTTCATAAATGCTTGCCTAATTATATGCTTACCAAGAAAAAGTAAAATATGCCTAATATTTGTGTCAATGGTTTATGATGATGAAAGCCTTATACTAATCCCAAATTTGGCCATAGGTTTGTGCCTATGAGAGCATGCAAGCAGGTCTCTCCAGGCTTAAACGTTTGGGAATTACAAGTCTGACTCATCCCGCTGGTCTTTCATCAGCAATGAATCAGCTTCCAGATGAAGCAATTACTTTAGCTGCAGCTTCACATATTGAGAGGGAACTACAAATAACACCTTGGAACTTGAGTAGTAATTTTGTTTCCTGTACAAACCAGGTGAGCGACCTCTTTCAGACTGTTCCGCCCTGGAGCTCTCTCTCTCTCTCTTTGGAAGAAGTTTATTCCTGATCCTTTCACTATGCATTTATTATTTCAATGCCAGAAATAATAAATTCTGCTCATTTTATTTACGTGATCAGTGTGCCAATTTTCTACTCAGTAGTTTGTTGACTTTTGCTGCATCATCTATAGATTACTTTGATGCCAGAAAATGAAACAATATTTGTTTCTTTTATTCTAGAGATGAGTGTTGAATTTTCCAATCTGCAGTTTATTGATTTTCGTTGCATAAATTCAAGTTGTTGGTCATACAATAATAAATGTCGATGCAAGGATCAAACATTGAGCGAGAGATTTGCACTTTTCTTGCTCAGGATAGGGATAATATTGAGCGCCTGGAAATTACGGGTGTTGGTGATCCTTCAGGAAGGGGCCTTGGTTTTAGTTACGTACGAACAACTCCTAAGGCCCCAATTTCAAATTCCACGGTGAAAAAGAAAACTGTTGTTGGTAAAGCGTCAACTGTTACGGGAACTGATGCAGATCTGCGCAGATTGAGCATGGAAGCTGCGAGAGAGGTATACCTGATTTGCTTTAGAGGAAGTCGTAATTGCAAATGCTGCTGGTTTATATGTTTATTTTTATTGTCCTATTCATTTTTGGAGGTAAATTCTTTTATTTTCCTGTGTTTTGTACTTGTATTCTTAGCCAGAAGAGAATGTGTTCTCCTTATTGATCAAATTTCATCCATTCTTAGATTCATATTTTAATTTACATATTATATAATGATTTGGGTTTTGCACTAATGATCGTCTCGCATTACCTTCTTAAAATATCAACTCCAGGGATCATTTATGCGGTTAATTGTTACATTTTGTTTGCAGCTTCTCCTAAAATTTAATGTTCCAGAGGAGCAGATTGCCAAACAAACTCGATGGCACCGAATTGCTCTGATACGCAAGTTGTCGAGTGAGCAAGCAGCATCCGGTGTCAAGGTTGATCCAACAACAGTCAGCAAGTTTGCTCGTGGACAGCGAATGTCCTTCTTACAGCTGCAGCAGCAGACTAGAGAAAAATGTCAGGAAATATGGGATCGACAACTTCAGAACCTCTGTTCTGCTGATGGAGAAGAAAATGAGAGCGAGTCGGAGGCTAATAGCGACTTGGATTCATTTGCGGGGGATTTGGAAAATCTTCTGGATGCAGAAGAATGCGAAGATGAAGAGGATAATTTTGAGTCAAAGCATGACAACATTGATGGCGTTAAGGGACTTAAAATGAGAAGGCGGCCATTCCAAACTCAGGAAGCAGAAGAAAATGAAGATGAGGCAGCAGAAGCAGCAGAACTATGCAGAATTCTCATGGATGGTACAAAGTTTTTTTTATGTAGTGGAGTTTCAAGTTTCACTTCATATTCTTAGTATGGAAACAATTCCTTATGGTGACTATATTATTGCTAGAAGAGCTACTCTAGTGACCCTTTGAAACCTGTCACTGGATTGCAGTGTCTACTGTCTTACTTTGTGAGTTGCAGGTGCAATGTATTGTGTTCCTATGTTGGTATGATTACAGGGGCTCTGCGTACTAGAGAGAGGAACTAATCTTACTTTAGTGGTGCTGGCTGAAATTAATCTTGTGCAGTAGACCACATTACGTGGTCGACTGGCAAAGTGGAACCATAAGATACAACTATGCTACAATCATGGCTATATGATGTCCCTGTCGTGTAGTATCAGCATGTTTGTTTGATAGATGGGCGTGTTTAGAATAATGAGCAAGTTTGTCAGAGGACTATAATTGCTAAATTTCATGTAGCTAGTATTTAGTATGAGAAGCTTTATGTAGGTGAGTTCTCAAAAGGCTGCTTTGAATAATCTTTTTAAATAGGAGGACTTTATGAATAGAGTGGATAAACTGCTGAAACAACAAGCTAGTTGCAGGTTATTTTACTGTCGGGATTATTGGACTTCCTTCAAATAATCGATATGATGATGCAGAATACATAGCGTGGGGAATTTTCTGCTGCTGACTTGCATCTTTCTGTTTTAGTTTTTGTTTATGAAAGCTTTCTAAGGTTGGTGCATTCATGGACCACACCTGACTGAGATTGACACTACTATTTGTACGGTGCTTTAGGCCTCTATTAGTATCTCTTTGTAATACTAGAAGCAGAGCTACTCAGTACACACCAATTTGAAAAAAATGAACCCATTATAGAGAGATCTCTTAGATAATGCGAATGCTTACTATTCTTTCTTTCTGTTTAGGATTTGTAATTGGATAATTTATGTGTTTATATCTGTCAATTTGTATGTCCTTTTCAAAGTTTGACCATTGACTATTTTGTAGATGATGAAGCTGATCGCAAAAAGAAGAAGAAGACTAAAGCTGCAGTAGACCAAGTTGGTTTGTCTATTAAGTCAAAGTTTAGTTCTGAAAATGCCGACGGAATTAAGAAAAACAATGCAGTTTCTAAGAGAGTCATGCAACCTGAAGGATCTTTTCTAGTTATGGATAGAATTGCTAAAGACCAAAAGGAGGTCCGTAATTATTTTGAACATTCTTTCCAATCAATCATAAATCCGTAATTATTTTGAACATTGCTAAGGACCTGATCTGATGATTTCATACATTCTAGAAGTTCTGATCATGTACTCTACAATTCTTTACTTCAGTTACAGGGAGATAGCCTGTCTTCTAGAAATCATCATTTTGGGAAATTTAAGGCCAAGAAAAATAATGAGGCTGAACTACTTAGCAAAAAGGTGAAGATATTGGGGGATGGAATCAGTGTAAGTTTGCCTCTAAAACTGTGATGTATTCTCAGTAAGGCTCACAGTATGCTGTTGCTGCTTGATTGTTTCTGAATATAAATTTGATCACAGTACGGTTGGACCGGTTGGTTTTTTACTAATCTATTCTTAAAAGATTGGGAATGGGTTCTGAAATTTGGTGGCATTGTTTGTGAATCTTCTGCCACCCTTATTATCTGAACTTTCATTTTCATTAAGAGGAATTTTGACATTTGTTGCTTTTAAATCTAAATTTAGGTTATCAAGGAAAAAAAGAATGCAAGGGAGAGTTTTGTTTGTGGAGCATGTGGCCAGGTATGCATCAATTCCGAATGTAGTACTGTGTACACTTTGATATTGGTTCTCAATCTGTCCCCGTTCCTCCTTTCAGCTTGGTCATATGAGGACCAATAAGAACTGCCCTAAATATGGGGAAGACTCTGAAGCTCGAACGGACACCATAGATCTTGACAGGGTATCTGGCAGGTCAAAATTTCTAGATCAAATAGAGCCGAGCCAACAAAAACTCCTCTCGAAGAAGCTCATGCCGAAAAATGGGACCAAAATTGCTGTTCTAGAAGCACCAGACGATGATAAACCGACATCCAAGGCAAAAATCCTGAAGGTTAAATGTGGCATGACAGACAAGATTCCTGAGAGACATCATACACCCCCAACCTCACAGAGCTCTGAAAGACCTATGACATCAGATGCTGAAACTGGAAGCAAGTCTGCTGCTAAAGTTAATAAAATCACCTTTTCAAACAAGATGAAACCTGATGACGTTGAAACTCCCAAGAGCTCCTTTGTGATCAAGCCACCAGTGGATGGTGATAGAGAGCAGTCCCGCAAGAAACTTATAATTAAAAAACCGAGGGAGATCATTAATTTTGATGAAAATAGTCAGGACGGAAGTTTTGGTTTTGACTACAGGAAAACAAAGAAAATAAATGAATTATCAAGTTTGGACAAACATATGGAATATGAGAGCAAGCACTTATTTGAAGAGTCTTCAAGGATGAGGGATACAGAGGGTAACCAATCATGGGTGGAAGAGAAAAGGAGAACCTTTGAGAGACCATATGAAGAGGGAAATAGGCGGGGAGAAAAAATGAAAATGATTGAGGATCAGCCAAAGTATGAGTTACTAAGATATGAAGAAGGCATTCGAAGAGAGAGGGAAGAAGAAGAGCGTCGGAGGGCGAAGGAGAAGAAGAAAAAGAAAAGAAAGTTTGAAATAAAAGATGAATATTTTGATGATCTTCCTTCTAGAAGAAATGACAAACGGATACCAGACAGAGACAGAATGGTGAGGAGGAGAGTGGAACCTGATTATGGGAAGCACACTCCAGATTATGCCCCAGCTATAAAGCGTAGACGAGGAGGAGAGGTAAGTAGTTTATACCAATGTATTTTGCAGAGACCTAACATAATCAATACTTTTGTTTCCCCCTTGTCTCTTGTTGAGTTTCTTAATGTCCTAAAGTGTTTGCATCCATAGATGGAACATCCATGCAGGGTTAATTAGTGTAAATGGTTAATTACTGCAAACGATATCTAAACTTGTGATTTCACATAGCTTTTAATGTGTTGCATTTACATCACCTTTTAACTTGTAGCAATTACAACATCCCTGATTTTTCCAGAAAAATATGTCTGATGTGTACCACTAAAATAAACCTATGATACAATGTAATTTAACATTTTAAAAGTTGTACGAAATTAAGGTTTAGGTGGAAGTTGTATTTTCTGCGGCAGTTGACCCTCAAAATTTAAACAAGAAGAAAATGCACACTTGGAATATTATGCAGTCACTCTTGTTTTCTTAGGTAATTATGGTTTGAGTGTTTTATAAAGCTGTGTATTTGGGCTCAATGATCTCTGGCAATTCACATGAGCCTACGAACTTTGGAGTTCTTTTCACTCGAGTTAAATAGAGGGAACCAAGCTGCAGTACCTTACCTCTATAGAAACTGCAAGTTTGGCGCTACTGCTATTTGAAATCCTTTGTGCTTTTATGTGAAGTGGCTTGAACACCCTTTATTTAGTATGTTCTGCAATTGACATTTACATACCTATTTATACAGTTGAGGCGAGCCATCTTCTATATTTGGTTAACATTTCTGTGTAGATGAAGCTTAAATTCTAGATTTCATCATCAGATCCTTTTCCTGGTGAAACTAATATATGTGAAAATTGGAATGGCAGGTTGGTTTGTCAAACATATTGGAGAGCATTGTTGAGACACTCAAGGCAAGGAAAGAAATATCCTACCTATTTCTAAAACCAGTAACCAAAAAGGAAGCTCCTGACTATTCAGACATCATTAGTCATCCTATGGATTTATCTACAATCAGAGACAGGGCAAGGAGGTTGGATTACAAGAACCGTGAGGATTTCAGGCATGACGTTTGTCAGATTGTGATCAATGCTCATACATATAACGACAGACGGAATCCAGGTATTCCTCCTCTTGCAGATCAACTTCTCGAGCTCTGCGACTTCTTGTTAGCTCAATATGATGCTGACTTGACAGAAGCTGAAGCTGGGATTGAATAGATAATTATAATAGTTAGATACGGGATGATTATTTTTCGCTCGTCCCCTCATTTTTTAGCTCAATTAGTAAGTAGCTTCTTTTCTTGCAATGAGTTCGCAATTTTGTGTTTAGAGGGATGCCAGTGCCAGTTATTGTAGCATAAAACTCACCAAATCTGTATATTTGAAAGCACCTAGTGTCTTTTGGTATAGGTAACTTTACATGATGATTAATGATAATGATAGGTGGCAAAAATGTATAGTATATGTGCATAGCAGCGGCCCCATTTTTGGTGTCCGAATTCTTGTTAGTATTAGTTTTAGCTTTTATGTTGTATGAATTGTGTACTTCCCTTGTTTCACTTGTGTAGCTAACTCTCCTTGTCAGAGCTGGAATTTGCTTCTTTTTAAGAAAAGTAATAATTTAATTCCCTTTTTGCATTTCTCCCACTTGTTTGTTGTCATAAGGTCAGTAATAAGATGTGTTATGCGTTTATTCATCTCTGATTCTTCTAGATGAGATATGGGAGATTGAGATACTCCCTCCGTCGCATTAATAAAAGGTTCAAATTTTCGGTTACGGGAATTTGCAGTCTTGATTAGTAGTTGATAATAGTTATTATATTGATTGATGAATTGTAATTAAAATTAAAAAAATAAATCGAATGATATAATTACGGGATTAATATTTTTTGGATTTATTTAATTAATTTGGGTAATTATTCCTATTTTCAGAAATAGCCATGATGAATTAGACAACTCAAAATGGACTTTAACCATTTTATAAATTTATAAATGGGACGTAGAAAGTACTACTATTATTTATCACTTTGATTTAATTATTCCCATCAACTTATTCAACAGAAAAGAAACATCTGCAAATGTTTTAAAATATGCCAAAATAAAAAGAAAAATTCAAGTGGGGAAACTAAATAAGCTCAACTAAGTTTGCATTACTCGAAGATCATAATTTGCGCTCATATCTGAGCAACTTCAATCTTGACCAACAAAGCCCCGTTCGAAATCACACCTCTCTACTCGTATTCCAATATCAGAGTTTCATGTTAAATTGGACACAACTCAATATCCAAACACTATTTCATAGGGGGATAGCAAATATTAAGCCCCAAATAAACTTTCATTTCTTAATCCTCATTTACAAAAAGTATGCGTCAAAATAACAAAACTATACATTCTGGCCTTAAGACCCCAGTCCATCGAAAAGATCCTTTGCTTTCTCATGTTTCTTATCACAACACAATCCCTCAATTAGAATATTATATGTCACTATGTTGAGAGTAACACCTTTGGTTTCCATCACATTCAAGAAGGAAAGCTCTTCCTCCATATGACGAGCTCTGCACAAGCCGTGCAATAAGATACTATAAGTCATTATATCAGGAGCCACGTTTCAAGCTTGCATCTCTCTGAAGAGCTTCAGCCCGTCATTGTATCTGCCTTCATGAAATAAGGCCTGCAGCATTGTGCTATAAAAAACCACATCACGCGCAAACCCTTTGGCCAGAATTTCATTAAAGAGACGCAAAACTTCATCTATTTTTCCCTTTTTGCAATATTCGTTCATCAAGCTAGTGAAAGTTACAATATTAGGCTCGAGCCCCGAATCCACTGCAAGGTCAAAAACTTCTCTAGCCTTCTCCATTTCACCGCGCAGACAGTATCCATCCATCAATGCATTGTAAGTGTAGATATTAGGTTGGAGATCTTTTTCCTTCATCATTTCTATAATCTGCTCGGCCTCGTCTACACATCCTTCTTTACAATACCCGTCCACCAGAATGCTAAAAGTAACTAAATTTGGATATACCTCACGAGCAACCATCTCTTTCAATAAGTTCTCGCCTCTTTCCATCTACTCACATTGCACAAGCCCCGAATCATTGCATTGTACGTTACAACATCGGGGAATATGTGCCCTTATCGGCCAAAGTCAAGAAGATCTAAAGGGCATTGTCAACCATACGATCCTTGCACAGACCATCAATAACAACATTGTAAACAATGTCACTCATTTCTCACTTTATCCACATCATCCACGCGCTTCTCTCCATGCATGCATAGCACGCTTTTGTTCCTTTGACTCTCCACCAGCCTCTACTTCTCTACAATCATCAAGCCTCAACAATGCTGTTCCTCTCTTTTTCTGAAAAAAAAAAAAGAAATAGATTTTCTAATTCCGTTACCTTATTTGCTTTCAGGGGACCAGCTTATTTATTTGAGGATAATGTTTCTCTCAAGTCTCATCTGTGGTCTCAATGAACCCGTTTGGTGTCCTAATTTGGATGGATGCATTTTTCTTTTACTATCTCATCCCATTATATTAGTTCTCATTTGACTTTTGATTTTTCGGTATGCGTTTCCACCGAAACTTAATACGGGTTTTAAAATATAATTTTGAAGTATTTTTTCTTTTAAAAGAAAAATACTTCAAAATTATATTTTAAAACCGGTCCTAGACTTTGGTGAAAACGCGTGCCGAAAAGTGAAATGTCAAATGAAGAGTAATATAATGAGATTGAGGTATTATGTATTACTAGTAATATTTTCTCAATTTGTAAACGAAAGTCTGTTCCCTTCTCTTATCGCTGGCGATGGCAGCTTATACAGCTCTGGTTTCTCTCGCGAACACCATTGAGCCGATCATGATCCATCCTTTCCTTTCAACTTTCTTCGACAACGAACAGATCCAATCCCTTCAGAGATATACTGTTTTGTTGCTTGACTTCTTCGACGGTTACAATCATGGAGGCGACTCGATCAGCAAGGAAGTTGAAGATCTGGAGAGAAGAATCGCATGTGCAGCTCACGAGGCTCAAGATGCGATTGAATCTCACACCTTTGTTCAAATTCATGATGGATTTATCAAATCGATCCATGGATGCTCGGTCCATCTGCAACAGATAATTCAAGACATTGAAGTTATGTTGAAAATTGCAAATGAGTTAAAGGAGGAGGAAGAGCTATTGGGATTGAGAGAGGAGGAGCAACGGCAACCCACGCATCCAACACCTTCAATTGAGACCAGGGAAACAACAATAACAATGCTGGGATTTCAAGATGAGCTGATTCAGATAATGGATAAGCTCACCAATCAGCAGTCCAGTCGCCGCATCATCTCGATTGTTGGGATGGGCGGTATGGGTAAGACTACTCTTGCTCGAAATGTTTACCAAAATTCACTCATTAACCAACATTTTGATGTTCGTGCTTGGGCTACTGTATCTCAGCAATACAATCTTAAGGATATTCTTTCACAGCTTCTTTCTAGACGAGGAGAATCCTCTGGTACTACAAGTGTAGATGAATTAGGACAACAGTTGCATAAAACTTTGTATGGTAGAAGGTATTTGATTATATTAGATGACATATGGAGTGCCCAAGCTTGGGATGAATCTAGTCGTTTCTTTCCTGATAATGGTACTAGAAGTCGTGTTGTTCTTACTACTAGGTTATCTAACTTGGCTAGAGATTGTTCTAGTTCTTCCTTTACAATGAAACCTCTAGATGAGCATACAAGTTGGAAACTGTTCTGTAAAAAGGCATTCGAACAAGAGACTTGCCCTTATCCAGAACTAGAGAAAGTCGGAAAGGAGATTGCTAGATTGTGCAGAGGACTACCCTTGTCCACTGTTGTGATTGGAGGGCTTCTTCTAAAGTCACCTAGGTCTCTTAAATTTTGGGATAAGGTTGCTGGAGATATAAAATCGTATCCTGATTCAAAAGAGAAAGAAGAAAGCTTGCATATATTATCATTAAGCTATAGTAACTTACCCCCTCATCTCAAGCCTTGTTTTCGTTACATGGGAGTTTTTAAGGAGGACTCCGAGATTCGTGTAACCAAAATTATCAATGTGTGGATTGCTGAAGGATTCCTAAGACCAAATAACAATCATACATTGGAAGAAGTTGGGGAGTGTTACTTAAAGGAACTGATTGATAGAAATATGATTTTAGATACTAAGCGTCGTAAAAATGGGAAAATGGGATCTTGTGGCATCCATGGTCTGATGAGAGACCTGTGCTTTAAAGTAGCTAAGCAACAAGAATGTTTACATAGTGGACCCTCACTTGCATGCTCTATGCGCGAAGAAACTACAGTTGACCCCCTAATTAGCTATAAATTTCTTAGAGTTTGCAATGAAGATTTTCCTGTACGACCAGATATATTGTATTGGTATGTTAACTTGCGCTATCTCACTCACCGACCATCATTCGATCTCCTAACTGGGTGGAAGCTTCCTACTTTAATATCCCTTATATGGAATCTGCAAACTATAATCATTGCACAACCAGCTTCATGGTCATATGAGGCAGTTGTTGCACCAATTGAAATTTGGAAGATGCGCCAACTTAAACATGTCAAGTGCTCTAATCTTGATCTTCCTCGCCTCCTCCTTCGAGTGATAGTTTGTTTGTGATGGATAACTTACAGACACTTATGACTGTAGTGAATTTCAAGCTGTATGAGGAAGTATGTGTGATAGTTCCCAACATCAAGAAACTGCGCATAGCTTATGGTGATGAGTGGCATGGATATGATGATAGTTTGATGGAGTGTGTGAGCAATATTGGCTGTTTGCATAAACTTGAATCCCTCAACTTGCACGTGCCAAATTTTGATCATGCGCTACATAAGATTGTTACATTCCCTGCTTCGCTAAACAAGTTGTCCTTGACTGGATGCCTACTTCGCTGGGAAGATTTGTCGCTGATCGGTTCGTTGCCTTTGTTGGAAGTTCTAGAGCTGAAACGCATGCTTTCAAATGCGGGAAAACAGTGGAGCCCTATTGATGGGCAATTCCTTCGTCTCAAGTTTTTGAAACTTAATTTTTGTGATCTTTGTTTTTGGGATGCAGACAGCTCCCACTTTCCAGTTCTGCAGAAGCTTCTTCTTGTTGAGTTATGGCACTTGGAGGAGATTCCGTTATGCGTGGGTGAAATACCAACACTTGAGCTCATCAGTGTGGATTGTTGCAGCGAGTCTGCATCGATTTCAGCAGTGAGAATAAAGGAAGATCTATTGGAAAATCAGGGGAATGATGTCGTTCAAATCCGAGTTGGAATGCATAGATCAGACGTGGAGAGTTTCAAGAAAAGAACGGAAACAGAGGGCCTCGGATTCGGATTCAAGGACATTCATTTGGAAATATATTCGGTTTAAAAGTATTTCAGACAATTAAAATGGTCTTTACTTTGTAATAATTTTTAAAATTTCTTCCTCATGTTTCGTATATATTGGAAGTTTGTTGAGAGTTTTTCTACATTTCGCTAAGTTCTATGTGCTTTGGTGTCTGCTATTATGTACACATAAATTTCAAAACGAGTAAAGTGTTCACGTCCAGTACCGGTATAACATGGTTAAGACATTCTATTATCGAAAATAAATTGTGAAATTTTATTATTTCAATTTGTTTTCTAAAGTATAATTTGTTAAAATTCTCTTCAAATTTTCAAAAATTGTAAGATATCAAAACGTTAATACTCATAGGATGGTGGCAACTGGTATGGAGTGAGTGGCTTTTTAATTCTAGCAGTGGAAATTTTATCTTTCTTTTTTTTTTTTTTTTTTTTGGCCCTTTCTAAAGAAGACTTGTTTCCTTGGCATTATCTTCACCGGAAAGCTCGTGAAATGTTGTATTTAACACATTTATTTATAAGTCCCGTTAAAATTTGATCGGGTATTACTTTGTACTGGATTTCATTAATAAAAATATTAAACAATACTTATAATATAGTAGTATATATTTTTGGAGATGATAGTATTATGATAATTTATTAGAGAAATTGTATTACAAAGTCGGATTAAATTTTATTACAAAAAATAGTTCAATGTTTATCGAGCAGTTTACTCTACTTATACGGTTATACCTATTGAAATCAAAAATAACATGAAGTGTTTGCCAGATCAACAAAAAATTTGAAAGTCAAGTATCTTGAATTAAATATATTTTTTTTGTTACAAAAATTTGACAGTTACAGTTATCGATACATACTAAAAGAATTACAAAAATTTATTGGCCAACGGACCACCTCAAAATCGATTTTGTGTCTAATATATTGTCAAGTATATTAAAAATATATTGATATCTGATCTTAAATAATATCAAGATCTTTAATGGGCCGAAATGCGAAATAGCCGTTTATCAATATTATTATTATATATTATTATTATTATTATTATTATTATTATATATTATTATTATTATTATATATACGATTATGCATCTCTATCCTACGTAGAATTTTCTACATTTTCGTGATTATTTTCCTAAATTCTCAGGGCTTTGGCTTTATTAGGTAATAATTTAATCAATATATATGTACCATATTATAATATATCTCCATATTTATACATATCATCTATGTATATTACTTTCCATCATATAATACGATTACGCATCTCTATCCTACGTGGAATTTTCTACATTTTTCGTGATTATTTTCCTAAATTCTCAGGGCTTTGGCTTTATTAGGTAATAATTTAATCAATATCTATACACCATATTATAAATTTATAATATATCTCCATATTTATACATATCATCTATGTATATTACTTTCCATCAAAAACATATTATATTATTTTAATTTTAAAATCAAATCATAAATTAAATTATACAACAATTTATATTTGCCATAAAAATATGAATACACAAATTTGAGATATATCATATATTGCAACAAATGGTCCGGATAAATATAATAAATTAAAATTATGAATTTACACTTACAATTTGTTTCGAATAAATATTTAGTTTTTAACTATCACTAATCTAATAATAAATTATTTAGGCAAAACTACATAATCAAAGTCATCATAATGAAAGTCTTTTAAACATTCATCATAATCTATATAGCCGCAATAAAAAAATATTATCCTCTCTTAACTTAATTTGTCTATTATATCAAGTAACAAATGGATATCATCATAATGAAGTCTTTTAAACATTCATCATAATCTATATAGCCGCAACAAAAAATTATTATCCTCTCTTAACTTAATTTGTCTATTATACCGAGTAACAAACGGATAAATATTCAAAATAAATATAACTAACATAAAAATATTATCACTTTTTGGCCTATTTTATATTACATCGAACAATGGGTTGTGTGACGTTAAAAAGGAGTGCAACTACCGGACAAATGATATTCATTTTTTACCTATATTTATGTCACAATGAATAACGGGCTGATTGATAGTATATTCATAATGAGTACAACTACCCAACAAGATTATGTCTTATTGGCCGATTTTTCTATTACAAATTATCAATCATTGAAAATTATTTACCCTCTATTCGACATGGAAAATGAGTATAATTGTCGCTAACCTATTTTTCTATTAACACAAAACAACGGGCAGTTTGACATTCAAAATAATTACGATTATCCGATAAGTACTAAAAAATTAGTACAACTTCCCATCTTGACTTATCTTTCTATTACATCTAATCAACGGGCAACTTGAGATTAAAAAAATAAATTATACGAGAAATGATAATTATATACATATTTCAGCGTGCACATCTATTTGAGAAATGTTATCCAATCTTGATGTGTTTTTTGATTATATCTAACCAAAAGGTGGCTTGAGATTCAAAATTATATCTATCCAACGGGATGCTTGCGATTTTCAAAACGAAACTACATGAGAAATGATTTTTATCATTAATTCTTCGTCTGTCTGCAATGAGTGCATTTTTATTTGGTAACAGGTTCTAATAAAAGCTTAATGAGTATTGTTGTAAGTTAAAAGGCGAGTGTTTTGATTTTAAAATAAAATAAAATATGTAGGGGTCATATACTAACATAGAAATGTATTTTCTATTACATGTAGAACGAAATTCTTAGCATTCAAAGTTATAATGAATATTACATGAAAACTCTCATTGACTCATTTTTCTAACTCAAAAGAACAGGGGGCTTCAACTTGATATTTAATACATGTAAAACTAATGAAACATGATGTCCCTTACTAACATATTTTCTTAAATAACTCAATGCCATCATTTAAAAATTAATAAATATATTATATTTTTAATATTTTACTTAAAATTTGTAACATAAAGTGCTCCCGTCGAATTTCGACGGGTTTGAATGATATACTTATCCACCAAGGCTATGAGTATATTACATTTGGTAGCTCGGTATTTTTTTATTATCATAATATTCAACTACTCATATTATATGAGATTATACAACCGAAAATTATTATTAAAGAGAAATTGATCTAATGTCCCACATCTAAATTAACTCTTAAGCTAATTGTGGACATACACTTTAGAAAATAAAATTGCTATTGTTGTGAGTTTCTTGTGGAATTATTGGCGATGTTGTTTTATCCATGTTAGACAATGTATAAATCTTCATTATTTTTTTATAATTTCAATCACCATATTTTTTGTTAATTAATTAAGTTGGCCACGTATCCTCTATTAAATAATTTAATAAAATTATGATGCTCACAACATTCGATTTTTTCTTTTGAAAAGTAACCGAGAAAATGCTACCTTACATGTCATATTTTCCTAATATATCGAGCCAATGAGCCACTTGATAATCAAAATAACGAGCGTATTGACATAAAAAAAATATGTAAAAAAAAATGATACTACCATTAACTTATTCTTTTACTCTTTTTTTTAGGATTACTTATTCTTTAGTATTAAAACCATTAGAATAACAATCGGCTATATGCTTTGTTCTTTATTTAATGGAATGGAATGACAAAAGTATTCTAACATTTAAATAATACATAGATAAATATTATCCGTCAAAGCTCGACGGATGGTACACTAGTCTTAGTAAAAAATAAATACTAGCCACACACATAAAAACATACTCCTATAAATTTTAGCCACTTTCAATCAGATAAGACAAAATTACCCTTATTAATAAATATTAATATTCTAAAGCGGCCAAAACACAAAATTGGATCCGCAAAATTGCAAAACATAAACTAAAATTCCTTCTGCCGAATCGTGAAATCGAGCCACCTCTACCACCGTCGTTTCTCCCGATGACAGGTTTGAACTGGCGGAGAACGGGAAGACAGGTTTGATTCTGGCGAATAAGAGGAAATTCCACTGAATCAAGAGCTATGTCGATTTTGAAAAACCCGTAGGATTAGAGGACTCGATTGGCTCGATTCAGATCTGATTGATCCCTGAATGCTTGTTTTTGCCGATTCAGAGCTGATCAGATTCATTCGAGTTGGACTCGATCGAGCCACAAATGCTCGATCGAGCATGAACAACTCGAACGAGCATCAATCCTATCATTCGACACCGAGATTGATAAACTAAAATTTCGCACGATCGGGCTTGATCAAGCAGCTGCGAACTTGATCGAGCATCGGTGGGTTCGATTGAGCTCTGACGGGGGCTCGATCGAGCATCACTGGGACTGTTCGAGCCCTTCCCACCATCTGAAAATGTGTCGAATAACAGTCCTATGAGTGAACGCCAGCTTCAACTGTTACACCCACCGGAAGATGGAGATCGTAGATGATGATCGGCTTCTATGGCCTGCAGGAATCTTCATGGGGCAACTCTTGACAAAGATCGACCGTTGGAGTTTAGGACTGCGAAGCGGGGTGTTAAGGCGACGACAGTCCCGATGGCGAAATTGGTGGGAGAAGACGACGGGAATGAGGAAGAAATGATGTGAGAGAGAAAGAGAGATACATACGTCGTGGGGAAAGAGATAGGGAAACTAGAGAGAGAAACGGCGGCGTGATGAGGGGTTTTTTTTTTTTTTTTTTTCTCTTTTTCGTTATGTATTTTTGTATTAATCCTTATATTAAGGGTATTTTTGTCTGATTACATTGAAAGTGACTAAAATTTATATATTTTTAAGTTTGTGGCTAGAATTTAATTTTCACTATTAAGTGGCTATTTTTGACCATTATTACTTTAAATTATATTGTGATACGTGCTGAAAGGTGAGTGAGTGAATGATGAGATTTAATTAAAAAATATTAAGTGTAAAAAAGAATTTACAAATTGTACCATTTTCAAAATAAAAATTTGTCTAACTGAAAATTTGAATATATCTATGAGACGACCCAATAAAGAAATTGTATATGTTGGTCCCAGGATATATCTCCGAAAATGGAGGGAGTAATATTTAATAAATGCAAACATGAAACATGTACTACCTTTCACAACTATTTGTTCACAACTAGTATGTCATTTTATAAATATGGAAATAAATAAAATATACTAATATTTAAGTTGTTCAAATATTTTTAGAGTTTTTTTTTTTTTTTTGATTGGATAAATGTTAGATGTTAGATTAGTTGTTAGTACACCAAGCTCCCAAGAAACTCCAAGATATCTCCAAGCCACCTTATATCTCCCTTTTAGAGTTTTATTTGTTTGCCTCTGTGTCTTGTTCTTTTCGATTTCTTTTTATCTCGGCTAAACCACAACCACACTATAGTAGCCTACGGAAGAAATTGCAAATTGTGTCTGAATTTGTGTAGCTTGGGTTAATTGAAAGTTATTAAATAAGGTGATTTTTGGAAATACTTGATTGATCAAGAGTAAGATCGTTGATGAAATTAAAAGCATATTGTGAAGTTGGTGAAAAACACTTTCTTGCATAATCTTTCATTTATAATTGAATTTTAGATCCTAGGCAACTCTGTTTGTTGTTCGAATACTTCGTGTACCATTTCTTCTTACAGTACATTCTCTTTTCCTAATAAAAGAAAAAAAAAATGTTTAAACTTAATATGAAAATATTCTCTCAGTCAACTCTACTTTCAAACCTCTTGTATTAAGTGGAACTAGAGGTGACAAAAATAATCGCACCCGTCAACCCGTACATGCATTCGTACATGTATTTGGAGGATTTGTACTTGTACATGTACTCGCCAGTTCGGGTTCGGAATCGTACCCGTCGAAAGCGACGATTTGGGTACGGGTACTGAAAGTTGGACCCGCGACCCGCCGGTTCCTATACCCGCCGACCCACAGACCCGCCATTTTGATATGTATTTCATTTAAAAATATAACGTTTGTTTTTAAAAAAAGAGAAAGTTTAGTAATGTTTAGAAATGAAAACATGTTCTTCACAACGAAGCGCAACTCAGTTGGTAAGACGTTCCCCTCCAATCCAAGAGGTCGGGGGTTCGAGTCACCCGGGTGCGTGTGTGTGAGTGTGTTGTGTTGCCTGATAAAAAATAATAATAATAAATTAAAAAAATGAAAACATGTTCCTTCCTTTTGAAATAGGGAAATGATTATTATTTATAGCCATAATGTCTTTATGACATAATGTTCTTTTTTTCTTTAAATAGATTTCTTTAATTCGATTTTTTTTTTCATTTTTGATTTTTTATAATTATTTGTACACAACTATGCCATTAATCATATTATGAAAATAAATCAATTTAAGATCAATAATTGATATCATTAATATTGTCACATATTACATCTTATAAATATGGAAATAAATAAAATACAGCATTTGTTCAAAATATATATTAAGTTTTTTTTTTTTTTTTTTGCCTTATCTCTTGTTCTTTTCGATTTCTTTTTGGGACACGCTTGCATCAGCCCGGACTCACATTGTGATCCATTGAATATTTTTATAAGGACTTCTTATTTTGGGTCGTGAGCCAAGTGGATGAATTGGGTCATTTGATTTATTTTGCTTTCAAGATTTGGCCACACTATGTGGCCGGACTGATACAAGTTTTTATCTTTCTTTTTTCTCTGTGTCACAACCATTCATAATTTGAACGGAAGAAATTGCAAATTGTGTCTGGATTTGTATAGCTTGCTTGGTTCAATTGGAAGTGAGGAAATAAGGTGATTTTTGAAAAAGCTTGATGGATTAAGAATATAATTGTCGATGAAGTTAAAGACTATTATGAAGTTGGTGCTTGATGAGAAACACTTTCTCACGTAATCTCTCGTTTATGGATTGAATTTTAGATCCTAGCCTCTGCCTTACATTAATTCAGTAGTATACTTGGTAGCTTTGTTGTTCGGATACTTCGTGTACCATTTCTTCTTGCAGTAATACATTCTCTTTTCCTAATAAAAGGGGGGGAAAAAACTCAGTCAACTCTACTAATTTCAAGCCTCTTCTTGAAATTTGATGTGAATTATACTTTTTAATAATAATAATAATGTGAACATAAAAGGGCACAAGTCAAAGATAGAAGTACATGGATCCAAGAAAGAAACACAGCTTCAACTCTGTTCCTGCTTATTCCATTCCATCACAAGAATCAAGAAAATTGCAAACACACACACTGACACACACCAACCATTGTGTGAAACCAAACAAACATTCAAAAATCAAAACCACCATTGATGCACAGCGATGCCCTCATCTCTGATCTTACCATACAATGCTACACACTCCCAATAAGCCCTTTTCCTCCCTCTTCTCTCTCCTCCTCCTCTCTCCTCCTCATCCTCATCCCCCCTGCACTCCAAGAACAGCTCATCCACCATGCACAAGCTCTTCTCTCTCATCATCTCCTCCACCACCCTCGCCTCCGCCTTCATCACCACGTAGTCCTCCGCCCTCACCCCCATCTCTTGCAGCTTCAACTCCCTCTCAACCTCCATCTTGTACACTTGGAATTCTTGACCTCTCATCGGATAATTCTTGTACAACCAATCCAGTGCTTTCGCGTCGTCTGCGATGAAGATTCGCCGTTCATACTCATCCAAAGGATCCTTCATGAGGTCAGGCAGGAATTTGAAGCTCGATTTCTTCGTCTTCGATATTCGAGGAGGCTCGAGATACACCTCCTCTAATCCTTTCAGCGCAGATTCCTTCTTCTCCGGAGCAATGCCGCACAAAACTTCTTGCCTCACGGCGGAATTCGCCGCCGCTGACTTTCTCATCGCAACCACCGTCTTACCGTCCAGTTTCCGGAGATACACAACCTTAAAATTCCGCAGCAAACTGAGCTCCGCCGAGAGATCGCCGCCCAGAGGCGCGATGGCTAGACCGCCGTCCCTGACGGCGGCGCCCACCAACTCAATACCGCTGAAGCTCGCGGTGTAAATATAATCAAACACCTGGTGCGCAGGGAGATCGGCTCCGGCGGCCAAATCTACGCCGGCGTCGAAATCGAGTTCGGCCGAGGCGAGAACGAAGCCCTTGTGGCGTTGCGTGATGAGGCCCTCCTCCATCAAATCGTGGAGGAGAAGGGGCAGATTTTTGAGCCAATCAGAATCGGCTTCCTCCTCGAGCAGCGGCGGCGCGTATGAAGCCGCCCTGATAATCGCGCCGATGGAGGGCAATGCGAGCAGAACCGCCGCCAGGAACAGGGATCTCGATAGAACACGCAGAGATCGTGAATCAGGCACCTTGATTACGAAAACGGAGTCGGAATTCATCCCGATTTCAAACTCATTCGGCTCATCCGCAACATTTCCGCCGTTCTTAACCCGGCGGCCCCGACCCGATTTGTCCATCTTCTTCAAATCTATGAAGCTCGAAAGCTACTTAACCGCTGAGACAAACTAAAAATCAGAAATGAAATCTAGAGAGAGAGAGAGAGAGAGAGAGAGAGGAGAGAGAGTTTAGCGAGTGCAGAATCTTGCGGCGGTGTGATTTCCACCCACGAGAGCTGCGCGGCTGGTTTGGGTGGTTGTACAGCGGAGGAGAAGCAATTGCTTGATTCTGGCGAATTCCATCGCCGCTCCTCTCTCTCTTGTTTTTCTTGCGAATTCGATCGAGTTTGTTAGCGTTGATTTCACATGATGATGATATGATATGCGAAAGAGATGAAGGAAAACGAGACTGAGAGAAGGTAATATAATGTGTAATATTAATTAACGTGTGAAAAGAAGTATAGTATTTTATTTGTTAATTTGATGCGCTGGGACCCACGCAGAAGTACTAGATTTTTGGTGTTTTATGGTGAAGGTCATATCGCTCGTACTCCTAAATGCTGTTTAGTTTCTCTTTTGTGAGAAGAAAAGTCCATTTTCTAATGCAGTTTAACCATGCCTTAGTACTCTCACATCCTTCCGTTATTTTTAAGTTGTTATATTTTTTTTAGTAATTTTTTCAAGTGTTATAATATTCCGTAGAAAAATTTTTTTTAAAAAGTTATTTTAAAACTTATCATCAAGACGTTTGAAAATACTTTAAAAAATTACTGAAAAAAGTATAACAACTTAAAAAGAACGGAGTTAGTATTTGTTTTCACGGGGACCAACTTATTTATTTGAGGATGATGTTTCTCTCATCTGTCGTCTCAATGAACCCATTTGGTGTCCCAATTTGTATGGATCTATATTATTCTCTCCGTCTCGTTCCATTTGGTCACTATTTTCTAAATAAGGTGTCTCATTTCATTTGACTTATTTCATCTTTTGGTCATACACAACTCACTTAAGCCCACAATTAAAGCCATTAACAAGTTAAATAAAATCATTAAATGAGGTGGGCCACCACATTCTCATTCTAATCCACTTTTTCTTAAAAATATGCTCAAAAGTAACAAGTCAAATAGAGCAAGACGGAGGGACTGTGTTGGCCTATAAGAGTATTCCTTTTTTTCATCCGTCCCATAATAGTATTTCATTTTTTTTTTTTATATATATTATACTCCATCGCAAATTACTTTATATTTACTATCTATCATCTCAATTTATTTATCATAATACCACATCACTTAATATTTTTTTAGAACTCATATTATATATATATATATATATATATATATATATATATATATATATTCTTATGAAATGGAGAGAGTAACATAGCAAGAGATTGCTAATTCAACTCCAATCGACTCTCTATGCAAGTCATTCGTATCCACCACGAGCTGCTTTAAAAGAGTTGGAAGTCAATAGCGGGAAGGAGAAAATGGGAAGAAAAAAATGTGCAAAGGATAACTCACTTGTATAAATAATACTCTATGTGTCCCCCATTTACTGACACTATTACTATATTGAGACGTCTTCTATTTACTGAATCTTTCCATTTTGGGAGATAGACTCCACAATCACTTTAACATTTTATCACTTTACTTTTTGAACACTTTAATACTTTAATACAATGAAAAATATTATATGTGTCACAATTATTCCACTTTAACACTTTAATTTATAAATAAATCATCAAACTATATAAAATAATGTGCCTAAATTTTTGATTCACTAAATTAGGGACGGAGAGAGTAACTTTGATTAAAAAAAAAACTTTAATAAAATCAATTAGGCGGCTAACTTATTGGCGAATGAATGTAAACGACATTGGGGGCATTGCAATAATTGAATTGCGTCTCCCATTAAATTACGATATTGTGGCGATTGGGAAATTGCAATAATAATTTTGAAATGGGCGTAAAATTGGCCCCACGCTCCCAACGCCCAAATATAATTGGTCGTTTCACGATTATGGATAGGAGCATAGGTGACATATTAACTTCTTAAACTCGTGACTTCCATATATCTATCGTGAAATTAGGATATAGCTTTTTCAATCCCATATTCGATGTTGTTTCGCCGCAAAACAGATTAGGTATTTTTCTTTTTTGCCTTTTTTGACACGCTTTTCCACGCTTCAAAATGATGGGTTTTAAAATGAATTTTTGAAAAATTCTTTCTTTTACGGGATACTACGATAGTCGTAGTATCCCGTAAAAGAAAGAATTCTTCAAAAATCCATTTTAAAACCCATCATTTTGAAGCGTGGAAAAGCGTGCCAAAAAAGGCAAAAAAGAAATGAGCCAACTTAAACGAAATGGAGGGAGTAATTAGTAAGGATGTTAATTTGACTAATACTACTCTAAACGGTTTCTAGACTAATTTTGTTGGGCTACTATTTGGTCAGGCAACTACTTGAATCTCTTTTAGTTATAACCTTTCGGCTATAGCTAATTTTTTTTATTGAATCTACAGATTCAAGTCAATTTGCCAATGGGCTGGAATCGGATCCGGCTACTTAGAATCTAAATTTATAATTATTACTCCATCTGTCTTATTGGTTTCGTCTCGTTTCTTTTCAACACGAAACTTAAGGAGAGAAGGTTTAAGGTATTTGTTAAGTAAAGTAAAAAAATAGTTTATGAATTAAGCCATTATTTAATTTATTTATTGATTAAATATATAAAATATTAATATATATATATATATATATATATTTTTGCTGTAATTAATTTTCGAGTATAACAGTAATTAATTTAAATATTTTTTTTCCTTTTTCCTTTAGAGCTGCGAAAACAGCTGCTCAATCAAAGCAAACAAAAATTAAATTTCTAAATCATTCCAAACCCAATGAAAACCCAATAAAAATGAAGAAACAATAATAAAAAAAACAAAGATGGGTGTGGGCCGTGGGGGTCTGGGAGGCGGTGGAGAGTCCGGAGGGCCATCGTCAGGCCACCAATCGCCACCTGCGAGCCCACTGTTCGGATTCGCCTTCGCGGTGGAGGGGCGGCGACCTCTTTCTGCTTTGCTTCGTCATCGCGGTGGGGGAGCGGCGGACGGTGATCCAGCGATCGGGACTACTCTCCGGCGACGGGTCTTTGTCCATGGAAATTGAGAGAAAGCCGGCGAACGGGACAGAGAGAGAGAGCTGATGAGGGAGCTCGAGAAATGGCGAAGGGAAATTAGGGTTCTTCAGATTTGGAAGAGTACGAGAGAGAGAGAGAGAAATAATTGGGGCTGAAATGATTTTAGATTTTTTTGTTTTTCAATCAATTTGGGCTGCAATAAATGAGGTAGGTAAGTGGAATTTTTTGTTAGGTGTTAATTAAGTCTAAATGAGGCCCAATTATTTAGTGTTAATCATCCCCTTATTTTCTCTAATTATTTCCTTATATGGAAACAAGATGAATTGAGTGAGACGGCCTATAAAGGAAAGCAGGATGAAACCAATGCGACGGAGGAAGTATTTTTTTTGTCCAGATCTGGACCCAAATCTATAACATTTATACATAAAATAAATTTTTGAAAGAAAAAAAATTGTCAATAATAATCGTAATAAATTTCTACAATCATAGTAAGTTGTAATTTAACATAAAAGTCTACAAATTCACTTGCCAAAAAACCAAAATTAAAATATTTATTACTATTATTTCTTTTGATTAAAATTAAAAATATGAGCCAATTATGCCTAAATCTAATTTTTAGGGCAAGTTACAATTATTAAATTATGAATTATAATTATTTATTTTGATTAAAGATTAAAATTTAAAAATTAATATATAAAAATTGACAACGAAGCGCAACTCAATAAATAAGACGCTTCCCCTCTAATTTAATAGGTCGGGGGCTGGAGTCACCTCGGGTGCATGTGTGTGTGAGTGTGTTGTGTTTGCCTGATCAAATATATATATATATATATATATATATATATATATATATAAGAACTGATCCACAGGTCGCATTTGGATCTAAAATTTCAGATCCAAATCCAGATCTAAAAATTACAATGTAAATTCAGATCCGGTTCAGATCCATCGGGTCCAAATTTTGGAGGACCCAAGTCCTAAAAATTAGATCTCAACCACCAAATTTGAACCGGGTCCGGAATCCACTGCCATCCCTAGGTGCTACAGGGCAAAAATAATTATAACAACACGATAGACATTGCCAGCACCCTAATGTTCATTGACATAGAGCAAAAATGACCCTTGATTAACGGAAGTTTGGATGTCGTTTGAAAAATCAAGTTTTTCATCTTCCCCCTTTGAGCGCCCCTCGCTCATTCTCTCTTCCTCATCGTCTCTTGCCACCGCTAGCTCGTGACCGGCTCCACCGTCCCATCACCGCCGTCTCAAAGGCGTTGTGACATCTCTTATTGAATAAGTAAGGGATGTCAATACATTATAAGTATGAGCTTAGTGAATTTTTCTAGCAACTCGGGTAAATTATTTTGGCACAGCAATGGTGAACACGAATTAATTGCTAGCGGGCCCATTGTGCCGTCGTATCAAAACCGGCTCAGATGCCTGAAGGCCCGGGATGTTACAAAAAGGAAGACTCGTTGAGAGAGAAGATGCTCTTTGGTTATCAAAATCGAGGTGGCGGTGCTGTGGGTGGTCGTTGACGACGCTACGGTGGTGATGTCGATGGTGGCGGCAACGGTTCTCACCAGAAAAATGAAAGAGATGAGAAGAGGATATGGAGATTTGTAGTTGATTTTGTAATTTAAAAATTATAATTGGGATTTTTGACTTGGCGTTCATCCTTACTTTGCCAACTTGGTTAACTTAAGTTGATAGAGTTCACTGAGTCCAAACTTATACTGTACTTACATTCTTTACTTATTCAATGTGGGATGATATATTTTTTGAAATCTCTTGCTCTTGGCTCTCTTTCCTGAAGCCTCAGCGCCGGCCAACACATCCTCGACACCACCGTCGACTGATGACAGTGCTCCCACCACCGCCACCTTTACAGCTGCAATAGGGCTCTGCCGCCTTATCTTTGTCCTTCTCTGTCTAAGTCTTCCTCTCAACTGTAGAGGTTTCGGCATGCATCACCTCCCCGTCCGCAGCGCACCACCGCCACCTACTTCTTAGCAAGATTTCAGGGAGGGCGGAAATAAGGAGCAAGACCTCAGCTCCCTCAAATCCAATTTATGCAAAAACCCTCCCCATTTCTTTATTTTATGAAAAAAATCACTTTCTTTCTTTTTCTTTCATTTTCTTTCTTTTTTTGTGCAAGATGAAAAACTTCATTTTTTTATGCCATCTAAACATCCATTAGTTGGCTGAAAGTCTTTTTTGATCCACATTTGTGAACGTTAGAATGTTGGCAGTACTTAACGTTTTGTTTAGGTTGTTTTTGTCTCGAGACAACAACACCAAGGGCTTATATTTGCTACTTATCTCATTTCAGGATAAACTAACCTTTCGAGGGCAAACCCACCCTATTTTGAATCAGCCATATTAGATTGTTGGGCTACTTAATTAGAGATGACTAGGTTGAAGTTTTCCGATCTATTCCTTCTTTTCCTTTGGTCTATTCGGTCCAAAATTATCAATTCAATGGCCGGACATGTATGTATAGAAACTAAATTGATTTTTCACTGTTCGATTCTTAATGGTGTCTCGCCAAGAAAGATCATAAATCAATACACACTAAGGGGTGTTTGGCTAAGCTTATAAGCTGTTTGACTGCTTATAAGCTCTCAAAAAGTGTTTGACAAAATAAGCTCCTTAAGAGCTTATAAGCTGTAAAAATAAGCTTCAACAACTTATAAGCTGCCCAAAAAATAAGCTTCTCCATCCCAACTTTTTTTTTTTTATTTTACTTTTTGACTGCTATAACTCTATTTTATTTTTATATTTATATTAAATACACTTCCACTTGATTTTACAATATTATGGATTTAAAAAAAATCATTTTTTTAATTTTCAAATTTTATTTTTTATTCACTCTTCAAACTTATAAGTTCTTTTTTCCAAACACTTTAACAGTTTATAAGCTCTTACCATCATACATCTTATAAGCTCTTAAACATCTTATAAGCTCTTATAGCTTATAAGCTCTTGAAAATAAGCTTAGGCATGTTTGCCCTACCTAAGTGCTCGTTTGATTCAAGTTTGGGTAACAGAAATGGAATGAAATCGAGTCAAGTAAATGAATAGTAATAAGAATGATTATTTTTATTGAATGTTTGGTTCAATAGTAGTAGTAAATGAGTCACTTGTAAGGAGATTTTATTTTTCCTTGTTTCCCCTCTTTCTCGGGGGTAACAATTTGGTGTATTGGGATACCCCCAAGTAAGAGAAATGATAACCTATTACTCAAACTAAACAAAAAGTAATTGAATCAATTAATTATTTCTCTTTCCATACCAAAAAAAGTTGAACCAAACATTACTTAAGTCTTGGAAAGTCGAGAACATATCTAAATCTCAAATACAAAATTCTGATATAGGTGTAAGATGATGATTAAGGATGAAAATGGATCCAGGACCCGGTCCAGATCCGGTAGTACAGATCCGATTTTTAGGATCTAGATCTTCCAAATTTTGGACCGATGGATCTGGACCAGATCCGGGTCTACTCTTTAATTTTCGGATCTGGATCTGGATCTAAATTTTCAGATCCAGATCCGGTCCAAATCCGACCCGTAGATCTAAAATTATATATATATATATAGGGGAGGTTTATGTGGGAGCCACTCTAATTGTGAGAATTAGGAACCCATCTTAACTCTACATTTTTGCAAATCATGCGGTTGAAATGCAATCTGATATTTTACATTAAATCAATTATATATTATTCTAAATACTCCCTTTATTTCACCGGGAATGACCAGTTTGTTTTGGAAGTTGTGGCACATTTTTCCACGCTTCAAAACGATAGGCTTTAAAGTGAATTTTTGAAGAATTCTTTCTTTTACGGGATACTAAGTAAGAATTCTTCAAAAAATTCTTAGTAAGAATACTAAGTAAGAATTCTTCAAAAAAATTTTGAAGAATTTTTTTTGAAGAATTCTTTCTTTTTGAAGAATTCTTTCTTTTACTAAGTATCTCGTAAAAGAAAGAATTCTTTAAAAATTCACTTTAAAGCCTATCGTTTTGAAGCGTGGAAAAATGTGCCAGAACTTCCAAAACAAACTGGTCATTCCCGGTGAAATGGAGGGAGTAACTGCCAAGGGCATTTTAGCCATCAATTAATCACGATTCCTTTCCTACCTTGTTTTGCGGGATCTAAATCTCTCAAATTTTTCGTCTCTTGATTAAAAAATCGAAATTGGATGATTCATAATATGATCTAAATTAAATTAATAATCATTGCTAAAATATTATTTGTTTGTTCAGTGCTCTATTCGTTGTTATAGTACTTGTACATTATTAATTATTCAGTGCTTAAATAATTATAATGCATTGCTTAGTATCATGGTCTCTAGATTGCGTGCACATTATTAAATATTTCATGCTTATATATTTTAATTAATTGTTTAAATTATTGGATGCATAAATAGTTAATATAATAACTAAAATGCCCAAAAGAACTAGAAAAAAAAAAACATAAAATCGACATTAAAAAAAACATGAAACTAACACAAAAGAGCATGAAAAAAAAATAAAAGCATTAAATCAATACTAAAAAAAGCATAAAATTAACACTAAAAAAGCATGAGAATTTTTTAAAAGCATAAAATCAACACTAAAAAAGCATGAGGGAAAAAAAACATGAAATGAACACTAAAAAAATGTGAACCTAATTCTAAAAAAGCATGAAATTAACACTAAAAACTATGAGAAAAAAATTAAAAAAAGTATGAAATCAACACTAAAAAGGCATAAAATTAATATTAAAAAAGCATGAATTCTATTAAAAAAAATCATGATTTTTTAGTTTTAATTTCATGCTTCTTTTAATTTTTTAATGTTTTTTTAATGTTAATTTCATGTTTCTTTTAAATTTTCATGCTTTTTTAGTGTTAATTTTATACTTTTTTTAGTTTTGATTTCATATTTCTTTAATATATTTTATACTTTTAAAATATATTTATGCTTTTATTAGTAATTTTTCGGAAACTAGACCCTAGCTCTGAAAAAACCCTTAGGGGTTTCACATCTCGTGTCCGGCTTTTGGTGGATTTCGTGCTTTCTTTAAATTTTGTATTGTGGATTTCATGCTTTTTTAGTCTTGATTTCATGCTTCTATAATATTGATTACATGTTTTTTTAGTGTTGATTTCGTGCTTCTCTAATTTTTTCCAAGCTTTTTTAGTTTTGATTTAATGCTTTTTTAGTTTTGATTTATTATCTAGTTTATGCTTATTTGCAAAAAAGCATTACATACATAAAAAAGCATGAAAGAATCTATGAATAAGCGGTTTGTCACGGTTCTCACAAATAGAATGATTATCTAGTTTCCGTAAAACCACTAATTTCATAAGTTTTTTATAGATATAATTATGCTTTTTTGCTAATAAACACGAAACTAGATAATAAACCCCTCAAACCACTTAAACCCTAAACCCTACAACAACCTACTTTTTTCATGCTTTTTAGTATTAATCTTATGCTTTTTTAGTGTTGATTTCATGCTTCTTTTAATTTTTGTCATGCTTTTTTTAGTGTTAATTTCGTATTTTTTAGTGTTGATTTTGTGCTTTCTTTAATTTTTTTTATTGTGGATTTCATGCTTTTTTTAGTATCAATTTCATGCTTTTATAATATTGATTTCGTGAAATCTATATTATAGAAACGTGAAATCGAGACTAAATAAGCATGAAAATTACACCAAAAAGCATGAAAAAAAAAATTAAATTCTACAACACAATTATGTAGCAACCATACAATACATTGATTATGTTCCGGTCTTCTTTTTCTTTTTATTATGGTAAATAAAAATAATTATTAAAACCATTGCAAGAGAGTTCATTCTAAGGAAAAAAAATAAAATAAATAAAGCAATATCTCATACGGTGGAGATTTGATGATTAAAAGGAAACAAATGCAACGCCATTTTTATTATGGTACGTAATCGGAAAAAAATCCACAATTATAGGCAGTAGTTATTTTGAGATAAACAGAAGTAGACAAAAATAACCCCTTACCCATTAAAACACACGGTTATAAAATTAAAATATTAATTTTCAGTATATCTACATCCATTGATTTTGTAAGAATGAATGGATATGATTAGTTCCTAGTTCTCATGGATTAAATGGTTCTCACATGAACCACACTATATATATATATATATATATATCATATCTTAATTTTTAATTAACAAACTTATAATTCATAATTAAATTGTTGCCCTAAAAATTAGATTTATGTTCATGCAGCCTCTATCGCTCCACTTATTATGATTGATATATATATATATATATATATATATATATATCATATCTTAATTTTTAATTAAAAAAATTATAATTCATAATTAAATTGTTGCTCTTAAAATTAGATTTCTGTTCATGCTGCCTCTATCGCTTCACTTATTATGATTGCAGAAACTTATTTTAATTTGGTAGAATTTAAATTGCTATTTTTTTTTTCAAGAATTCATTTTAGGGATAAATGCTACGGATCCAGGTCCAGGTCCGTTGAATATGGACACGAATCTCATTTTTGGACCCGACGGATCTGGATCGGATTTGGAGCAATCGAAAAAAAATAAGGATCTGGATCTAGAGCATGTTGGATCCGGTCCATTGTCATCCCTAATAATAATAATAATAATAATAATTGTTTTGCCCAAAAAAGTGTTAGCAATAGAACTAGATCTATTGTATAACAAGCAAGTAAAACCCAATGTCGAATCTCAAGGAAGACTTAGCAGGGTAATCAATTATGTGGCAACAAAAAAACAAGTTAAATATACTCTAAGAAAGCAAGTAAAGAATTTGGGGGTTTTGAGTTTGTATTATTAATCCTAGACTTAATGAAAAGAAAGCAAGTAAAACTAAACTAGACTTGAAAATAATTAAAAGTAAGTAGAAAGCATTTCCGTCTGTCACTTGTGATAATAAATTAAACTAGAAGAAAACAGTAAATCTACCTAGGCATGAATTGAAAAGAAAGCAATAAAATCTAAGCTAGAGCAAATAAATCTAAGCCTAGGCAAATAAATAGAAAACAGTTAAATTTTAATCTAGAAAACTAATCTTAACTAATCAAAGCAATAAGAGAAAGCAAGGTAAGAGCACAAATTAAACTTACGAATCGAAGATGAAAAAAAGAACGAAGAACTTGAATTAAATTTTGAATCCAAAGCTATAATCTTCAAAGCAAATAACTAAGCTAATTCTAAGGTGTTCTAATGCTGAAAATAAGAGAGGAAAAATTGTCTAGTTGTTCCCCAAAGATTACATATATATGTAGGAAACCAAAACCTAGTTAAAATAGAAAAGAAATCACTAAAAATCGGTAGGCCTTGCGATCGCAAGCCCCCTTGCGGTCGCAAGAGTTGAGCTGTTGTCCGCTGCGTGCAATTTTTTTGTTTCAGCCATATTTCTCTCGTCCGAACTCGAAATCGACCGCCGTTTTTTCCTACGCGCTCCTATCGAACTCCTTTTCAATAATATGTTTTTATTTCATCCCAACTTGATCTCCACTTTTCGCTCATTTCTTCATTTTTTTGCTCATTTTCTCTTTTCTCTTCCAAAACTCCTCACAAACTTGACTATGACTAAAACACACAAAATAAACACATAAAAAACGAACAAAACATATAAAAATAAACTCACACCAAACTATAAAAAATGTTGAATCACTTAAATGTAACCTCACTAATCTATTAGTATTATCCGCTATTCTCTGAAACTTTATGGACCATTTATGAATTATGAAAAGATATCCCCTCCCCTCTCACGTGAGGAACACGGGCACCTATCCGTTAACAGTTGCAGTTTTCGCACTCACTTCAAAGTTGGAACACTCGAAACTCAGAAGCAATGCTAGCTTCCCCAATCACAATCAGAGCAATGGGAGTGGAGAAGGAATTACTGAAACCAGGCTCCGGCCCCAAGCCCCTTCCCGGTCAAAACGTCACCGTTCATTGCACCGGATTCGGCAAAAATCGCGATCTCACCAAAAAATTCTGGAGGTAATTAAAAATATATATATATATATGGTTTTCCATTTTGTTTTCCGATTCGCAGTCTCTGAATTTCTAGGATTGAATTTGAATTTGTGTGTTTTTAATTGGGATACAGCACCAAGGATCCGGGGCAGAAGCCCTTCACTTTCAAAATCGGACGAGGCGAAGTTATAAAGGGTAATGTTTAATTTTCGCGAGCGGATTACTATCTGAAAATGTTCAAACTCTGAGTTGTATGACTGTGTCTAGTGATTTTACTCTGTTATGGTTCATTTCTCCCATTTTGAAATTCAGACTTAATTTTGGCGTATACATTGCAATGCGAAACTAGTTTTAATCGAAATATAGTTATTAGTTGTGAGTTCAATCATGTACAAAGATGATACCAGCATGGCAATGTATATATACGGGGACTGGATTTTCTTGGTCTTTGCAGCTATTTATGAATCATCATGAGTTGTATCTATAAATGGAAAGATTGGTGTTTTAATCTATAGTATACAAAATGTCATATACATGCGTTTGTATGTTGCTTATATCATCGAATTGATGCGATTTTTATTGGTAATGTTCACGGAGAAGGAGACGAAACATAATTTATAGTATAGAGGGGAAATAGTCAGCCTTTTAAGGGGAAATATGGAAGGGAACTAGTATGTTTTAGGAATGGTGGAAGTATTCTGACATGAATTGGAGTGATAATTTTCTTGGATAAATATGTAATATATCATCAAATTGATTTTACTCTTAGTGATAACGTTCACGGAGAAGGGGATGAAACACAATTTGTAGGTAGAGAGGGAAAACATTCACTCTTTTAAGGGGAAATATGGAAGGGGGCTATGTTTTAGGAATGGTGGAAACATTTTGACATGAATTGAAGTGATAATTTTCTTATATATGTAAGTATCTTTCCATCTAGTATTCCATTGTTCTAATATTATATTTCTGATTTATATGGGAGAGTTGGAGAATTCCAATTCCTGGCCTTTTATGGGTGTTTGGAACTTTGCTTGGGGAAAAAAAAATCATGATTTCAGTTTCTTTTTAAAAGCTTGCAGCAATTAGCACTCTATAAATGTATTCCAACTTTAGCTGTTGAAGAAAGTAATTTGTAATGCTCATGCATGTCTCTTGGGATTCCTCAATGGTTAGTCTAAGCATCTAGTTATATTTACTTCTATGTATTTTCCTATGATGTATCTATCCACTATTCATACCTTTGTATGTGGATGATTCTCTCAAGAAATATCAATCAAAAGGCAAGAGCCTTGGCATTGCCATCTTATATCTCCAACATTAGCTTTGTGCTTTATATGGCAGGAGCATAAGGAAGATGTTGTTCAATAGCCTTTCTACGGTTGTATAATTTGTTTGTAACATACAAGTGACTGTATTTACATGGTCATTTGCTATTTATACTAGTGGCTGTTGCTTTATGCAGAATAGCCCATTCCTAAATTGAGATGTCAATGGCTTTTTTCTTTTTCGCAGGCTGGGATGAAGGGGTGTTAGGTATGCAAGTGGGAGAAGTTGCTCGACTGAAGGTAATATGTGAATCTGTTCTATGATTCGTTTCTTCAATATTTTGCAAACCTGCACAGAGGCATGCTGATAATCATATATTCATATGCAGTGCACACCGGACTATGCCTACGGTTCATCTGGTTTTCTATCATGGGGAATTCAGCCGGATTCGGATCTGGTTTTTGATGTTGAATTGTTGAGTGTTAAGTAATCAAGCAGCTTGTTGAAGGAGGAGGTACTTTGTAGTTTGTGCGTTAAGTAAAAAAGCATTGCTTGTTTTCAGTTTGTAAGGGTTTGAATGAATGATGATGAATGACATTGGATTCAAACTGTGGTGAATTGATCGTATGTGCACAACAATAAGAAATACAGAGTACACTTTAAACTCTAAACACTATCTCTTTAAATCCCGTGCTGAAAAGAAATGGGTCTCTTTCGGCAAGACGAAGGGAGTATTGCACAACGATTAGCATATCTGGTCGAACAGCGTTATTGAATTTTTTTTAATACATAATTGACAATATGCAAACGAACTATTGTTATAAAATAGATTTTGTAGCAGATTATTAAGAGAAAGCGACAGTTGGATTTGGTAGCTAATCACAATTTAATTTTGATTAGTTGGCAGTTGGCCTACTTATTCCATTTTTATGTATCTGATTACGTGGTTTGGTGTTAAAATTAGCTGATAACACTGACTGTATTCAAGTAAACGACAATATGTAAGCTACATTTAATATATAAATTTAACCTATTTGTTCTTTTTGCCGGATCTCTTCATTGACTTTCATAATAAAATAGTCTACTTCATATCTTATTTTGCCCATTTAATTTGTTATTTTATTACCTATGAGAAGCTGCTACTCTAATTAAGATAATGCAAAATCTTTGACCGACTAAACATAGCTAGTCCAGATTCGAGTCATATATAAAAAGTACATTAAACAAACATATTATGATGGTACTGAAAATGTATTAGAGTTATATATAAAATGTATTATTTTTTTATGTTTTACGCTAAATTAATTTTTGTTTGATCTCATTATAATTTGGTAATAAGCATTGAAGATATTGATTAATAATACAAAGTTATGAAAATTTAAAAATATATACTACTATATAATTTGATTTTCAACACCAAATGAATGGTCTAATTTTGAAGTCCTAAAACTTTCGTACATAATTTATTCCGCTCAAAACGTTCGTTTAATTCCCTTTTTTTGTGTGTTAGGTTAGCCAAATAATTTCCTTTTTTATTTTCAGACATGGACCCTTACTTAATCTATTAAACTTTTTTATTATTATTAATGTCACGACATATTTACCAAAAAATTTAAATAGATACACCTTGTATAACATTTCAATACATAAAAATACACTTTACAAAATTAGACACAAGGAGTCGTGATGTAAATAGTAATACGAAGGAATTTGAAAAGAAAAAAGAGAGTAGTGATGTAAGCAAGAAGGGAGGGTATTATAGTCATTCAATTGTTTATATAATGAAAGCGGCAAGCACTGAAGCAGTGAAGCCTACTTTCAACTGCTATGCTACTATCCAATTCCAAATCCAAACTACTACTCTCTTTCTCCTCCTTCCCTTCAATGCCATCTGTAAGTTTTCTAAACACCCCCCCCCCTCCCCTCCCTCTCTCTCTCTCTCTCCTTTCTTGATTTCACCCGGGAAAAAAAGGACAATCTGTAGCTGATTTTTATGGGTTTTCACATTTCTCATCTTACCAAGTCAAATTTGGTGCATGTCTCTAAATTTCATCGACTCCCAGTTCCCTGTTTAACAATTGAAATATATCTGCTCCGTTCTTTCTCAATTGTGTGTCAGTTTCTAAAAGCTGCTGGTTAATTTAGAATGCTTGGTAGTATAGTATATTTTCTCTGATCTTGAAGAAAAACAGGAAATAAAAAAAAAGATAGAATTTTGCTGTTCCTGATTTGGGCATGGCTGAGAAAAGTGAAACATAAATTGGTGCCCTTTTTCTGATTCGCAGCTTTTAGAGTTGATGAGGGTCACCTCCTTTAAAGATCATCGTTATGTAATAGTCGTTTCATTATTTTATACTCACGTATATTCAAGAAACACCTCAAGGTCGTTTGGACGGAGGGAGTGCTTTCTAATTTCAGTTTTCACTTACTGACTTACTGCAGATTTACATGTTTCATTCTGTTTATAGAATCATAAGTGCTTACTCTCATAAAAGTAAAATTTCTGGCTATGTGCTGCTGATTTGCTGGTCTTTTTCAGGTCTCTTGGGGTGTGCAAATCTTGTTAAACTAACCAACAACAAATCGAATATAGGGGGAGTGGCGAATATGCGGTGGCTTAACCTCTCGATTGATTTATTTCGTTTCGTTATCTCCTTGAACTTATACTGCAGAGTTATTCTATAAGTGTTAGGATTTTTCCATTGAATTTCACCTCTTTTTGTATGCATTTCTTCAGTTAGGCATCCATGGGATCTACTCATTTTCCTTTCTCCTCTCGTTTCTTCTATATTCTATGATTTTTTCGACTTATAAAGCATTCAAAAACACCTTAGCCCTTCTTACCAAAAGTAGTTGAGAGTATAATTCATCAGGTTCTTGATCTTGTTTCTAAACTAAGGAAATCTTGGATATTCCCTAATTTCTTTTCTTCTTGGTTTGCATTAGTATCCTTTTCTGCATTCGACAATATCAATTTTCCTCGAAATCCATTAAGTATCAAAACTAGTTATGGTGTGCCAAGCAGCGAGCCAGACGAGATTTAGGGCACTCAAACATGAGAATGGCATTACTGGGAGATCAACCATTGTTGTTAGAGTCATAGCATGCTTTCAACCTCTGCAAAATTGCCAGGTTTGTTCATGATATTTTCGCAGTTTGGTTGATTTCTCTGAGTTATAATAGTTCCACAAATGCTGATTTTACCCTTTTATGCTGCTTAATTCAGGCTAAATATTTCCGGCAGTTGCTGAAACCTGTCACGTAAATTTCTTCTCCGTGTTTCCTGTCCGCATTGCACCAAGCTAGCAACATATTGTGTTTTTTCTCTTCTTGTTTTTTTTATAGAATATACGGAGGAATTTGTTTGCACCTGCTTAAGACTATTTTTCTGGTATGTTATGATCATATGAATTGAACTTGTTCAATTTTTTTTTTCTTTTTACTGTTTTTGTTTCTATAGTTCCCAGAATCAATATCATTGATCATGGATTTCAGATTGCTCTTTTGGCCGGATGGTTACAGCCGAAGAATCTCAAATGTGGGATTCAAAAGATTCGAATCATACGAAACTGCTGCTAGAGCAAAACTGCAGTTTTGTTCCTTCCACGCTCAGTGCGAATCTTGGCATCTCGTGTAGTCCATGTCTAAACAATTTCCCACAACACGGGATTGGTGTTTTGGATAAACCAATTGATGCTTCTTGTGCTCCTAGGAAAAGGTTTATCATTTTCGACCGTTCTGGAAACCGGACTAGGTTTTTTGTGAGCCCTTCTTTTTCTCCTCAAAATAACATAGTTGCATCCAAGGCTCCGAAACCTACTAGTGTCTTATGTGGAAAAGTTGCTTCTGGAGTCGATCAGCATTTCGTAGAGAAGCCTGTTGTTGAAGAAGAATGGGCCGAAAACAATTTGAATGATGGAGAAGGAGAGATGCTTGAAGATGCTGAAGAAATCAATGCTCTGCTCTACTCCGATAGTGATGATGAGTACGATGATGATGATGATGGTGATGATGATGATGATGCCAATGATGGTACTGATAGTGAGAATGATGATGAAGTCTCCCGCACGAGGCACACTCTAATAAGCACTGAAGATTGGGAAAATAAAGGCAAATCATCACTCGAGAGAGCCGTGGAACAAGTTGGCAACGGTGATGGCTCACCTAAAAGGCGAAAATTGCTCGATGGAAGCTGCAAGAAATCATCATTTGGTAGTAACGAGGGCCTCGTGAAGGGAGAGGGTGCTTCCTCGTGTGAGTCGAGCAAGAACGAAAAGAAGGCTAAAATCCACGAGGCACTGGAGATCCTAGGCAGCATTGTTCCTGGATCGAACAGCAAAGATCCACTCTCCGTTATCGAGAAAGCTATCGCTTATTTGGAAATGATGAAGATCAAAGCCAAAGCTCTTGGAGTGAGCTAAGCCATCCTTCAACTTCAAGTGAGTGTTTGAATAAAATTATTGATGGGATTTGAAAGTAAAAGAAAGTGGCAATGGCATTCCCTTTTCATCCTACCTTTATTGCGTATTTTCCTCATCTTTATAGGATTGTGGGGCCAATGGGAGGAGGGGTTAATGGAGCAAGAATTGCGGCTTTAATCTCATTGGTGTGAGATAATTGGAATGATTATTTTTTGGAGAATTAAAGTAAAGATGGGTGATTTGATTTGTAGGCATAGTGGAAGTGCTTTGCTGGAAATGAGGACTCCTTAGTGAGGAAATGTGCATGGGATTAATAGCATGCGTGTTTGGTGATATAGGGCCCCACCCTCCATTGATGGATATTTCTGAGCTTTTTTCCCCCTGATTATCAAAATCTTGACTGCGAAGCCGTTTGAGAGAGAGAGAGAGAGTAATGCATGTGTGTTTTAAGGTAGTATTGTGCTAGTAATAAGTATTTTTTTTTTTTTTTTAGGATAATGCTTGTAATAAGTATTGCTATTGCAGTTTGTGATGAGATGATGTTTGATGTACAATTATCTTGAATGATTTTAAACTCAAAAGGACTCTTATTTTATATCAAAATAAATACAATTTGAATGTATCATTGAATTACAAATCTATCCTTCTAAATAAAAATAAGTAAAAAAAATAAAATAAATAGTAGTAGACTATATTAGGATAAAGAACACGATTTTCGCGAGAAGTGTGTGTTCTCTTTAATAAAAAGGAGAAAAAAATAAATATTTTATTTTACAATTTTTTTCCTTCCTATTCAGGATAATTATATATTAAATGATATTTCATTTGTTATGAATTTTTGAAATATTATCACATTAAGAAAAAATAAGTTCAAACAAAAGTATTAAAAATCACTATTAAGTGATTATAGAAATGCTCCCCTAGCCACGGTATGCCCACCGGTGATGTGGCAGTGCCACGTTTGCAATTTTTCCTTTTAGGGTTTAATTTTTTTATAGTAAGGTTTAATTATTTTTGGTAGAATTTTTATTAACTTCCTTATGTATTCCAATGCCACGTTATCCGTGGACATATTAAGCATGCTCACGGTGGGCATTTGAGCATTACTATAAGTGATTATATTACAGGGAGTTCCAAAAAAGAGAGTTTCTTGCAGTTGCGTGGGGGAAAACAAACCAAATACAAATTTTTAGTAGAAGAATATTTCCTCAGTTTTGGATTTATATTTCTTTTTATATTTTTCAGGTTTTTGTTTACTTCCTTTTAAAGAACACTTTTTTCTCGTTTTTTATGCTTTCTGTCCTTATTGATGAAATACTCCTACATGATTTCCAATGTGATTGCTAACTTGTGACGTGGGACCAAATTTTCGAGTGCTATTTGTGTTGGTGATCATTTAGTTTTTTAATAAAAAATAATTCATAGAATGACACTAATTCAAAATTTCAAACACTAAAATTTATACAGCTCCTTCATGTATGCATCAAAAGAATTGAATGATGGAATTTTCTAGTATTTGAAGTTTTAATTACATAATCCGGCTTCATTCATTTCCATTTCCATTTCATAATTAGATATATTTTGTCGAAGACTCGAAGTTAATGCATTCGAGTGTTTTTTTTTTTTTTTTTTTTTTTTAGTTCCACCTTTACCAAACAAAATTAATTATTTTTTTAACAAATATAATTTATTAGAGGCGACGTACACTTATTATTTATAGCATAAAAGTAAAAAATGTACTAGAATAATAATTTTTCATTTTCAAGGTAATTCACTAACTTACGAGCCAAGACATCTGAATATGCTTCGGATCAATTCATTATGAGTAGATTAAAATAATAAATTGAGACGTATATGCAACGGAGTAACGAAGTATTGTGAAAAAAATCCTTTAATATAAACATCGTAAAATGTAATGAATACAAGGAGAGGCCTGATGTAATTAACCATGTTTAGTAGTATTATCTACCCAATTTAATTCTTTTTGCAGCAAGAACCTCAGTAGCACAAGCAACCCTCTTCTGTGAAGAGAAAATATCATGCTTATAGGCACAATTTGCCCCATTCTTGCAACCCCTATTACTATTAAAATAAATGCAAGGTTTCATAACTCTTGATTTCATCGAATCTCTCGGTTTTCTATATTCTTGAGTTGCTCCTCCCATCAACCGGTTCGATTGACCGCAAGATTGTGGCAGAACACCTTCTCCTCCTCCCCCTCCTCCATGCTGCTGAATGAGGCTCTTAAAATAGTTGACATCCTTCACTACAGGAGGTGATGGATGGGGACCCGAAGTAAAAACAAACCCCGTTCCAAGTTGAGGTTGATGAAAAGGTGCAGCAGCTGTAGTCGTAGTAGGTGCATTGGGTTCTGTCTTCGTAATTGGAGTAGAGAGCGATGCTCCTCCGTTGATGGGAATACTGGTCGAATCCGAAGAAATCTTGGGCTGTAACTTCGAATTTGGAATATTCTGTGTGGATGTCTTTTGCTCTGTAGTGATGAGTAGTTGCTGAAGCAGTTTCGGGCTGGTGAGGATTCGTATAAGCAAGTCCGGGTCAATCAGGTTTCTTTGATCTTGGTTCGAGCTGTTTGAAAGAGCCGATGCCAAGGCAGCTTTTGCAGCTTCTACGATACTGTTACCATCGCATTGAGACGAAACAACTTCACTCTGAGGCTGTGGGATATCCATGGGACTGATATATGATGGATCGGACTCTTCAATGGGTGTGATGGGAATCAGAGGAATGTTGTGATCATCACCAATCGATTCTTGTGCATTCGCTGGCAGACGAGGGCTGCACGAGGATAAGAAACACGGTAAATTCAAACAATACGTCCAAGGTTGATATTTTATGTAAAAGAGGATTCGTATAAAGGACATCTTACTTTGGAGGAATAGCTGATGGCCGAGGATATACTGCTTCGAGTACTCTCCTCTCACGCTGATCCAGAGCCTCTATTTCTTTGCTTTCTTCGCCAGCGACCACCTGCCATTGACTGTTTATTTCAATCTGCAAAAAACAGCAAAAGACGGGATCAGCTACATGCTTGTGCATCAGATATACAGTCAAGCCCTCTAATCATGTACACATAAAGTTCGTCTTATCTTCCTATTCTAAGCAGACATTTCGTGTGTTTATCTCATCGAGCGCATGTGGATGGTATGGAACTAGAGAAGAAACCACATATGGAGATAGTGACAGCCAATGCACATGATACTAAACTATAAGATTAAGGTGCCATGCTTCTTAGTAGTAATATACAATGACAAGAACTGAATATTGACTTACTCTGGCAGGGCATCTCCATCTCAACGTGGGTATTCGAGGCAACTTGAGATTTGAAGGCTTTTCAAAGCCCGGTGGCATGTCAGGCTCGACCGGCCACGATGCCTTCGCCTGGAGACGGCCCATTCCAACTTCTGAAGGAGGTTTTGCTGAGGAAAACAGCTTCACCTGTTAAGAGAAGTGAATCAGCTATCAGATTCCAAGGTACAGATTCCATTTGTTCTAAATAAAACTACTTTGTTGTACGAAAATGACATTTTGCAAACAAACTACACCAATGCCCTGCTTTCAGTAAACAATTTTTGTAACAGCAACTGCAATTTAAGGATTTGAGAAATTTCATCTATTATTCTTGTATATGTTGAACAGAATTACAAATAGAAAAGCGTTGCTGAATATGTAAATTTCTGGCTACAAAAGCTTGAGAGATTTTGTGGGAAAAATAATAAATAATAATGGTTCTGGAATTAATATCGTGGCAAGGGATGAATCAATAACTAGAATGACAAAAGACGAATAGATTCACTCATAAGTGTGACAAAATTATTAGTTATAAGTTTGTGATTCTAACTTCCTGCATGGGATCAACTCAACATGAGTTTGTGTTTCCTAAATTACATTAAAATTATATAATAAGTATTTATAATTTATTGCCCTTTTCTCCTCTCAACTTTGGCAAAATTGACACTATATTTCATCTCAATAAACAAATTAAGGAAGCGTTTCGTAAGGCTAGTGAACCACCCTTTTGCTTCATTGCTTTGTACTAATGTAATTGTGTCATTGATCTGATTCAACACTTTCTAGAAAATCGAAGGCAAGAATCGATAATTAACCAAAAAAAAAAAAAATCGAATCAGAATTTCCAAAAAGGGCTAGAATGTGTTAGTTTGCGTCGTTTTCAATCATCAAACTGGAAATAAACGAGCGGATTTCCGGTTGCTGAAACACGGATCATGAAGATTCCGATCAACCTTCAAAATCGATTTCAAATCAATCATCTTTCTGCGATCGATCGCTCGAGATCTATGTTAATTTCCCATTGATTAATAATTCGAAATCATTATTCACGTTCAATTGATTTCTCGTAGATAATTGATGAAATTCTTTCCATTCGAAAAGAGAAAAGAAAAAAAAACCAATCAATATCGGAACTAAGTCGTAGAAATTTTCTGCGGATCTCACCGTTAACCGCTTAATTAACAAATTGATTGAAATCTACAATAATTTTATGAAATTTGGGAAAGACAAATTAGGGATCTTAATTTACCTGACAAAGATTAACATCTGGAGCCCAAGTAATCCTTTTAGATTTCTGCGATCCCCCCATATTCACAAATCAAATAATTCGGATTGTATTCGATTCAGAAATATACAGATTTATCTCAAAAAATTCAATCGGCTTATTAGCAATCAAATCGCCAGAATTCCGGTAATCCAAAGCTCTTCGAAGGAACCCTAACTTCGTCGTAGAAATCGATCGTTTTTCCAATAACGCGCACATCAATGTGTGTGTTTATATAGGGGGTGGAGAGAGAAACCGAGCCCTAAATCCTATTCCAACTCGCCGCCTGTTTCGGGCCATTTAATTTTTTATTTTAGTTTTTCTTTTCGAGGTGGCGGACCCCCCTATTGGTAATGTTCTCGTAGGAATCTTGACGTTTCCGGATCCAACTAGTTTAGGGGTGGGATTTTGATTTAAGATTTTTTTTATTAAATAATTAATATTATAAAAAGGTATAATTATTGTGAGAATACCCATAATTAGTCATTCTTATATTCTTATAAGACAAAAGTCTTTTTTTGGCCACCAATAAGTAAATGGTATAATTCTAGCCATTTTTTAAATTTCAAGACATTTATGCCCTTATGCATTTATTCGATTGTATGAATTCACGGTTACTCGTATTCGTGTGCACTATCAATCCTCATTTTGCTTGTGTTTATGTTCACGAACACGAGCGAAAATGATTGTGAAGTCCGGTTGTGCACACGAACACGAAGAAAATAAGCGTGTTCCTGTACACGAACACGAGCAATCGCAAAATCGTGGAACCCTTGAATTTTGGTTTTGCTGCAGTGGAGAGCAAGACCGTCGGAGGGAGACGCTGGTGAAGAGCTACCGCCGTATCTCCGCCCACTCCGGCGATATATCTTCAGCGGAGCCTCTCGATTGAGCCTTGGTGATCTCGATTTTATCAGGCAAATCTGAAACGATGAAAATACTCTAGATCGCCATTCACACCTTCGAGAAGTTTCGATTTTTTCAAAACATTCATGCACACCAGTGATAAAATAGCTGGTGCCATGGAAGACGAGGAGAGTGAAAGAAATATGGACTTGATATTGGTATTAATGGGTTTAAGTTAATAATTAAGTTGGACTTAATTATTAAGTGTTTATTTATATTAAAGCCCATTAACTAGGTTAATGTGGGTTAGTATAAATAATTAAACACATTAAAGAAAACCTAATCCTAATCCTAACAACTCACGCACGCACGCACACGGCAAGAAGGACGCACGTTCTTCTTCTTCGATTCTTCTCGGCGATTTCCTAGCTTTCAAAGGGAAGATATCACTCCGGAATTGTTCCACACGATTGAACGGCTTCACGTGGATACCATAGTAGCGGTTCGTGATATTGGGAATACGAGAAGATAACACGTAAGTATCGTATTTTCGTTCATATATGTGTATAATCTCTAGCACGTAAATTAGATCGTATATCTAGATCGAATATGGTTTCATAAACTCGATGCTTCCGCTGTGATTCGTACGTATGAAACCTAACAGTGGTATCAGAGCCTAGGGCTCGATTTATGATCTATATTTCGTGTTCAATATGTATTATGGGTTTATAGATTTTATTTGATGAAAATCGAAACACAATTTTCGTAAAGAAAAACTTGGAGTTCTTCTGAAAATTAGTTGAGAAATTTTATCGAACATTTGGTGGGCGCTGCATTCACAAGGCAAGTTTGGAACAGCCTTTGTGACGTTTCATCGAACACGTGGAGGGTGCGGATTTTCTCTTAAATCTAGGGTTCGATCTTGCACCATCTTGGCTCGATGGGCAGCCCACCATCGCGGGACAAGGCTCAGACTCGTGGCTGTGCCTGGGGAAGGTCGAAACGAAGCCGAGCCCACATCGGGTCCTCGAGCGCTGGGTGTTGGGCATCCGTGCACCGAGGGGCGCTCTAGCCGTGGTCACCGCGCTGCCTGCTGTGCGGCCCGACTGTGGGCACTACGGACGGCAGGCATCGAGCGCGTCGGCTGGGCGAGGTCTGGCAGTATGAGGGGCGGGAAGCTGGGCGTACCGAGCTGCTGTTGCAGCAGCAGCGGTGCTGCTTGGTCGCCGTCCTTGCACGCGTTTTCCAGCCACCCACAACCTTCTTGAGGTATATGAAAGATTCTGGAGCAACGTGGTGATGATGGGCGACATTTTGGTGTTCTCCCGGAGCCATGGTCACCGGAAATAAATCTGGTATATGCGCTTTAGTAGTGCAGAAAACATGTTCGATGAAATACCACACTGAATTTTTAAAGAAAACAAAATAGGTAGATTTTCTACGCACATCACGTGTTCGAGAAAATGCCTAAACGAAATTTTTAACTCCAAATGACTTGATTTTTGAAATCAAGCTTGTTGGATTAATGAACTTTAATTTCGGATGGTCCGAAATGCTAAAAGATTTCGTAAAATAGCTGAAAAATAGAAGATTAATTTGTTTGGAACAAATTTTAATTTCTATTGTTTTCTTTATAAAATCTTATTATTATTTTGGAAATAATAAAAGTTTTATTTATATTAATTTAGAATTATATAAATGAAATAAACCCATTTTACAATTGTAAATAAATATATTAATTGGATTAATATATTTATTTATAGAGATTTATTTGTTATTATTTGTTTAAGCATGTTAATTGGATTATGTGCTTTGCATTGTATAACTATAGTAGTTAGAGACCGCATATTTATGTCTGGGTAGGCGGCGCCCAGTACTTGTAGTCCGTTATTTATGTCTGGGTAGGCGGCGCCCAGTATTTGTGGTCCGCATTTTTATGCCTGGGTAGGCGGCGCCCAGTAATTGTTTAAGAGCAATATTAGATATTGCTGAACAGTTAGATCACATATTTTCCCAAATAATAATATAAGTCTCATCTGGGATGCACGCGTTGTCCATTACAATTGACTGAGTACTTAAACTTTTTCGTTTAGAGTATTTACACCCCAGTGTTTGCTCAAATCGACATTGTTTAGACTCTTTCATAGATGCAAATTGTTTTGCGATCGTGTAATGGGGTTGACTTACTTATATTATTTTGGCGCCTCAGTGTCCAAAATAATTTAAGAACGCAGGTTAATTAGATTAACCAACCAAGAGTTTCAAAATGGTTTTGAAATTAGCTTAGAGGCTTACTAGGTGATATTATTGCAGTCATCAGCCTCAGCAGAGTCTGCAATAATATAGACCTGGATCTTGGTCCACTAAAATTTATATTGGATATAAATTCGTATTCTGCAATTTTGGGGTTGCATTATATGTCAAAATTAGTGGGAGCTAATCTTACAACATGCCATTGTTTGATTAGAAATAAATGTGATGGTTGAAAATACTGTTCTAATTTGTTTCTCTTATTTCTTGATCAGATTTATAATGGCGAGTTTGTCGTTAAGATGTTTGTTGGATACTATGAAGTTGACTGGGTCAAACTTCTTGGATTGGCAACGCAATCTGCGTTTGGTACTAAGGCTTGAGAAGATTGAGTACGTCTTGGACGAACCAATCCCGGTCGTGCCTGAAGAGGACTCTGAAGAGGCTTCTGAAAAGGCTTCTGAAGAGGATGAAACGCTGGGCGTTTTTGCTCATCAGAAGCATCAGGACGACGCATATACGGCTCAGTGCATCATGATTGCCTCCATGGAAGTGGAGTTACAAAGGCAGCATGAGCACATGCTTCCCTACGAGATGATACGGCACTTAGAGAAGCTGTATGCATCTCCCAGTCAAAACCTTGAGTTTGACATGTGCAAGGAGCTGTTTGGAACTAAGCTCCCTGAAGGGAAGAGTGTTTCAGAACATGTTCTGAAGATGATCGGAATGATCGAGAAGTTGGCTTCAATTGGATTGAAGCTTCCAGAGACTCTCGCAGTCAATTCGATTCTGTATTCGTTGCCTGGTTCATTTGAGAATTTCATTCTCAACTACAATATGAACAAAACCAAGGCAAGTTTGACAGATCTTCATAACATGCTGAAAAATTATGAATCTACTGTCTCTAAGGGCAAAGCTGTGCTCATGGTGAGCTCTTCTGCTGCTCCCAACTCGAAAGGGAAGGGTAAGCAAAAGAAGAAGAAGAAACCAGCATCCAATGCTGTAGCTTTGAAACCTAAGGGAGGTACTCATAAGAAGCCGGATATATCGAAGGACCAATGCGTCTTCTGTCGCCAGAAGGGGCATTGGAAGAGAGACTGCCCGAAGTTCAAGGCACAAGGTGCTTCTTCGTCAGGCTCAGGTATGTTTGTAATTGAAATAAACATGTCTATTGATAACTCACATTCTTGGGTATTGGATACCGGTTGTGGCTCACACATTTGTTCTAATGTGAAGGGGCTAAGTGACAGTAGGAAAGTGAGGCCCGGAGAGGTCGATCTGCGCGTTGGGAATGGAGCAAGAGTTGCTGCCGAACGTGTAGGGACTTTTAGATTAGATCTTCCTTCGGGACATAGACTAGTTTTGCATGATTGCTATTTTGTACCCTCGATTACGAGAAATATTATTTCTATTCCTTTGTTAGACATGGATGGTTTTTATTTTCGTTTTAGAAACAGATCTTGTTCTTTTGGAATGAATGGGATTATTTATGGAAATGCATCTTTGGTGAATGGTTTATATTTGCTCGATTGTGTACAAAATAATTTCAATGTTTCAAACAAACGACCTAAGCTAGGTAATACGAATAATCTTACTTATCTTTGGCATTGTCGGCTTGGTCATATCAATGAGAAAAGAATAGCAAGACTGAGAAAGTTGGACTATCTCACATCATTTGACATTGAGTCTTATGGTGCTTGCGAATCTTGTCTAAAAGGAAAAATGCCCAATAAGCCACTTTCTGGGAAAGGAATACGATCCAAAGAGGTGTTAGAGTTGGTTCACACAGATGTGTGTGGACCATTATCGACTCAAGCAAGAGGTGGATATTCATACTTCATAACTTTTACTGACGATTTCTCAAGGTTTGGATACGTTTATTTGATAAAACATAAATCCGAAGCTTTTGAGAAATTTAAGGAGTACAAGTTAGAAGTCGAGAAACAAGTTAGCAAAAGTATCAAGACTCTTCGATCGGATCGAGGAGGCGAATACTTGAGCCAAGAGTTTCTCGATTACCTGAAATCACATGGGATCCGTTCGGAATGGACACCTCCGGGGACACCTCAGTTAAATGGGGTATCCGAAAGGAGAAATCGAACATTATTGGATATGGTTCGATCCATGATGAGTTTCACTAGTCTCCCTATATTCCTTTGGGGTCATGCCTTGCAAAGTGCCATATATATTCTGAATAGGGTTCCTTCTAAATCAGTCGAGAGAACACCATTTGAGTTATGGGGGGGCAAAGTGCCTAGTCTTGCTCATGTTCGGACCTGGGGTTGTCCTGCATTTGTAAAGAAAATGATGACTGACAAATTGGAATCTAAAAGTGAGAAGTGTTATTTTGTGGGATATCCTAAGGAAACTCGAGGATATTACTTCTATCACCCTGGAGATCACAAGGTGATTGTCTCTAGGAATGCGACGTTTCTTGAAGACGACTATGTCTACAAGGAACAAGCTCGCAGTGTGATAGATCTTGAAGAAATTCGAGAACCACAAAATAGCGATTGGGATAAAATCTTGTTGGATGGTCCGAACAAGAATTCAGTGGGAGTATTTGATGACTCGTTTGATGACGGATTGTCCGTAAACAGACAACTGTTAGACAGTGGGAGTCACCAAAGAGATGAAGATACAATTGTTGCACCTTCACCTCCTCGGGAAGAACATGGAGTTAAAATTTCTGAGAGCTCTCATGATGTTGGTTTATCCAATACACAAGATCCTACTCACGTTCAGGATAATATGGATACCCAAATGCAGAACCAACTCAATAGGCCTCAGAGAATTCGTCGACCATCAAACAAACTCAATCAATTGGTTCAGAACCAAGATGATGGAGATTTGGTAGACGATGATGAACCGAGGACCTATACCGAGGCAGTATCCGATACTGAATCGGAGAAGTGGCTAGAAGCCATGAAATCTGAAATGGACTCGATGTATGCCAATCAAGTTTGGAACTTGGTTGATCTGCCAGACGGGGTAAAACCCGTAGGCTGCAAATGGCTTTTCAAGAAGAAAACCGATGCAGATGGCAAGATACAAACCTACAAGGCTAGGTTGGTGGCAAGAGGTTTTAGTCAACGCGAGGGCATTGACTATGATGAGACCTTTTCGCCAGTTGCAAAGATCAAGTCCATTAGGATTTTACTTGCGATAGCTGCATACTACGATTATGACATTTGGCAGATGGATGTGAAAACTGCATTTCTCAATGGAGAATTAGAAGGTAATGTCTATATGACACAACCTGAAGGTTTTACATCTCAGTCTAGGCCAAATGCAGTATGCAAGCTACAAAAGTCTATTTATGGACTAAAGCAAGCTTCCAGGAGTTGGAATATTTGTTTTGACAAAGCTATCAAGTCGTTTGATTTTGTCAGAAGCAAAGAAGATCCTTGCGTTTATAGTAAACGTAAGGGTGGGAACATTGTTTTCCTTATCATATATGTTGATGACATTTTGATACTTGGAAACAATATTTCTATGATGCAATCTGTCAAGACATGGTTGTCTAATTCCTTCAAGATGAAGGATTTGGGTGAAGCCTGTTACATCCTTGGGATTAGGATCTATCGTGATAGATCCAAAAGGTTGTTAGGGCTGTCACAGTCCACATACATCGACAGAGTGCTAAGGCGTTTCTCCATGGAAAACTCCAAGAAAGGGAGTCTTCCGATGGGGCATGGTATCAAATTGTCGAAGAAGGATAGTCCTTCTACAGACAAGGAGATTGAATACATGCAGAGGGTCCCATATGCTTCAACTATAGGATCGGTCATGTATGCCATGACTAGTTCTAGGCCAGATGTGGCTTATGCGCTTAGCATGACGAGCAGATTTCAGCAAAATCCCGGTGAGGCACATTGGAAAGCTGTCAAGACTATTCTTAAGTATCTTAGACGAACTAAAGAATACCTTCTAGTCTATGGTGGAAAGCAAGAGTTATCAGTTACTGGGTATACTGATGCTAGCTTCCAAACAGACCATGATGACTATAAGTCGCAGTCTGGACATGTGTTTGTCCTCAATGGTGGTGCAGTTAGTTGGAAAAGTTCCAAACAAGACACTACTGCAGACTCAACCACCGAAGCTGAGTATATTGCTGCATCTGAAGCGGCAAAGGAGGCTGTTGAGATTAGGGAGTTCTTGAAAGAACTCGGAGTGGTTCCGAGTGCCGGTAGTGCTATACCTGTGTATTGTGACAACACTGGTGCGGTTGCACAAGCAAAGGAACCTAGGGCTACAAACAAAAACATGCACGTCCCTAGAAAGTACCATCTGATCAGAGAAATAATAGAGAGGGGCGATGTGAAATTAGAACGAGTACCCACTGATGATAACCTAGCAGATCCACTTACCAAGCCATTGTGTGTTGCAAAACACAAGAGTCATTTTGAGAGCTTGGGTATTAGATATGTTGGAGATATGCTTTAGGTTAGTGGGAGTCCGATGTTTGCATGTCTTAGAAACAATTTTGTAATTGAGACGCACAAACTTGATCACATTTATATGTATACGTTTTCATTTGATGATATTTGTTATTGGCATACACATTTCTCTGAATATTTATTTTAATTGTTTGTAAATATTCTTGTTGATTTGTTCCCTTGAGTTAAGACTGTCATTGATGGAGTGAGACATTAATGATATAGTTTAACTTTAAAATAGCCCCAACCAAGAATCATCAAGAATGGGATATTGATGATGTGTGATAGGTTGGCATGGGGTCTGCATCACGTTCTTAGAGAATATAGTGGTTCTCACCTCTATATAGTATTGGATACTCGTGATGGACACATGGATACTTTGGAGAGTATTGGTATACCCTACCTTTAAACTATTTGTTTATAGTGTCTATAGTTTATTGGTGTGTGAAGTATATGATAGTCCTTTGACTTGAGGTCATTGCTTATCTTGTTTGCAAAATGGTGTATTTTGACCAAGTTCAAAGCTTGCACTCCATTTGGGGTAGATACGGCTTGGATTGGATACATCAGGATGTAATCGAAGATAGTAGTTGGGCCAAGAATAGGATTCATTCATCGATTAAATTCGAGAGTAACACTCAGATTCTCTATATTAATTGATTGCTAAGTCACTGGCCAGTGCACGTGATATATTCAATTATAGTAATTGAATATGATCATCAAGGATCAATTGATAAAGATGAGAGTAAAATGGTTAAGCTATTTGGATAGACACTTAGCAAATCCAAGGCTTAACCGAGTGTTACGTGAATGAAGGGATATCATACACACTTCATATAAAGGTCCAGTTTGCGAATCCGCGTAAACGTTCTTCATATATCGAGTTCGCTATACTACGCAGTCTAGGAGTTTAGTATAGACTTTAACTGGGTTATCGTCGATAATGAAGGCCTATAGGGTCACACTTTATGTGTTGTTGTTGATCGTGTTAATGGGTGATTGTGTGGTGCTTAGTTGTTGTTTCAAATACAAGTCCAAGTGGGAGATTGAAAGAAATATGGACTTGATATTGGTATTAATGGGTTTAAGTTAATAATTAAGTTGGACTTAATTATTAAGTGTTTATTTATATTAAAGCCCATTAACTAGGTTAATGTGGGTTAGTATAAATAATTAAACACATTAAAGAAAACCTAATCCTAATCCTAACAACTCACGCACGCACGCACACGGCAAGAAGGACGCACGTTCTTCTTCTTCGATTCTTCTCGGCGATTTCCTAGCTTTCAAAGGGAAGATATCACTCCGGAATTGTTCCACACGATTGAACGGCTTCACGTGGATACCATAGTAGCGGTTCGTGATATTGGGAATACGAGAAGATAACACGTAAGTATCGTATTTTCGTTCATATATGTGTATAATCTCTAGCACGTAAATTAGATCGTATATCTAGATCGAATATGGTTTCATAAACTCGATGCTTCCGCTGTGATTCGTACGTATGAAACCTAACAGAGAGGAATTCGCAGCTTCAGCGCCATGTCCGTCGCCATATCTGTTGAAGTTTTGTGGGGTCACCGGAATCAAGACGACAGCTCGGTGCTTCGCCAAAAGCTTGGCTATGTCCACCATGGGCAGATGGCCTTGTGCTAGGAAAGAGAGGAGCAAAATGAGGCGGTTCTCCATTAATCACCATTGAATTTTTGCGCTAGGAAGACTGAAAGAGGATTGTGCGGCGGGGACTTATTGGGCTGAGGGTTAATTTTAATTTTATTCATCAAATTTCATTAAGGTATAAAAGTTTTTGCACATAAAAAAGACTAGAATTAAACCATTATCTTATTGTTGGCTAAAAACGATTTTTTTTTTATATGAATGATTATTTTAGGGTTTGCCTCATAATTATTTATCATACATAAAAAAACAAATGTCATATTTTGATTTTTTTTTTAAATAAGTTGGATTTGAATGTGGACATGTGATCATTTCGCACTTTGTATTGTTGAAGTTTGAACTTTATAAGGTGAATAAAATTATAAATATATATCAATAAGACAATAACTATAATTAAGCTTGCAAAATAAAATTTGAAATTAATTTAAGAAAAAACACTTCTTCTGTCTACGAAAACCATGTCCTTGATTCCATTTCGAGTTGTCTTTGGACATGGATTCACCATAACAATACCTTTTATAGTCTTTTTAATGTTATATTACTATATTCACCAATTAGGATTCAACACTTAATAGTCTTCACTCACAATAAAAGTGGAACTAGTCTTTTCTCATAATAAACAATACAAGTCAATTACATTTTTTCTTAAAACCCGTGATGATCAAATCGAGACAATTTTTTGGGGACCGTGGGAAACTATTTTTATTTTTCTGTTGGACAATACAATTAGTCATTACAATTTTACAAATCAATAAATCATAAATTGAAACGTAAAAGAATATAGTCCATTTGTGCTTGCAAAATTTGAAATTATTTTAATTTAATAAAAAATATATTTTTAAAACATGATAAAAGAAACAATTTATATATATATATATATATATATATATTTTATTTTTTTTTAATTTATTGTTTCAAAAAATTTCGGGTATTCAAATACCCGAACAGACATTCAGGCACCCGAAAATATTTTCGAGTCCGAAACAAAAAATTTGAAATTTTTAGATTCGGGTACCTGCCCTAATAACATTGTGGTTGATCAAAATAAGTTAGTGGCTACAACTACAACTTCCATTTTCAAATTGGAAACACACAAGTAGAAACCATGAGCATCACTAAAACACAAACCGATAATCCAAAAACAGAGAATGGACAGATGAATCAAGAATAAGTTAATTTGTCAAAACAATGGAACACAAGAAACATAACAAAAAATATGATAGCAACAAAGTGAAAAGAAAAACGCATATAGTTACTTGGACGCTTCACGAAATAGAATTCCTCCACCTTCTGGGGGTCTTCCTCGTGACATCCGCCGCCGCCATCTCCGGGCCCACGTCGTTGTGCTCCGGCGCCTTGGCGAGCTTGCTGAGCTTCTTCCAGCCGGCGGTCCACGGCGAGGCTTGCTTGGTGGGTTTGGTGAGCTTGTCGAACTGCTTCTGCATGGTTTCCATGTCGCTTTGGAGTTCAAGGTACTTGGCCTTGACGGTGTCGAGCTCGAACTTGAGGGTGTTGATGTCCTTCTTGGCGGTGGCCCACCCCTCCTGGAACGACTGCGGCGTTCCTTCTAGAAGCGTTTTCCGGTTGGGTATGAGGGGCTGATAGTGAGATTCCCCGCCGCCGCCTCCTTCTTTGAGGCTGCTCCCGGCTATGGCGTTGCTGATCTTGACCTGCTCGGAGAAGAGCACCTGCACCACCACCCTCAGCGGGAGCCTCTCGTTCTGCGCCGCGTGCATGCACGCGTCGATCGACAGCTTCTGGCAGTCCATCACGCGGCAGAGCCGCTTCCGCTCGTGCTCCGTCAGATTCGGATGCGCCTGAAATTCATGGACATGACGACTTAAAGTCAACAAAAATACACTTTGATATTCACTCAAAAATATTAAAATTAGTGTCGAAAGATTCAATGGATAAATATTATGGACGGAGTGAATATAAAAAAATAAAAATAAAAAATAGAATGTTACACGAAGTAATTATAAAACAATACAAAAATGAAAGCCTAAAATGTAAAATAGAGTGAAACTTGAAATTGAAGAACAAAAGTTTAGAAAAGTAGAGTAAAAGTTAATATTGGAATGGCAAAAACAATAATTATGCTCAGATCAAACACACAACCAAACGGTAATATATTCTCTCAATTTCATTCAAATAGAATTATTTGAATATTATAATAGATTCAATTTCATTAAAATTAGCTCTATTAAAATGAGACAGAGAGAATACAGACGTGGATACCTTAAGATAGGAATCGATGGCCCTGTACAATCCGTCGTCGCAAGTTCTGGCAGATTCAGGCAAGGCCTCTGCCAAAACTTGAAATTTAGTCAAAGACAGGTTCCTATCTCTCGACACCTCCGTGAGATAGCCATCAACAAGCCTTGCAACTCTCATTTTAGCATTCGGATTCGTTCCTCTGGCAGCTCCGTCGTACATCTTCGTATCCGAAAATGACATCCTCCTGCTCGGGCTCGACCCTTCCGACTGCTCCTGGACAAGGAAGTGCTCCAGGAGCCTCTGGACAAGATCGACATCGTACATTGTCTCGCTCTTGTTGTAAGAAGGTATCAAAAGATCCGACAAGGTTGCGTGTTCGAACTGCATCCCGACACGCTTCTCCAGTTCCGTCACCAGAGCCGGGGCGACCTTCAGCATGTTGGCCACCCTCAGCAGCCTCAGAAGGAAGCTGCACGAGACGCTATCCTTCTGAGGCGGTATGATGCTTATAAGGCTCTCGATGATCATTCTCTGATCTTTAGCCTGGAGTGCCGGCAAATCTTCCTTCACACCGGCTACAATCATGTGCAGCCCTCCTTTCCAGCTGTTGCTGTTGCTCCCTTCATCAGGGAGGGGCCCAGGCCCAGGCCCCTCCCTGATGAAGCCAGGGAGCCATTTATTGGCGTAATGCACGATCGCGGCCCCGATCAGCTCATACCTCATTCCCTTCACCTTGATCGCGGTCACAACGCGCACAAAATGATCGATCCGGAGTATGGAAACGTCCTCGAACCACCAGTCCGGTGGGACGGGGCTGTTCCTACTCGGGCTCGAGTCTTTCATCTCGTTCCACTTAGGGCTCGACACCGATCTCGGGGGCTTCCCCGTGTACTGCCACCGGATCCCTTTCGGGTTGGCGCAGGCCTTCCATGCGATCGACTCGCTGCATCTTCTAACAATCTGGAGATTCTCCGCCCAGGGAGAGAACTTCTCGCAGTTTTTTAGCACTACTATGGAGTCTCTCCATGAAGAGAGAACTACGTAGCTGAGAAAAGCTTCGGTTTTGAAGATGAGATTGCCTTCCTCCAAATCCTCAGTCATTTCTAAGTACTCAGCTGCGCATCTCAAGCCGGAGATGTTCGTAGCCGTTAGATCAACGGCGATTCCGTAGCAGAATTTCGCTGCTAATTCGAAAGCCTCCGGCCCTCCGGGGAGTTCGTCGAGATTGATTCGATTCAGCTCGACTTCACGAGATTCGTATATCACTCTGTTCATCTTCCCGCTCCTCGAAAGAAGAGGATACTACATGACATACATAATGGAACGAGACGAAGTTACTACTTTATAAATATGCTATCTGAATGTATAGTTAGTTAAATATACCTTGTGTAAGTGGAAAGTGATTTCTCCAATCTGGACTAAAAGATCACTCGGAATATCAGTTGCGACAAACCTATTTGCAGATCAAAAACAGCATTCGTAAACCGTAACGATATTAAAGAAACGCCTCAAGTTCGTTAGGACGGAGGGAATAATACATAATACATACCAAGATTGGCCTCTAAGCTCAAAGCCGTCACTTCTGACGCCGGGTTTGGTGGTGGAGAGGATGCCGTTGCCGTAGTCATGGCGTCCACCCAGGGACTCTGTTTCCGAATCCCACATCGCTAGTGAGAACTAGTGTGGAGAGAAACTTAGAGAGAGAGTGAGGATTTAGAGTAGTGTGAGAGAGAGATAGGGAGAAAGAGAATGGAATCCCACATGGGGGAATAATAGGGAATTATCTCTTGCTGTCGGCTCTCTCTCTCACTGATTTCAAGACTTTCCACAGGCTGTGAAGTAATGGGCGCAGACTAGCAATCTTGTTTTGTTTGGATCTATTTTTCATTTTCACTAATAACATTTGCCCATTTCCTTAACCATCAAAGCTCAGATGCTCTTTCCTTTAAGGTTACTTCCATCCCTTCCAACTCTCTCTCTCCCTACATATAGACATATAGTACACTGACTTATCACTATCCACGATTTTTCTGCAGATAAACAGAGGAAAAGTTGCAAGGACAAATGCAATTTATACTGCAGAAGAAAGAGGTCTTGCAATTTATGGCTATGATTGGAGGACAGGAGGAGAGGACCACCTCTTCTTTGGAAAAAAAAAAAAAAAAGTGATATAATTAAGCACTAGTGCTGGTAAAGATGAAACCAGAATCTAGCACTAATCTCGAAAGTGAGCTATATCTGTTACAAAAATAAATACTCTACATATTTGGATTCTTCGTATATCACTAATTAGTAATTTTCCTCCGACTTTGCAGTAATATAACTCAGTTTAATTTTACGGTAGTTTAATAGTAGAATTAGATTAAAGAATTCTAATATTATATATATTATATTACTATATTCATAATTTAGTTATGATTTTTTATTTTTTATTTTGTAGAGTTAATGATTTCTATATCAATTTCTAAGATACTAGAATATAAAACAACAACAAAAAATTAAAAAAAATAAATTGCTAAAGTAAAAAAATGACGAAGATACCCACGAATTTGGAAGTAACATATCATTTCTCTCTCTATATATAACTAATTAGATTCGATTTATAACTAACTAAACATAGACGCAACCAAAATTAAATCTATTTTTTGCATTGAAGCATTATATTATTTGCTTTCATTTTGCTAGATTTATGTATTTCTTTTCTTTTTTTAATTCTATTTTTATGGATATTTTCAATTAAACATCCATCAATTGTAAATGATTAATTGCACTCACCTTTTGACAGTGGGGTTATTTATACCAAATCTTATCATAGAATTGTATAAGTCATAGAAGTGTCCATCATAGAGTAGTATTTGCTACTTTACCATAAACTAAATGTAATATTTCATTCATTCTTCACAAGTTAAATCAAATTGAAAGAACGATACCAAAACATGTGGTCTACCATAAGCTAAATGTTGAGAGGGCCTATAGGCTAAAATCATGTGTGAGAACCGATTTGACTAACCCCTTCATGTCAATACTTTTATGCTTCTATTATGTTCTTGAAACTTTGTGAAATTGTCTCTCTCTAATGCGGTAATGCCAAATAAATGTTATTTATATTGTTTATTGTATCATTATGGTGAATCCATATCCAAAAATAAAAGGTGAAGAGTTTTGGGGAATGCCCAAAACAGAATTAAGTGGAGAGTTTTCTTTTCTTTTAACTTTATTTTTTGATACATCAGTTTAATATTATAATTATTAATTAGGGCTTATTGTAACCCATCAAATTATTTTTTTGGCTTTTGATTCACATTCTTAGTTAATTATATGAATTCTTTTTAAAGGGTGTTTACCATTTTTATAGCAAATATTCAATCCATTATATGCCTTCACATGCAAGGATGAAGATCATCAAAGTAAATGCTGTTACTTACTGGACTTAAATCAACTTTATATGTCAGCTTCCTATATGAATTAGTCAGTGTGGAACCATACAATTTACAATAACAATATTATGTCAGGTCCTTCAAGCATAGAACTATAAGATATCATTCGTGCAAACGACACGCTTTTATGTTATACCGTGAGAGTCGGGGCCGGGTTTCAGAAAGCTGTACAGAGGTTGCTAGTATTCAAGTTAGAGGAGCAGTCCTGCTGGATTTCCCGGGAGGGGCTACATATCCTGCTTCGTTTGGGTTCGGATATCTGAACATGTGAAATTGCTGCAGCTAACACATCAACCAAACCATCGCCTTCACCTACTTCACTCGAACTACCTGATCCTAAGCTTGAACTAGAGTCGTCACTGAGATTGTTAGATGACGTTAACCTTTTTCTCTCGGACTCTTTACCTGGGATACAAGTTAGTTGCCTTGAAGTCAACCTCACGCTGTTGTTGCTCGGAGCATAAGCCTTTAATGTAGGTTCTGTGTAGAAAGAAATCCATGGATGTTCTGTACAAGAAACCAAATGTTATCCAGGCATCAGCAAACAGCAAGATTAGAAACTCACCACAGCATAATAAGTAAAGCCAATATTTATTGTAAACATATGTTATCATTGGTTTTTTTTTTTTCCCTACATTTTTCAAGAATTACCAACTGATTTTAGGCTTTTTAGCCAACAGATGTTAAGCTGTATTGCCATTTAACTATACACTCGAGAACACTTAAGAGCATTCTCATGGAACCAAATGATTGGAATTAGTTGAAAGAGAAAATTAAGCTAGGATTTTATCCGAAAGAACTTATCAGAAGCATGGGAAAATGGAAGATAAGAAACCATTAATCATATTCTTCAAAGCATTCACAAAGTCATTGCAAGAGACAATGAAAGACTACACTCAGTTACCTTATGAAGAAAATAAAATATTATTGAAAGTATAGAGGGAAAGAAAAGATTAAACAATTCTAGGAAAGCAAGTGCAAAAAGTACCCACAGAAGCTACTTATCCAACTACGACTTGAAGCAACTGATGTTGTTCTACTCAGTGAAAGAAGATATATTTTCCAACTTTTCAGACATTTAGTTTCACCAATTTACCAAAAGAAAGGCATAATCTTCCAAATTCCAACAGACTATTTAGCATTCATGTTTCCTTAAACAGAGTTTGACTAAGTGGAAGAGAGGTTAAAAAAAGAGAAACATACTTAAAACCTCGTTTGCTGAAAACCTCGCTGATGTACTTCTGGTCAGCATTCTGGAGAGCAGATCACGAGCAGGTTGTGAAACAGACTCCCAACTACCACCAATAAAATCAAGTTTTTCTTTCTTAATGGCCCCAAACACTGTCTCCAAGGAATCACCTTTAAATGGAAGAGCGCCAACTAAAAGTGCATGAAGAAGGACACCAGCACTCCAAATATCCACTTTCTCTGAGTAATCTCCCACCAGAACTTCTGGAGCAACATAAGCCGGACTTCCAACAATGCCAGACAGTCTCTGACCTACAATGCATGGATATAAATATTTAAATTCTCAATATACCTCATTCTTTCTATATTTCTCCACATACTACTGCAGAAGCACTATTCATTAAACATGAGCAATAAATTAATAACAATCTAAAGATTGAGCATAAAAATAGATTTTCCTCGAAAGTTGCGCCCCATGAACACAGAAACCACTTTCTAGTCTCTTTGAGAAATTCAATTGAACCATATTGACTTATTCTGAGAATGTAACAATTTGTCAAAATATTCTAAATGCAATCACATGTTCCGCTCATGTTATAAAGGAAGTGCTATTCAAGGGGAACAATGTTCAACTTCGGTAAACTTTTTGCTTCTAGCACTATCCTGCCACTTTTACATCTAACTATAGCGAACATCGACAGGCTAGCAGATTTCTTAGAGAACGTGATATTTAGTTTATGCTGGTCTACTAATTGACTTTCCCATTAAATAGCTCAACTGCAGAGGTACTCCCACAACAAAATACTAACACGTGTCATTTAAATTAGAAATGGTAAAATGTGGAACGAACAAACAATGTTACTGCAAAGCAGAAGAATAATAATGCTAAGCTAACATGAAAAATAAAGGGTACTCACTCATCAATAACAAAAGAAATTTGTGGAAGTAAGAAAGTAGTTTGAAATCACAGGCCTACATTATACTAGCTATAGTCAGCTCAATGCTAGAAGTTAGTTAGGAGGTAAGCAAAACCTTGTCCAGATACTATAATAGGGAGTTGCACTTACAAGACAGAAACTTAAGAGAATAAAAGAAAACGAATTCCAACAGCAAGTACCATGTCGAAGAACTGCTCAGAAAAGACTGCAATATGTTTCAGCGACCACTGCCATAAAGCCCTAAACTTAAGTCAATAGATAATTTTTCAGTTAGCAACTGTCAGAGACCAGTTCAAAGTGAAAAAGATAATGAACTCACAAAAGAAGAGAAAATTAGTTAATGGGTTCTTTTTTTAGCAGGGGCGAAGGGGTAGAGGGGATTCGACTCAGCCTTGAGGACTGTCAGGGTGGGAAAAACATGATTGTTTAACCACATCCAGATTCAAAAAGTGATATATTAACACTATCAACTTAAAATTAATAAATATAAATGTTAAGAGACATTGGTATTACCATCTAAGATCCTCACAGCTAATCCAAAGTCAGCGAGCTTCATTTGTCCTGAGGATGTGAGGAGAACATTCTCAGGCTTAATGTCTCGGTGAACCACACCCATCTCATGGCAGTACCGTACAGCCAGCATCAACTCCTTAATCACATTAGCAGCCTTTCTTTCAGAATACACGCCTTCTCTAGCCATTTCATCGAGCAAACGTCCTCCAGAACATAGCTCCATCACAAGATAAAAAGATTCAGTATCCTCATACACTGCCTTCAGCGTCACAACGCCTCGATGCCCAGAAAGGTGCTGCATAATTTCCACTTCTCGATGCACAATCTCCTCCCCTTTCTTTAATGTCTTACATGCAAACTCTTCACCAGTAGCCTTACTCCTACATAACACCACTGATCCAAACTTCCCTTTCCCTATTGTCTTATCCTTATCCAGCTCGTAATCTTGGTTAATCTTCTTCTTCCTACCCAATCGAGTCACTGCATCAATACAACCGATTTTCCGCTTAAGACCTCTACCGGGTAACTCCAAGCTTGCAGCCCCACATGCTGGGGCAGTAGCAACTCCATTGATAACACTTCTCTTCGAATCAGCAATTTTCGAAACCACCCCTTCTCTACATTTCTTTTTCCGTCTCGAATAATCTTTAAGCGTCAAATGTGACCACCGGAATGCCAATTGTGTGTGCTCCTCGAAATCATTTTGGCACCCTATGGAGATCTCAGCTCCCTTTCTCTTCTTCCCCAAACACTCCATATAAAATCTATAATTGCAAGTTTGCAACCAGTCTAAACTATCATAGAGAAACTGTATCAACTGAAAATCACCCCTTCCTTTAAAATTAACCTAAAATTATCAACGACACACACTAGATTAGTCCCAAGAATACTCCTTTTCACCCACTTTCATCTAATAAAGTAACAACCCAACACCAAATAGAATTATAATCACAACCGATGTAACAAGGGCACCAATTCTTGGTACAATCCTGCAATTTAAGAGAATATGGTGTATCAAAAACAGTTCCGAGCACCCACATCATCAAAAAACCTAAGACGGAAAGCAACATAACAGCGATGAGATTCCGAAATTCATACCTTGAAATCTAGAACAAATCCTGTATTTTTTCCTTCGCCCCATTCGAAGAGAAGGGCCAAAATACAAGCGCTCTCTCTCTCAGGAATTTTCTAAAAGAATGTGAAGTGTTCCTAGAAAAATATCTCCCCAATTAATAAATGTAATTTAAAGTGAGAATGAATGGAAAGAAAGGGTGTCGTCGCCGGAAGGAAAAAGGATAAATTGGTCTTTTCGCCTACCCGAAACGACCCGCTGCACTGTAGAACTACAGAGCGCTTAGATTTCGTAGGGAGAATTACATTTATTTACGCTAAAAAGTAAAAACACAATTTAATTTTTGGCAGTTACGTAGTATTTGAACATATATATATATATATATATATATATATTTTTTTTTTTAAATTTCACTATCATATCTCATACTTGTGCATTTTTAGAGTATTCATTATAAATTTAATCATTTAAGTTCTCATAAGCATGAAATATTACGCAATTTGATCAAACTCATGAATTTTCTCCAACTTGCACTAAATATGGTAATTCAGGTGTTGCAATCCAACCCCAAACTATTCAGATCCCGTGTATCAGGTACCCGAATTTCCCGTTCAGGATGGAAGATGTAATGGGGTTTTTTTTTTTTTTTTTTCCTTCAAGATTGGGTACCCAACATAGACAGGGCAAACACCCCTACTTATTGATATATTTTTATTATAATGAACAATAAACAGTTTGACGTTATCGAGTACCAAATCAAGTGATAACATGCGGGGGCCTATCACGGGCTTCAGCATATTCTTAATTTGCAATACTATAAAGTAAACATAGAATTAGGTTGGATAAAATTAATAAATCCACCCTAATCCATCAATGTAAACACCTCATTGGAACAAATGAATCTGATTGTGCGCAACGCCCATTCTAAACAGCATCAGTGACCAACTTCTAACATACTTTCTCATAGTATTTCCATCATAGTTAGAAATTATCTTCATTGCCACAAGCACCAAACATTATCACTAAGGAAAAAAAAACAAAAAAACATTGTTTTCTTGATGAAAACTGTTGGTACAATTTTATTACCGTCACTTTCAGCTTCCTTAAACCTGTCTTCTCTTCAAACTACACTACAGCTACTGGCAACAAAAGAGTCCAACCGCATCACCCTCATCTCTATTCCTCCACAGAAACACATTCCTTCTCTCTGAGTATAGTACGAAAACTAGCTGCTGTATCTGCCATACCAATTTCCTCGAATGCTGCTAAGAGTTTATTACACATGGTGACATTGAACTCCGAAGTTGCAGATTGCTTCCATTGCTCGATTACTTCCCCAACGTCTTCTAAATAACCGAGAATCAGATATGATGAAAGCACGCATACATAGTTCCGCCCAGTCATCTTTTGTCCAGTCATCCTCAAAGATTTCCAGATTTGGTCAAGTTTATCCTTCTTCCCCAAGCCTCCATAGAGAATGATAAGAAAGTCGTAAGATATCAGTTCTTTCTGCGTAACACCTTTCTCACTCTCCACTAGAGTGCTCGAATCAGAACTCACTAGTTGAGTAGAGGTAATGTACAACTTAGCAAGTTTCTGGTATCTAATCCAACTTTCATCACAGCCAGAATCAGCAGTCATCGAATCAAGAATCGTCATTACTTCATCCAAATTCAGAGCTGAAGCACAAGAACTTACCCATAGATTATATGTGAATAAATCGGGAGCAACATTCTGAGATTTCATGTCTCTTACAATTACGGATACCTTTTCCAGCTGTCCAACAGACATGTATAAGGTCATTAGCTCATTGTATGTGATGGCGCCTAATGAGAGGTTTGCTTCCTTCATTCTTTCGTAGAGAATCTCCGCTTTCTCAACCAGCTTCGACGCAGCATAGCAATGAAGGAGAGCAGTGTATGTTTCACAAGTTTTTGCTGAGGAAGGCAGAGCTTCAAAGTAGCGTTCAGCTGCATCAATGCCAAAAACTTGGGTCATCAGGTCAATACGGACTGCATAATCAGAGTCGGATATGTGATACTCTTCATGACTAACAACCCACTCCGTAACCTGCAAGTTAAAGGTGTGTAAGACTTGTTCATTGCATTGAAGATTTGCAATTCTAAATTTAATTCAAAGGAAAATTATAGAGTTGCGTTGACTGCATTTGCTATTCTAAACTAGTCCTTGAGTAGTCGCCAGAAATAGGATGAGAGAAACAATCTGAAGTTCCAAAACCAGACCAAGATGTGGAGAAATCATCTAGTGAGCAGATGCCTCTCGGATATTATGTTAAACCGTAATTATCGAAGGATGATTCCAGCAACAAACTATATGATCACAATGGAAAACCATAAACTACATCAATGATCATTTAAGAAAACTATATCCAGTATCCTAGGCGACAACAGGATATAAAAGAAAAAAGTTGTATTCATGGCATTTATGAATGAAGATGTCTATCACTATTCTTTCAATAACCTCTCCTTAAGAAAGATGCAAGAATTATGATGTAAAACTCTTTTCTGTTATCGTTTTTTGGACTACCTATATAGCTACTATCTGTTGTCCACTCTGTGTAAACTCTCCTCCCAGTAATAGTTTGCAAATCAGGCTTTCTTAAGCACCTCTCGAAAATATACATAGCTCTAATGTAACTGGCATGCCACCACTTTCCAAATTTACTCATCTATAGGAACAAGCTTTTGGCTATAGAGCATATCATGTAATTATGCAATTTGGTTAAGGCTATCGACAGAATGCAACATGCTGACCTTTTATCCGAGAAACAAGAGGTGACTTTTTTTCTAAACAAAATATTTTTAGGTTAACTAAGGGTAATATATGAATCAGTTAATGAAAGAAAGATCTTGTGAGACCTATAAGGAGGGTTTTCATTTCTTCTAAAGTTACTCCAAATTCTTGGAGCTTAAGAATTTCACCAGATAGTTTCACAAGCAATACAAACTTATATATTTATCGACCGCCAAGAAGATCACCAAACAGCCTAATAGTGCAGAGTGAAGGTGGAAAACTACGAGAACACCAACAACAGAAGCTATACATGCAGGTTTCATGGTGCACTATAATTTACAACATAATCATGCAGAAAGACCATGACTTTTGATATTCTATAATCCACAGACTGTACACATTGGAAAGCAAAGGCGATTTTCCAATAAAGACTGTTCTCTATATGCAGTCCGATAATTGCATCCATCTTCAGCACAGATAAAATTATTGATTATCATACTTCAGTCAGTTCACATTGAAAAAGGATACGAATGTTTCGCGAACACCAGCTACATCTTCTTACAAATAAGGTGCAATAGATAATGCTAGCTTAATGGCGATCGAGGTTTCACAATCAGTTCAATTCACATGCTCAAAAATCAAAAGATCCCACCAGTGAAAGCAGCTAACACTTCACAAAACGAGGATCACACTGTAATCTTCTCTTAATTTCATTTTTCACCATTTCCTTTCGAACAATTTTGATATTAAATTTTAAAAACTGCACATAACCTTCATCGTCCTGATTATCAAACAACGAAAGTCGTCCCAATCTCTTCAAATTGCAGGTGAGAAGTAATAAGAACAAACAATTAAACTAGAAAGAAGAGGGAGATGTTTTGGCACCTCGAGGGCGTGCTTGAACCGGCGCGATCGCCTGAGATCTCTGGTGATGCTACGAAGATCGGAAAGGGGAATTGAGCGGCCTTCGCTAACCCATTTCTGCAGAACATTAGTGACGCTTTTCTTCGGGAGCCGCAGTCTGAAAATTCTGCTCTTCAAATCGTCTTTCTCATCTTCTGTGAATTCATCCACGCTCCCTTCCTGCGCGGCCGTGAGGGCTTCTTCTTTAACGGCTTCGATGCTCGAAGAAATGGATCTCCGCAGGGTTCTACTACTGTCTCTTCTTGCATTCCTACAAATTAAAAATTTCAAATTTTCCAAATGAAATTCACTGGGAATTAAGCAAGCAGAACTGCTAGCTGGCTATGACTGAGAGGGGAGAGATGTACCGAGTGAGAGTGTGGAAGAGGGTGCGAGCGGGAGCGGCCATTGATTTGTTCATAGACGGAAATGAGATATCTTTTCTTTTGTTTGGGTCCTTTTTTTTTTTGGCAAAATTTTTACTTATAACGGTCTCACCTATCCATTTTTCACTTTACTCAACAAAAATTATGCCTAATAAGATAAAAAATATAAATTGTACCAAACTTTTGCCATTTTGGACTAAAATATCATTAATTATTTTTGCTTTCCTTCAGTTTTTCCCCTACTTTTAGCTCCCTCTTTTAACTCGTTTTTTCCCCCCTTCTTTTCTTCAAAAAATATACACTCTCAGCTCGATTTTGCCCTTTCTCTACTCTTTTACTCATTTTTTCTAATTTCGTGAATATCCCTGACGACGTAATAAATTCGAAGAAATTGGGCTCGGCGCTGTGCAATTTTGGGCATCTAATTTTTAGGTAGCAAGTCATCGACTCCGGCAGCTGAGGTTCCTCAAATCTGTCTGTTTGAAAGATTGCATTCGATATGGCGGCGTTTGAATTGAAGGTGTTTTTTCGAATTTCTAGTGTTCTTTAGTGAATGATTTTTATCAGTTCATTAAATTATTTGGTAGGCTAATTTATCTAAATTTGAGTCTAGAATGTGAGTATTTTGTTGTTAAATTGTCATCCTGTGTAGCTAATTTAAGATGGGTAAGGTTGTATTTGAGTTGATTTTGAGTTGAAATAGAATTGCATCTGTCGGAACAGTTGGATCAATCGGGTGTAATAGTTCCAACTGTTCCGTGCATGCAGCATGGAATAATTGGAACTATCAAACGTTATTGTTCTAGCTGTTCCATGCTGCATGCACGGAACAGTTAGAACTATTACACTCGATTGATCCAACTGTTCCAATTACGATTGTGCCGGAATTTTGTTTTATTTAATTTGTTATCTTTCATTTCGTTGCTTGCAGATGGGGCCTAAAAACATATTGATTGCCTATGGAGGGGACTGGTCCGAAAAAGATAGAACTTACATTGGGACTGAAGAAGAATTGATTCCTATACCACCCACCGGCCCTATTTTCACAGATTTGTTGAGTATGATTCAAATCTGCATAATGAAAGCCAAAAGTAAGTATGTGTATAAACTAGTTGCACTGGTGGAGTCTGCGACCGGCCAAACTGCTAGAATGAAATTACAGATGATTTTGAACTAGTTTATGTTCTGAATGAGTTGTAAGCCCCTATATTATATGTTTCTACAGCCCCGATAAATGATGAATTATTAGAGGCTGTAAATGACCATGTAAAAAAGCTGGCTAATGGCATAAATCGGGTGACTAATGCTTCTGGGGTTGGGAAAACAGTCTTGGGTCGAGGTTTGGGAAGAAATTTGGATACGAATTTGAGTAGGGATTTACATACGAATTTGAACACGGCTTTAGATAGGGATTTGAACACGGATTTAGATAGGGATTTGGATCGAAATATGTGCAGGGATAGGGACATGGACATGGATATTGATAGGAATCTGGATCGTGATCTGGGCGGGAATTTGGACGTGGGTTTCGAATGGCAAGAGGATTGGGGTTTACATGATAGGGATCATGATAGTGAGGGTGATCATGACCCGTTCGTTGCGTCTGGAGACGGTGCAGAGGATGACATGGACAGCCTTGAAAATGTACCCATCGGCAACATTCGGCCTAATGTGGCATCTGTAGGTAGTAGGAATGATGCATTAGAGGGAGATCATGAGTATGTTGGGCTGTGGAGCATCCCGGGCGCATCGTTGCACATGAAACAACCTAAAGCACAAGACAATTTAGGTAATGAAGGCATTAGCGATAATACACTTTGTAAAGATGCTGTGTTTTCAAGCAAGAACAAATTGGTCACTATCTTGGGTTTATTTTATCTTGCTAATCACGTATCGTTTGATATGCCGCGTTCCTGTTCAAAATGATATGCTGCTTATTGCAAAAGCAAGAAAGATAATTGTTCTTTCGTCTGTCGCGCAGTAGCATTGGGTCAGGCATGGGTGATACAAGAATGGGCACCGCACACGTGCCAAAAAGATTTGAGATTTCATTCTGAACCAACCATATGCTCTAGGGTTTTAGGTGCATATTTTGTTCCAAACTTGTTGACAAAAGGTGTTGTGTTAAGGCCAAGTGATATCCAATCGATGGTGAAGAGGAGATTTTGGGCCAAGATCCAATATCAAACTGCGTTGGCTGCCAAAAATTATGCACTAACAATAGTGTATGGTGACTCCAACGATTCATTCAAAATGCTTCCGAAGTACCTATGGATGATAGAGCACACAAATCCAGGATCTGTTACCGAGATGAAAGTCGATGAGACTGGAGGTTGTTTTCAGTACTGTTTCATGGCTCTAGGTGCGTGTATCCGAGGCTTCAAGGCTTGTCGCCCTGTGATTGTGGTTGACGGCACACACCTAAAAGGGAAATACAAAGGCGTGTTGTTGATGGCTGTCACAAAGGATGCAAACGAGCAGGTATTTCCATTAGCTTTTGGGTTGGGAGACAAAGAGACTGATGAGTCATGGACTTGGTTCTTTCAATAGCTACGAGGTGCCTTTGGCTGTCTGGATCAATCGATGATCGTTTTGGACCAACACGCTAGCATCAAGAATGTGATGGATGTTGTATACCCTAGCGTACCTCATGGGCTTTTGTGTTTATCACTTACAAAAAAACATCAAGTACTGGGGAGATCATGTCATTGCTCTATTCCAAGCTGCTTCACATGCATACCGGGCTCGTGACTTTGACACTGCAATGAATAATCTTAAAGGAAACGCTCCATCTGCATATAATAAGGTGATGTCTGTTGATCCGAGTTAATGGGCTCGTTCTACGTCCCCTGTGCGCCGATATCTTTTTTCAACATCTAATGCTGCCGAGTGCTTCAATGGTTGTCTTCGATGGGCTAGAATTTTGTCAGTTTGTACTGTCTTGGAGTGTATTCGTTCTCTTATTAGGCAGTGATTTGTAGAACGGCGTGCTCTGGCTACCAGTTGAATTTACGAGTTGACTGATTTTGGGCAGAACAAATTGGGTAGATCAGCTGAGCTGAGTTCCACCATAAGTGTTGAAGCGATCTCTTTAACAAAGTTCAAGGTGTCTGCAGTGATGACGCATCACGTAGTGGATCTTGAGAGGAAGCAATGCACCTGTCTTATCTTCGATGTCGACTTGATTCCGTGCTCTCATGCTTCAGTAGCATTACGGTAATCATGCTCTGTTTGAAAAATTATTACTCGTTGTTTCTATCGGCCATGTTCAGTTGGATCTATTTACTTTATTGTGACAATTGTACCAAATGTATGTGTTGCTGGAACAGTTAGTACATTTGGTTCTACTTGTTCGAAAATAGTTCCAGTTGTTCCGCTTAATTCATGTTATCATAATCAGTGCATTCTATGTGGCATCCACACGAAGCAGTTGCCAATCCCATACGTCACTTCTTATTACTCTACCGAGTCACTACGGGAAATCTATGCGGGTGAGGTGATGCCGGTTCCTATGCCAGTTACTACCAAGCAACATCGCCGAGCACCATCCTGCAGTGCTTCTTCAACCTCCTCAAACTCCTGGTCATTGTGCTCATCATCAGCATGTCCATCTGCTTGTTCCACTTTATCCTCTGCATCTTCACTGGCTCATTCCTCTTCATCCTCGCCTGCTGCATCCTCGCCTCCTGCATCCTCTTCATCTTCACCGGCTCATTCATCTTCATCGTCAGCATGTTCTTGATCTTGACCTGCTTTGTCCAGCTCTTGTTCTTCTTCTACTCGTTCCTCATTGATGTATTTATCATCCTGGTCTTGTGTTTCCACGCCGTCATTTTCTTGTTCACCTTCATCCGCTTCCATTCCGTGCTCAGTCATGGGTGCTCGTTCAACACTCTCCGGAAATAATAGAGATGTCATCCTCTGCACCACGATATCTGTTACTTTCTAGGCAAGTATGTCGCTCCCCTCAATCTCCTTCCGGGCTTTCTTCGAAATCCCTTCAACCAACGCTCGCCACCTTTTCCTCGTCAGAGTGTAAACGGCTTCATCTCTGTCGGCTGCCTGCTCTTCATCGTGCTCTGCAGCTGCACTGGTCCCCTCTGGCACCTGGGTTGACCTCGGTGGGGCTGGAAGGCGGGCTATTTGTGGTTGGGCAGCCATTCCTGCCCCTGCCCTCATCTTCACTAACAGATTTGTGTCGTAGGTAAGGGCGAACGGCGTCCCTTCGGGCTCAACATACTTAACAAACTTCATATTGATCTCCTTGTGGTCAGGCTCCAACCGCTCTTGAACCTTCAACGGAATACATACCATATCATTAGATAGAGATACCAAAACAACATGGAATGCATTGTAACAGTAAATAGTTCCAATTGTTCCAAGTTGTAAGATAAAAATAAAGCTGTAGGACTTGGAACACTTGAAACTATATGAAAATAGTTCCAAGTGTTCAAGTCCTTCAACATACAAAACAAACAGTTTTAACCCCAGTGATATCAATCTCTGCATAATTCAATTTTTTATCATAGGTGAACCGCAAGCCACGAGGACGATAATTTTTGGGCAGCCTTCCCCCAAATGACCTTCCCAAGTCTGGGAATGCCTCATAAATCCAGCCCTACAAATAACAAATAAATTTTAAACATTTAATAATTTGATAAAACTTGTAATAAATGTGCTAATGTAAACACACATACCAGGAATGCCATAGTGTTCCCATTCAAGGGATACAATTTCGAAGGAATGTTATCCTTGACACCTTTCAAACATTTCAACAAAATTTGGAAGAAGATGCTGCCCCAGGGGGGCCTATCACATTCTTTGGGTTGCTCAATCAACGCCCATACCCACTCTGGAACCTTCGTGTTGCTGGCGTCCAGGCCGAGTATGATGTGAGCAACGATAAGAACCTGGGAAATCTTCAAGCAGTCCTCAGCATCCACACGCTCGAAGTTTTTCTTCTCCCTATACCACGTCCATAGTGAGTTTGGAGAAATAGGATTGTTGTTGAAAATCCATGTGTACACAGAGTCTTCAGGTATGGGATGATCAGCGTAGGGATCAAATCTCGATTTTCTAAATCGTAAGCCAGTCATTAATGCAAACTCCATTTGACCGAACCTCACCATCGTACCATTCACCTTGTAGTATATAACCGTTGGATATGGGTCTGGCTTTTTTATAGCTTCCTTCGTCACAAGATAATGTATGCATCTACCAGATTTTGTAATAACATCGGGGTATCGCATTATATCTTTAAAAACAAACTTCTCCATCACTTCAAGAATTTCTCTATCATGTTCCTCCAACAACCTCTTCTTTATGTATTTAATTATGGTCTCTTTTCCACTTAAAATCAACTTCCAACTATCACCATCGTCCATGTGCTCCCTCGAATAAGTCCATTAAACCTTCAAAAATATAGTATAAAATGTGAATATACAGTTGGAACTATTTCAACAGTTGGAACTAATTAGGGAAAAGTTAGAACTATCGATCAAACAACACAAAGTGTTCCAACTTGAAACAGACAAACCACCGAAAAACCGCCAAGAAACCACCCATAACCACCGGAAAACAGCCAAGGAACCACCCATAACCACCCACAACCGGAAAAAAAACAGAGAAGAATGACTAAAAAACATAGAAGAATTAATTTTGATAGAACTATCGACCAAACAGTGCCAAGTGTTCCAACCCGAAACAGACAAACCAACCAAAAACCGCCAAGAAGCCACCCATAACCACCCACAACCGCCAAAAAAATAGAGAAAAACCACTAGAAAGTAGAGAAGAATTATTTTTGATAGAACTATCGACCAAAGAGTGCCAAGTGTTCCAGCCCGAAACAGACAAACCACCCAAAAAAACCACCCAGAACAACCAAAAACCGCCAAAAATACAGAGAAAAACAACCAAAAAATGAAGAAGAACCACAAAGACGAAGAAAATGAAGAACATTACTGCTGCACCACACAAAAATACCCAAAAAAATGACCAAAATATCTAACGATATTATGCAAATCAGCCAAAAAATCAAAATTTAACAAAACTTCTGCTTGCATATTGCGATTTCAGCATAAAATATAGCAAAATAACATAAATTGAGAAATAAAGAACCAATATTCTTCAACATTCTTTAAAGTAACTAGAAAAACCTTCAAAAAGTAACAAAATTCACAGAAACCCATAATATTCTTCGAAATCAAGAAAACCCGTTCGGATATAATACCTCTTGAACTTGTTCGTCGTGATTTGAACTCGACGCGGCCATTTTGGAACTATTCAACGGCGGAAACGGATGTCAGAGTTGTCGCGGCGGAACGTCGGCGGCTGGGGCTTCAAAAACCGTAGACTCGTCACCTGCAATTTCGAACTTCAAAGAATGGAAGGCGGAGAGAGAGAAAGCAGATGAGGGTTTACTTGTGAAATGAGGAAGTTGGAGAGTCGCTGCAGTTTTGATTACACTGAAAGGCGCGACTATTGGATTGGGCAAAAAACCACCCCATTTTTGAATTTGAATTATTGAGGGCAATTTGGTCTGAAAATAGAAAAATTGGGTATAACTTATGTAACTTAAGTTTGTAGGTATAATTCTTGTTCACTAATTGAAAATGGGTATCACAAATAATGCCCCAAAATTTTAAGCACCTGCATTCAAATTAATACTCAAAAATTTTCAGTAAATGTAAAAAGAAAATTAATTTGTCAAGGGGCAACTAATAAAATAGTCACTTTGGAATAGTAAAGATAAATAATAGTCACAAAGATAAATAAAAAAAAAGATAAAAAAATAGCCACTAATAAATTTCGTGAATTGCTTATTTTTTTCACTAATTCACGAATTCACGAAATTGAATTCGTGAATTTAGGCATGTTTTTGAGTGAATTCACGAATTTGGGTGAATTCGTGAATTCAGACATTTTTTGTAAGTAATTCATGAATTGAGTTTGTAAAATTTGTGAATTGCCTTATATTTTTAGAGCAATTCACGAATTTAAATTCGTCAATTAGGCAAGGGCGGAAGTATTATGGTAAGAGTGGTTATTTATTTATTTTTTTTATCTTTTTTATCCAAGTGACTATTATTTATCTCTACTATCTCAAAGTGATTATTTTTGCCTATTTTTCCATTTTTGTCAAAGTAATGATTGTGGTAACCGGTCCAGTTCCGGTTAACCGTTTACTGGATAAAACACTTTTTTAGAAACCGGTACTGGTACCGAATAAATAAATCGGTTCCTGGTTTGGTACCGGTTTTACCGGATTACCGGTTACGGTACTGCTTTTCTTTAAAAAATTCAAAATATGTTTTTTTTTTTCTTTTTTCTCTTAATGTCTAAAACAAATACACATTGAAAAATCATAACTTCATAATTTTTAATATACTAAATAAATATAAAATTAAGAACAAATCATACATAAAAATCAGAAATCCAAAAATTTCAATCGAAATTCAAATAAGAAAATCCAACATAAAATAAATGTTTAATTGTTAAAAATCAATAAAATTTATATTAAAATACTTATATAATACTATTATTTTATAAAAATATATAAAATAAAATAATTTAACCGGTAAACTGGTCCAGTACCGGTTAACCGGGTATCAGAATTATTATTCATGGGCAGAACCGGTTACCGGACCGGAACCGGATTAACCGGAACTCGGTTCTCGGTTACCGGTTCGGTACCGTAACCCGAAATACTGGATTACCGTTTACCAACCCTAGTAATGAAGTTTATGAAGGGATCACTATATCGAAACCGAACCAATTTTGCCTCGGATCTGAATTGGTTGTTGTAATTAATGCAATTAATTCACATATAAATCGGGATGTACCTTCGAGCTCGGAGATGATAATCTACAGGTCTAGATTACTAGAGTGATATCCCGTTTCTCGTGCTCGAACAACAGAGTGGGCGTTGAAATCGCGATCGGATCTTGAAATCGAGATCGGATCTCTCTCTCTCTCTTTGAGATTCTCTTTCAAAGTGCGTGTTATGATATTGATTTTATGATTTGGTCAAACCTAATCCCTATTTATAATTACTTATAAATATACCCGAGAGAGATTCTGTGTGTGTGCTTTAATTAAATAATAATTAACACACATTGGGCTTAAGTGCAAGCCTTGGCCCAAATTGGCCCAACTGAGAGTAAGTAGGCGCCCCACCTAGGGTTTCTCTCCCTATGTGGAGCCACTTGTGGGCCCATGGCTCACAAGCCAGCTCTCTTGGTCCAAACCAGCTATTGGGCTCAATATTTAACTTATGATCCATCCTGAGATGTTTGGGTCACTCCAGGGACCTAGATACTAGACAAAGTTAGGCCTTACTTAATTAGATAATTACTATGCTCTCCCCTAGAGCATTTATCATAATTAGAGCTATAACTCATTCCACTAAAGAGTTACAACTGAATCACCACTCTGTCCTGATTACGTAGATCGGGGCTGGTATTTTGCTTAGTACGATCCCCGTGTTTAAGGATCCTGATATCCGTTAATTAATTAGAGCTCGTCTGACTGCTCTCAATTAATTAACCTCTTATACTTCCTTAGGTAGTACCCGTTCAACCTTATTATTATACCTTGATATTAATCAAGCTTGCAAGATGTAATATCCCGATCTTTATCTATATATATAATTATATGGATAGTCTATATTTTTATGAGATTTTTTCATAATTAATTGATATAGATATAGTATATACGTTAGATATATAAAAATGCACGCATGAATTTAATATATATTATATATATTAAAGTACATCTATATCTATATTATGTATTATATAATTAGATGCAAAATTAGTTAAGATATAGGCTTACGTAAACTAGTATCATTATAGTATTGTCATGCAAAGTAAAATTTATGTATATATACATATATGTATGTTAGGTGTGTGCATGACTTTTACACTACTTAAATTATTATTATAATTCTATTAGTTAATTAAGATAATTAAAATACAGGATTATATATATATATATATATATATATATATATATATATATATATATATATATATACTATAATAGTGCCCTAAACACGTGCATGCATGCAGTAATACAAGAATTGTATTTATAAATATTTTATATTGTATACATACTTTAGAACGTACTATCAATTACGTGCATGGATACATTATTTTATAAATTATATTTATATATATGGATAAAGTCTAAGTATATGTTTATCAAGAATTCATGGCAGCATGGTGAGTCTCTGAAACGTGGCACTTAACCAACACATATAGCTTTGGTGAATATAGCTTGTAGGCTTAGGTGTAAAAATCTAAATTCATGACTAAGCATATCTTTTTTACCTATAAATACGAATGTGAGATTATGAGTTCTTATTCACCTCAAATAATACTCCATTATGCGAAAACTTCTAGCCACTAATCAAGCTTAGATTATGTCGTCTAAATTCCAAGGATTCTGTCTGCAATCTTAGTCTACAAAATAGCTTATCCTTTCTTAAGGCTCAACAAAAGAAGGTTATAATACAAGTTAGAGCTATTATCCAGATTGCTTCAGGTTACAGGTGGGTCCAAAATGTTTTCAAAGCATGCGATGTTTTAAATTTCGTTTTATGTTAAAAATGCAATTATCCATAAAAATATTTTGTGTGTGTGTTCCATGAAATGACTTCATGGATCGATCGAGATTCATCGTTAGTATCAGATATACTAACTTTGAATTGTGCGCACCCCGGTTACATACGATGCCTTGATCACGTCGTATGCTAACTAATGGCGAATTCCTTGAGTTTCGACTTAGGTTTTCTGCAAGTACTGGGATTATTTAGGGTTATGGCCCTGGACCCGGTCTAGATGAACCAAAGGTGATTTGTAGCCTTGGTTGAGTCCAAGAATGAACATCACACACCCCAAAATGATATTTGTATTTTCAAGAGTTGTTTTCTGCAAGCCTCTTGATATACCATGTATGGATAAATTGCTAGTTTTCAAAATGCTTGCCAAAAGGGCATGATCCACTGAGTTCTCAAGTACTCAGCCCAAAACTCTTTCAAATATTTTCAGGTCTGGAAGCAGGTGATGTGCAGCAAGGCTGAGGCAGGGGATTGTTGCAGGGTTATTAAGTTTCCGTTATGCTATTTTGCTTAAAACTTTGATAACAAGACTACTAATTTGGTAATAATAAATAAGTCGAGGGCGTCATCTTTCAACCCTCTAGTTATATAATATGGTTTCTTTGTTTCCTAAACTTATTTCTCTCTTCCCATTTTACTTATTGTTGGATGGAGAGTGCCGTGTATCAGTTCCTTTTGGAAGCTCGAATTTTATCCCATTTTTCGAAGTGGATGTCGACTCCTCTAGTTTACTGAAAGCCGGTTTACCCCATCTTTTACTTTATGCAGGGTGAAGAGTGTCATGCAATGGTTCCACTTGGACGCTCGATTTCCTACTCACTCTTAGTAATTCCAATGTGTCATAGTAGATGGTCGACTCCACTTGGCGACTTGACGCTGGTTTACCCCACCATTTTCATTATAGTCTCGTTTTACATTTAAGATACTCGTAAAATGGTCATAAATTAATATTATCCCTTTTCTTCCCCGCTTCTTTAATCCAACCCCCGTCACACCCCATTTCACAGGAATCGGAGCGTGACACAAGACTTAGTATAATAAACATTATGAACTCCCTAAGAGGATATCTCAACTTAAACGGACATGGTGTCTCGATACAACTAACTAGACATCATATGTGCCTCAATGTTACCCAAGATATAAGGAATTGAGGAACCTTACAAGTCTCGTACCGAATAAGTTAAAGCAACAGTGAAGAAGTCGCATATACCTAATAGCTTATCTGGATTAAGATCAAGCTACTAAGACCTGAGATCTTTAGTTCTTCACCTCATTATAAGGGTCAGTCTAGAAGAACATTATCTCTCTGCGATCCTATCAATATGTTCCACAATATCAGCATAACTAGTGATTGAGACCCACCACTACTGTTAATGTTGCAGTCTAAACCGATAACTTTGCCCAAGTTATCTCGACTGTGATAATCATTTATATCTCATGAGTCACCGAAATACGTGATCCCCTCCAGACGCAGCTGACACGTTAACTAAAACATGAGATAATGGACTTTTTCAATCTCAACTATATAATGTCAGATAGGTGATTGTAAACAATGGAATAATCTTTGCATACACTAAAATACTGGTTTTGCTTTAGGTATAAAAAATCCCAACAATCTCCCACTTATACTAAAGTAAAACATTTTAGTATACCATGTGTCTACAGGAAAATACTTTATGACTATCCATGTTATTCACTATTTTAAAACAGCTTCTAGACATACTTCTCCCACTTATACTCAAAAATTTTACTGTGGGAGGCTCACTAAGACAATGTCAGCCACGTGCTTAGGAAGCTCTTAACATGTTACACTTAGTGAAGGATCTTGTCATATTATGTTCCTCAAGTACTTCTCTCTTGAAACCATTTAATAAATCCTTGAGTGGTTGTCAACCACGCGGTACTAGCAATTTCTTCGTTTACTTCTACTCATCCAATCCCCAAATTCCCAATTCCCAGAAATCAACCACCCTTATATCTATCGGAGGTCCTCTCCATATACTACCCCCTCGCCGGCCGCCTCGTCGGGAACCGCTGCGTCGACTGCAACGACGGTGGCGTACCTTTCTTCGAAGCCGAAGCTGACTGCAATCTCTCACAAGTCATCACCGATCGAGACCCCCACAAATCTGAAGAAATTCCAACCTTACAACACCGATGGGCCCCAAGATTTTTGCATGGCCGTTCAAGCCACCTATTTCCGCTGTGGCGGCCTCGCCGTCGGAATCCTCATCCTGCACAAGATCGTCGACGCCCTATCCTGCATCTCCTTCGCCAAAACCTGGTCCGCCGCCGCCAGAAACGGGCACCTCCATGGCCTGCTGGATATCACCGCCGGTTTTCAGCCAACTAAGGGATTGATTGAAGAAGAGGTCACAGCAAGAATCTTCACATTCCCCTCCTCCAAGGTAGCCGCTCTCCATGAAAAGTACTCCGCCGCCGCCGCCGGCGGTCGTATCGGTCGTTCGGAGGCGGTGTCGGCTTATATATGGACACAGTTCGTATCCGCCGCGGGTATTAGATCCGACCCGGATAAGATATGTATCGTGCAGAATGTAGTAAATCTACGGACCCGGGCCGACCCGCTGCTGTCGGAATACCATTTCCGTAACATAGTTTGGACTCCGCAGGTGAAGGCGGGAGCCGAGGACAGCGGCTTTGAGATTGTGGGAAAAGTGCGGGAAGCCGTGAAGGCCATCGACGGCGGCTACGTGGCTCGGCTGCAGAGCAGTGAGAAGCTTTTGGAAGAGATAACGGCGGCTCATCGAGCTTATAAAAGCGAGGTGGTTAGGTTCATCTTCACGAACATATGCGGGTTTCCATTGTACGAAGCGGATTTCGGGTGGGGCAGACCCGACCGGGTCGGGCTAGGTGGGTTCCCGTTTAAGAATACGGTTATTTTTATGGGTACAAAATGTGGGGGTGGAATAGAGGCGTTGATTAGTTTGACCAAACAAGATATGGAGAAATTTGAAGCTTCTATCGATCGAGATGCAAATGTTGAAGACTGAAGAGTAATTTGTAATGAAAATTAATTCCTGTATATTTGTGTATTTGTCGTAGCTAAATTTTCAGCTCCATTTTATCAATGTATTAACTTGTTGTGATGGTTCGTAGGAAGAAATATAATCTAAGTTTATATTAATATACGCAAAACAATGAGCATCAGTCTACAAAATAAAAGCCAAAGCTAATAGTAGTATCAAGTTTTAGTTTATGATAGATATATATATAGAGAGGTTTGAGTTTACAAAATTCAACTAAAAATACGTTTTATAATAGCTTTATAATAGCAATTCAGTTTGCAAAAATTGATTATACAAAAAATCGATATCTTATAGTCCATGCGATCCAAAAGATAATAGAGCAACCATGTAAATGTAGGAAATGGAGAGATAAGTTCAAACTTGACAATATATCAAGCTAGCGAAAGCACTGATCCAATAGAAATGCTCTCCTATTCACATTAAGCAGACTTAATGTACCCACGCCTTTAGGGTTTAGCTTTTTTAGTAGGATCACCATAGCTAGGAGAGCATTACTAATTGATCCAATTCCAGCAAAATAAATAAATAATAAAAAAAAAATCCAATAGATAGTTGCACATTCATGATTAATTTGTAAAGAAGAATAACAAAAATAAAAAACAGTTTGAAGATTGCATTCAAAATCTCAATAACGATAAGGAAATAGTAGTCAAACTTATCTTTAAAAGCAAAGAAATGTTTGTTCATACATTATTGCAATTAATGCAATAGAATACTCCCTCTTCTTTTTTCTTTTCTTTTTTTCCTTTTTTTTAAGTATCTCAGCCACCAAATTACACATACCAAGAAAATGTATAAATTTTACATTTTAACTTTATTTATTATTATCTTTTTCTGAGCACCAATTTATATATAACATTAATTATAGTGGTAAAATTGAAAAAATGTAGCTATTATGTTATCAAATTCCAAAATGAAACACTTAAAAACAAACAACAAAAATAGTAAATAGGACACTTAAAAAAACGGAGGGAGTATATATATAATGTTAGAAATGATCATAATTGACATGCATGGAAGTCGAAATAATATATGGGCGCTTGGGATAAACTACCCTTTTAAAACACTTAATGTAAAAAATACCCAAAAAATAACACTAATGTAAAAACTACCTTACATAATAAAATAGTGTATTGTATGGACCCCATTTTTTTTTTACTCTCTCTCGACAGTCTCGTACCCCCCACCCCCGAAATATGTGCTGGTCTTTTTTTGTATTTTTGTTGTTTTGATTTATGTTGTTTTGTATTTTGTGTTGTTTTGATTTTTGATTCTTCTTGTTTAATGTGTGTCGATGGGTTGTGTGTGTGTGTCTTGTAGCTAATAGAAATGAATATTTATATTATTCATCCTCAATATATATGGACAACATACCCTAAACCCAAACCACAACACCCATACACACTCTCAAAAAACAAACTCCACCGTCGCCCCCTAAAAAAAAAAATACTATCGTAGCATAACACTCAAACTTTCAACCTCCCTCCCCCTTTCCTGAAGCTTTCAATTGCACCGTAGTAATGACGGCACAATACGTAATCAACGACGAGCACAAAGACCACTTTGTGTTGCCGGAAAATGAATCGGGGATCTCCGTCGAAGTAATACCACGACGAATATCGGTATGTTTTCCGGCGAATGTAGTATTAATTTTTTGTTATGAATTTAAACTGTATTATTTGTTATGATTTAATTAGAAATTAATTCATTTATTGATTTTTGTTTGAAATTAATTGATTATGTGATTTAATTCGAAATTATTAGAAATTTGTAGTGTTTGTAATGTTAAAATTTATATTTAGGTTGAGAAAAAAAAAAATTGGGCATAGCCGGCCGGTCAATCGGACGCCGGGAAACTACCGTCCAGTCGAGTATTCCGGTCGCCGGAAGAATCACTTATCCGGCCATCCGATGGACCGGCCGGTTATGCCCGAAAATTGCCCTATTTTTTATTAGTATGGATAATTAATCACATGTTTTTTATAATTTTATTAAGTTGTTTATTAATTTTTGTTTAAAATTAATTGATTATTATTTTGTTTAAATTAATTCCCTTAAGTGATTTAATTCGAAATTATTAGAAATTTGTAGTGTTTGTAATTTTAAAATTTATATTTAGGTTGAGGAAAAAAAAGAACATTTTGGGCATAGCCGGCCTGTCAATCGGACGCCGGAAAAACACTGTCCGGTTGTGTATTCCGGTCGCCGGAAAAATCACTTTTTCGGCAACCAGAATGACTGGCCGGCTATGCCCGAAAATTGCCCTATTTTTTTATTAGTATGGATAATTAATAACATGTTTTTTATAATTTTATTAGGTCATTTATTAATTTTTGTTTGAAATTAATTGATTATTATTTTGTTTAAATTAATTCCCTTAAGTGATTTAATTCGAAATTATTAGAAATTTGTAGTGTTTGTAATGTTAAAATTTATATTTAGGTTGAGAAAAAAAAGAATAAAATTTTGGGCATAGCCGGCCGGTCAATCGGACGCCGGGAAACCGCCGTCCGGTCGTATATTCCGATCGCCGGAAAAATCACTTTTTCGGCAATCAGAATAAACGGCCGGCCATGCCCGAAAAATTACCCTATTTTTTCTTAGTATGTATAATTAATCACATATTTTTTATAAATTTATTAAGTTGTTTATTAATTTTTGTTTGAAATTAATTGATTATTATTTTGTTTAAATTAATTAATTATGTAAATAATCAGTTGGTTAATTTAAATTTATCTTTTTTTTACAGGATTCTCCGGCGCCATGGTACCGTCGAAGCAATTTGATCAACCGGAGATTTGATGTTGGCAACTATTATAGGATTAAAATTTTAGAAGATATCAAGTTGGCACTGAGCGAGGCATATTGAGGTGGTGAATTGGTCGATTAGTTTCAGTTGGGACCTTTCGGACACTTGCTCGATTGGAAGCCGGGGCAGAACAGTAAACCCTTGCTCCACTCTGTGTTATCTCGAGCTGTCGTGACGGAGGTGGGAATTTGGTTCCACATTAGGGGCCAGTACGTAGAGTACACCATTCAGGACCACGCTCTGATCACAGGGTTGAGATTTGGCCCTACAGATTTTGATCCCAGGATTCAGAGGGAGCCAAGGGCATCCCGTTTTTTTCAAGACATCTGTGGCGGCCATGGTCAGAAGGCGGCACTATTGCACTCCCATTTGGGAACACTCACGTCTGAGAATGATCCAGACGGGCAACTTCGATTGAAGCTGGCGAACTTGTTGATGGCCAACTATTTTATCCTCGATCATGACGGGCAGGCTCCACCCTACCAGTGGTTGTGGGAGTTGATCGACGACACTGATGAGTTCAATTCTTTTCCTTGGGGTGCGTACTCCTATAAGACCTTGCAGTACTACTTGAGGATGTTTCAAGCGAGGTCCAGGAAGTATCACATTTATAGGCCGGCATAGGCACTGATGATCTGGGCTTACGAGGTGATGCCAGGGTTCGGTGAGCAATTTGCGGATAGGGCTTCCACGACGGACGTGCCGAGGTGTCTCAGATGGAGATTCCGCAATACTTTCACCGGCGTGTCCGATGCAGAGCTGTACGCGCGGTTCGATGATCCGATGCAGAGCTGTGGTTATTAAATACTTAAAATATGTCAACTTATATTAATTATGGTCTTTCCATCACTATGTAGATTGTCATTCCATGGGTTATTGAACGTGGCAACCGATATGTTGTTTGTTTTGTCCTCCCGGAGAAGAAAAAAGTTCTTGTTATGGATCCGTTGTATTGGGATCTCACCGGAGAAGAACAAGGATATGTTCAATAGGAATTGGAGCCATTGAGATTCCTTTTGCCACTTTGGTTAACTGGTGGGCTTTATTGGGCCTCGAATGTTCATGGTTGGCGGGATAAGGCACACTCCTTTGAGTTTGAATATGCTCCGAGTGATCAAGTCATTACAAGTCGTCGGGAAAACAACGATGGTCCAATCGCCATAATGAATATCGAGCGCTGGATTAGTGCGCCGGATCCCCTCAAGGTAGGTCTGGAAATCATGGTCGTCGTACGTATAGGCGGCATGTTGGAGCTGGATGCCTATATTTTTTCCGTAGATGGCGAGATTTTTGGCAAGATGGCAGTAATAGAACCCGTGCTTAGATGCGGGGAAGATCTCTCGGATAGCATGTATGATAGACGTGTGTTGATCGGAGACGAACAACGTACCCGGACATGGACCATATACCTCTCGGAGGCATGCCATGAACTAAGTCCACGATTCGTTATCCTCAGTCAGCCCTATTCCGTACGCCAGTGGGAATAGTTGCTCATTCGCATCCCTCGCCATAGCTACAAATATTAACCCGTGGGCCTTCCCCTTGAGATGCGTGCCATCAACAACAATGACTGGCCGGATATATCTATTTCGCCAAGCGAAACGCTTAGCGCCTAGAGCAACAAAGACTTGTTTGAACCGGCCATCCTGGCTAATCTCGTGATGGGTGATCGTTTCCGGATTAGTGAGCCTCAGCATGTAAAGGTAACTGAGCAGATCGTTGAAGGAATCCTTGTGTTTGCCATATATCATCTCGATCGCGGCCGTCCCTTCAAGCACACATCGTAGTTGGCATCGTTGTTGAACTCGGATTTCAGCTCGTTCTGAATAATACGGGGCTTTATTATTTCAGCATCACGGAGCAATCTTTTCACGAATATTGAACCGATCACCAACGCATGGATCTTCCTCACATGAGTGGTATCTGTTAGACCTACCTCATCGCATGTGTGCTCCTCGTCAAATATGTTAACAGTTCAAGGCCCGCCTTCGTTAGTGAGATAAAGTCTGAAGGGGCAATCTCCGGATAATTTGCATACCATGACCATTCTTGTCTTATCTGATTTCGCGACCAGGTATTCTTTCCTCCTATTCAAATGCCATAAACCCACTGCGATCCAGATTTCATCCTTGGAGAAGAAAACTGAGGTCCTCGAGCGCTCATCAACATTCAAGAGATCATCGTGATACACTAGTGAATCACCGGGCCGGGCAGGGACTATCGGGACAAGCCAATTACTCATGTGCTCCGTGTCCGAATCGTACTCCTGTTCACCATCACCAGGATTTGGGAACATCATCCTAAGGAGTTTCTACATACCCCCTTCCTCTTGTATCCAAGTGGTCCACTCCGCGAATAAGGCCCTGTTAAGCTGCCTACCATCATGGTATAGATTGGTCTCGCCCTCGCTCTCCGAGGTCTCCGAGTTCTCTTCAAGTTCCGGGACATAATCTTCGTCATGTATTTGCTCTTTGTCGTGCTCGACTGATTGATTGAGGCCTGTAATGTTACCTATTTCTGGGACGTTGTTGCTTTGTCCGAGATACTCGTCCCCTACCCAGTTGCTAGAAGTAACAACCCTCCCGACTTCATCCAGGTATGCCCGCCAATCGTCGGTGCCATGGCTGAAAAAATTATTTGACCCCCCGTAAGCCTGCGATTGATCGAAGGTAGGGATATATGGAGAGGATGTCTCGACGTATGAAGATGATGCCCCGGCATGTGAAGAGGATGCTCCGTCTTTCGTCTTCACTAATATCGTTGGTATAAAACCATTGCATAATTCTTGTAATTTATCGTCACTCGTCAAACATGAAATCGCATCACGTCCGCGGTTGTTCTTCCTTATATAAAAAAGATCAAAATCGGAGCCCGCCTGGTTGCAATAATGAGATATGAGGTATCTCAAGTTGTAAATTGTTATCCCATAAGATACTGATAATAAGATATTGACCTCATCGCCACCTTCATAAGAAGAATCATCCCAGATACCCTCGTATTTAACATTGACGTAGATCTCAGCCATCTGTAGTCAAATAATTATAACTTAATTATAAAAATTACATATAAATATAAAATGAATAAATTAAACACATAAACATATACTAATTTCGTTAGGAACATCACAAATATATACTGATTTAATCCATCACATAAAAGAAATAATTTAAACAAAATAATAATCAATTAATTTCAAACCAAAATTAATAAACGAAATAATAAAATTACAAAATACATGTGATTAATTATCCATACTAAGAAAAAAAAGAGCAATTTTCGGGCATAGCCGGCTGGTCCATCAGATGGCCGGAAAAGAGATTTTTCCGGCGACCGGAATACACGGCCGGACGGCCCTTTTCCGGCATTCGATCGACCGGCCAGATATGTCCGAATTTTCCTCTTTTTTTTCTAAACCTAAATATAAAATTTTAAATTACAAAAACTACATATTTGTACTAATTTAGAATTAAATCACATAAAAGAATTAATTTAAACAAATTAATAATCAATTAATTTCAAAAAATAATAATAAACGACTTAATGAATTTATAAAAAACATGAGATTAATTATACATACTAAGAAAAAATAGGGCAATTTTCGGGCATAGCTGTCCGGTTATTCTGATTGCCGGAAAAGTAATTTTTCCGGCGACCGGAATACACGACCGGACGGCGATTTTTCGGCGTCCGATTGACCAGTCAGCTATGCCCAAATTTTTTTTTCTCAACCTAAATATAAATTTTAACATTACAAACACGACAAATTTCTAATAATTTCGAATTAAATCACATAAGGGAATTAATTTAAACAAAATAACAATCAATTAATTTCAAACAAAAATTAATAAATGACTTAATAAAATTACAAAAAACATGTGATTAATTATCCGTACTAAGAAAAAGTAGGGCAATTTTCAGGCATAGCCGGCCGGTCCATCCCGTGGCCGGAAAAGTGATTTTTCCGGCCACCGGAATACGCGACTGGACGGCAGTTTTCCGGCGTCCGATTGACCGGCCGGCTATACCAAAATTTTTTGGTTTTTTGTCTGAGCCTAAATATAAATTTTAACATTACAAACACTACAAATTTCTAATAATTTCAAATTAAATCAATTAAGAGAATTAATTTTCAAAATAAATCAATTAGTAAATCAAAATAATAATCAATTAATTTTCAAAATAAATCTATATACTGATTCCTAAACATATAAATTCATTTTCATAAATACGACATGTTATGAAAATTCAATTAAATTCCAAAATAAATACATAAACTACTTGCTAAACATATAAATTCGATATTAAACGATTACCTATATTGTTGGATAATTCGGAAACGCGATGAAGCAATGTGGTTTACTTCATCTTCCTCTTATTCCTCTTCCTCAGCTCAGCTTTGTTTACTTCTTCTCAGAATAATTTTTTTGGTGAATTGGTTTTTTTTTTTTCTTTTTTTTTTTTCTGAATTCTATTTGCAATTTTGCGTTGTTATATTCAGTTTTCGGTGTGGTTGACATAGGATACCAATACTATTTCGTCTGTGATATCAGAGATGAATTATTTGTACCAAAAAAGCAGTCAAATTATGGTCATTCACACATGCATGCATAAAGCATAAGATTTATTTATACTACTGTTCATAATAGTAATTATAACAAGAAGAAAAAAAAATGTGAACCGTCACCTCTCACATTCATCATTCATCCATAATTGAATTGTGGGTGTAGTTTTTAAACATAAAAGGTGAGACTCACAACACATTAAAATAATTGAGGTAATTTTTACATTATTTTATTTAAAAGAGTAATTTTTACATATTCCTTTTCAAATGGGGCAGTTAACCATATTGTGAGATAATATATTGTCGTGTAATTTAAGTTGTAGGATCTAATTGTTATTCATTATTATTTGTTGTTCCAATATGAATTTTTCACCGAAGCGGGATTTGGTGAGATGTGACTCCACGTACTTTTCATACTTCATGGAATTATACACTGCGCGGCCAACCTTTTCCACCAGCGCCACAGCAGGGCCCACCATTGCCTCTCCCGATGGACCATTCGCCACCACTATCGATCCCCTCTCTCTCTCCTCATTCACCACTGCTCTATGTCTCACGCTCTTGTATCTCCCGTTGCTCAATGTCTGATCACAACATTTAATTTATATAAGTGGGAAAATAAAATTAAATAAAATAGGGAGAAAGTAGGAAAAGTAGGTAGAAAGCAAAAAAAGTAAAAATACAGTGAGGGTGAATAATTAATTTTGGTAACAAAATCTTTCTATTTATGGAATGCACATACATATAAGAGACGTTCCAAATGAGTAATAAACACACATATATGGGGGACGGAGGGAGTAACTATGCATTAACTGTTAGCATCGATATTGAGCAAAAAGAAAGCATATATACATTTCTGTAGTTGGATTAATGTTATTTCGGGTGTGTAGAATGCGAATCAGCAGAGTAACAACTTAGTAAAAACCGAGGCGAGAATTTAATTATCTTTCCGCAAGACAAAATTGTTCTGCACAGTACACACGGTTTGATAACAATTGTCTCCAAGATACAACAGTTGAAATGATTACGAGTCCTTGTACTAGAATGTCGTAATACCGGCGAACTTACTTGATACTCGAGACTTGAGTATTCAAAAATATACTAGTATGTATGAGATGATTGATTTGAAAATCGAATGTTTGAAACCAAATGAGGGGGCACGCGCCACGTCACCAATCCGAACCGTTGACGTCCAAAACATCAAAGGCCCCTCGCGACGATGCGCACGTGCAAAGTGTGCCGACAAAGCGACCATTGCGACAAGTGTGACGTGCACGTGCTCGGTTCGCACCATTCTCGTAGGAGTTCGGTCAATGGTGACTAAAAAGTCAACTATGGTACACCATAAGGCACACCATAGAGGAGCACACTAGATTGCTCCTTAGTGTTTGGAAATCCCTTATAAATGGCTCTACTCTTCATTATTTTTCCAATGTGAGACAATTGTTTTCCCACATTTCCAACATTCAAATGCTTTACTTTGTGCATTCATTTCTCATTCATTCCTTTATGGAATTAGACAAATAAATACACTAGATTCATCTACATAAAATGTAGATTTCAAATCCATTATTAAATTCCATTAATTAATGAAATTACCATAACTTAATTATGGATTTAATTTAAAGCATTTATTGGGAAAATTCCAACAATTAATTTATGATCTTCCCCTGAAATTAATCTAGTATTAAGTTTTACATTTGCTTCATTGCTTGAGATGTTGGAAAGGAGAGTTGTTTACTAGTTAATAAATTAACCATGCACATCTCCTTATATATATATTTTTAGGTCCATTTTGATTTTTGAATGAAGAAATTGTTGTAATTTCGATATTCTCTGTACTTATTATTCTATGTTTGCAAAAATGTCCAAACTCTTGGAAATTGTGAATACTGTGATTTAGTCGAAAAAAGTTGATATTGAAGTTTGGGATTGGGCTTTTGAATTATTACATGCAAGCAAAAATGGAACTCCTAAAAACTCTAGTCAATAATTACCTAATAAAGTCAACCGGGTATTTGGGGAATGATAATATAATTGCCTAATATTTTAGACATGCTTCATTAAATCGCTTAATATATTACATAATAAATTGGATCGCACGTGACATGTGCTAACATTTAATTTGCCCTCAAATTATATATTATAGTAATATATGATCTTTAATCGCAACTTAAAACCAAAACCAATCAAATCAGTCTAAGTTCTACGTAAATAAATAAATTGATTAATTAGTAAATTATATTTTACTTTCTATCATGTCAACAACTTTTAAATTAATGAGACATAGGAGTATTATTGTATCTATAGTGTTTTTTTTTTTGTTTTTTTCTTCTTCTAGTTTACACGATTGTTTTTATTAGAGTTGGCATTCTTTTAAATAATCAATTCTTATTTGATCCTCACGTAATAAACTGAGAAGTTTAATTGGAGATTTCGTATCAAACGAGCCTAAGTGGTTGGAGCATACCATGCATTTGTTGTGTTCAATGGTTGAGATGTAACTAAAACAATTAATTATAAAAGTTTATAGAATTATAATTGCACTGTTTCATTGTTTATTTTCCAATTTCAGAAAAAATATATTTATATTATATTAGTACTCTATCCTATTTATTTAAACCAAACAAAAAATGAAACACCACTACCATTCAAAGTTTCAAAATTTTCACCCTCTACTTTTTTTTTTTTTTTTTTTTTTGGATTTTCTTTTTTCGTTGTCGTTGACAAGGGGGGAAAGAAACAACATGCAGATTCTCTATGAAGAAGCCAGGGAAGATAATTCCTTTGTTTCACAGAATCTGCATAAAACAATACATTATACCATGAGCTGGTACGATAATTATCTTCTAATTATTGTTGATGTTGCTTTCTACCAACATCAACAATAATAACTACTACAATTTTATTTTTTTTTAAATTTTATCTTTCAAAATTAATACTCCCTTCACCCACAAGATAGGTAAATATTTTTTTTTGGTACACGAAATAAGTGAGCAAAATATTTATATCACACTTCAAATATAGAATTTTGAATGTTATTACTTTCGAGCATCGCTCGGGTATCGTTCTAGTATACTTAAAATCTAACGTCAAAAAATAGTTATAAATTCTCATTAAAAAATAGTTAGTTTAAGAAATATTTCACAATAAGCACCAACTTTTGCGCTCGCTCTCTCTCTCTCCATTACAGCAGGATATCTTCTTGGCGCCGTTTACATCAACCAATCTGAAACTTGGATGAACTAAAAACAGCCTCTACGAAAACAATAATGATAGATAAAACACAGCATAAAATTAAGCTCAAGACATGTGTGGGGAGGCGTTTGAAACTATTGAAATATTGTGTAGATCGGAACTGCTTATCGAAATGTATTGTTTTCGGATCATCTAATTTCCATCGACGATCATCTGTCGTTCCAATATGGATTTTCCATCGACGCGGGATTTGGTGAGTTGTGATTCCACATAATCTTCATACTTCATGGAATTATACACTGCGCGGCCGTCCTTTTCCACCAGCGCAGCAGCAGGGCCCACTGTCGCCTCCCCCGACGGACCGTTCGCCACGACTATCGATATCCTCTCTCTCTCCTCATTCACCACTGCTCTATGCTTCACGCTCTTGTACCTTCCGTTGCTCAATATCTGATCACAACATTTAATTTATATAAAGGGACTAATTGTACAGTATAAACATATTATCCTATACATACGTAGAAATAATACATTTCTTCTCACATATATTATAATACATTTTCATATACTGATTATGCAATCGTAAATGCATGAGAATTAATTACTGTTCCATATGTTAGAGCCATTCGTTAGTCTGACATCAACTTCGGAAAAATGCATGAATTCTCTATATATAGATTAGATGAACATTCCCCTTTAAGGCATTTTAAGGGGTAGATGACTCAATTCTAATATAATATCAGAGCCAGATCAAGAATGATGACGGTATTGGAGGAGTGTTAGAGCAGAATGACTCAATTCTAATACGGTATTAGAATACAGTTTGCGTAATAACAAACTATAATTTGGACCATGTATATTTATTTTCATGAAGAAAAGCATCACTATCATTTTTAGTAGATAAAAGAGCATGATGTTGAAAAAAACGCCATTCTTCATAAAGAATGCAATTAACGTAAGACGGTAAGAGGAAAGCAACATTATTTATATAAAAACTAATAATTATATTCATAAAAAAGAATTGTGATCCTATCTTCCTACATGGCACATAGGTTGCAATAAGTTAGATTGTTATTTGTCGTATCGTTTGATAAGTAATTATACATATAAAAAAATCTTGTGTGAATCTTAAAAGAAGAAGAAATTAATATCTATAGTTACGTACTTGGAGCTGGTCAGCTGCATTAACCAAAATGGAATTCTGAGGAGAATATGCATTGAACCACTTGCCATCATGCTCAATTTGTAGACCCGCCACGCCATTATGTATGAGAAAGGTGAATAAACCTACAAGTTAATTTGAATTCAAGAATTAATTTCTCAAAAAGAAAATAATAGAAAATGAAAACAAAGAAAGGTACTCCCCCTGCCCGTCTCATTTATGATGGCACATTTGACTGCCATTATGAATGGGACAGAGGGAATAAGAAATGAGCGATGCAAAATTTGACCTGGATCAGTATGTGGCGGAATACCGATGGCTTGATCTGGGCGAGGGCAACGCGGATAGTAATTTGTAGCAACCATTTGGAAACTAGAATCCATCTTCAAAGTTTCATCCATGTAACTATGATCCAACTCTAGGGCATCGCATACCCCTTCGATCAACTTAATAGCTAATTTTCGAGTCATTTCGGAGTATTCCTGCACTACTTCCCCATACATATAATACAATATGAAGTTATATATTATATTGTCCTGTTTTTCCGATACAAAAATGAAGGAGAATGTATAAATTGTGGAAATTACAAAGATAGCTAAGGTCAACGCTTTCTAAAAAAAGGAATTTTTCAAACCAAAAAACATGACATAAATATCGAGACGGCCTAAAATGGAAAACATATAGGAACCTTAACTTTACCTCAAGAGTTGGGGTTGTTGGGGGCAATGAAAGTTGGGACGAACATAGAGCTTAAGGTACTCCCTCCATAAAGTGAAGCTCTGGTTAGAAGTATTCACCACGTTGAAATTTCCACATTTGATTGGATCTGAAGCACTCTTCGCTTTGTACTGCTTCTTCTCAGAATCAGGCAAACTAAAGAATTCTTTCATTAATCTAAACATTTCACTCATCAATGTCTCAGGTATTCTGTGATTCACTAGCTGCACAATAATATGATATAATTTATATATTATGAGACGTGGGGATATGTTTAAATATATCTAAAGTAGTATAAAATAATAAAACGACTCAAGTTCGTTAGGATAGAGGGAGTAATTGAACTTACGATGAAGAAGCCCCATTATTGACATGCACTAGCTAGATCCCGGACAGCTTTGGACTGTTGATCTGAATCGGGGCTGATGAGGGCGGAGAAATCGACGATGGGGAGTGAATCGGAAGTGAAAGCGGTGGGCTCATTGGTGAAGTTGAATTTGGAAGGGACGGCTTTCAGAGTAGAAGAATCTGCTAAAACTTTTAAGGTAGTGCCGAGTTCAAAAGGATTAACGGGTGAATTTAATGCCATTTTCAGCCTTCTTTGTTTCTTTTTTTTTTTTTTTTTTTTTCTTCTTCTTGTGTTTTGGAAGGGGAAAGTTGGAGGAAGTGCGTGTAAAACGTGGTGCATGTATATGTATATATAGATGTATTGAGCAAGATCGGCTTCCAATTGTCGGCAGAAAAATTGTGTGGTATTAATTAAGCTAGCAATTAATGCCGAAAGAGATATGACGACGGTATAATTTTAATAGGGTAGACTAGTTCTAGAAATTTGATAATAAGTACAAACTACAAAGACACACTTCAAAGGATGCCTTGGCCGAATTGCAGAAAAATAAAAATGCTAATATCCTATTATTTTATTTTTTAAAATAATATAATATTTTTATTTTAATTATCAAAATTATATATCCAATATATAAAAGAGCCTTATTTACAAAATATGCATTGCCTATTATGTCCCTATAAAATATTTTATTTAAGGACAATTTTGGTAATATATATTATGATTCTATTGTATATAAGTATTTCCGTTTTCACAATTTGGTTACGGCAATATTTATTATGTATTAAGTTATACGAGGAAAATTTCCGTAAAACTATAGAATAATATTATATTAATTTGTGCAAAGCATTTTTAGGTTTGTTCTTCGATTGTTTCTTCATTGGCCAAACCGATCGATTTCCTTCCGCTTGTATTCAAATATAATATTATTTCAATTTTTTTTATTAGCTTAGGTTATGTATATCGTGTATACATATTCGATTGGATTTTCATTTTGAAAAATTGAATTTGATTGTTTTAATATTTTAATTGAGATATCATTTTTTTCTTCATACTTCATATGATCCCTAAAAATTTAATCACGGTTTGACCAGTACAAATTTTAAAAGGAATGTAATTGACTTGTAATTTTTTCATCAAAAAGAATGTAATTGACTTGTAGTTTTTTCATCCACTATTATTATGCATCGAAAGTTCCGGCACGACACAAGTTTTAATATTTGTAACGATTGGATGTTAAAGTTGTTTTTTGGGTCCCACTTAAAGTAGGTGGAGTGAATATTAATGTGTATTCTTATTGATTTTTTTATGGTAGAAATTGAATTGTAATATGAGGTCCACATCCAACAATAGGCTATATTAATAGTATAAATTAGGTCTCACATTTAGTGTAATGTATTGTTTATTGATAATAGAAATGAAGAATCACCTTATATGTATTGTTTATTTATATTGTTGTGGTGAATCCATGTTAAAAATAAAAGTGCAGAATTTTGAGGGACGGCCTAAAACAAAATTATGGGCCGAAATTTTTTGATACGCTCCAATTCTAAAAATGATAGTCTATTAATTCGCCCAAGTTTAAAAGTGTCATCACATGCCCACAACATAATGATCACAAGTTCGCCATTTATTTTACAAAAACTTCATAGGAGCATTTTAGTTATTTATTTTTGAAAATATAAATGTAAACTTTAGTTATCGAACTTTGCATTATATTTTTCCATTACATTTATAGTAATTTTTGAAAGATTAATTATGCAAAAAATCAATTTGCAATACTATTTATAATTATATAATATGACTATTCTTTATTTTACACTCATATTAATGATCCAACATAATATTTTGAGAAATGACTAAATTGATGAAATGCAACAATTAAAGTTTATTTATAAAAATTATGGTTTTTAACGTGCATTTGCACGTTACTCTTACTAGTATGGAATAAAAGTGTGGTTAACCGTTACAAAGCATGCGGGACATTATACTAGCAAGTAGTGGCATGCTCGAGTTCGACTCAGTTAAAAGTTCGGTTGCAAGATCTACTCTAACTTCGACTCTATATGATCGAGTTCGATTCGATCATAACAATTCGAGAGCTCAAGTTAATTTGGCTCGTAAAAAATTCGATAAGGAACTCGAACTTGGCTCATGAAAGGCTAGACTTTTACTAATTTTATATCATTTTTTCTTTTCTTTTTTCTCATGTTCTCTTTAATTAATAGATAAATTTCTCCGGACATAAGAGAAAATTTTTCTTGGGCAGTCCCTTATCCCACGTGTTCATTCCAAATCATAATAATATTTTTTTACTCATTTGGAGTGATAATATTTTCCCATCTCTTCTACCTTAGAAAATAGTATATGATGAAACGAGAGGAGACCATATTATGAGATAATATTTTCCATCATTTTCTTATCTTTCACTTTCCTTTTCAATCAAAGAAAACGCACCTTTAGCTTAACATATGGATATCCGTGGAGTTATTTTTTAGATGTGTTTTATAAGTTAGTTTTTCTTTGCTTTATTTTAAATTCGAAATCTGATATGACACTTACCAAGAATAGACTAAAAAGCCAAAAGAAATAAACTCAAAAAAATAAAGATAAAAATAAAGAAAAATAAATCACCAAAGACTGGCAAATTTAGTCCTAAGTCATAGTTTGAAAAGAGATTTGACGACTTTTCGTGTTTAATTTCATTTCCTCACTAATAGCAGTCTAACTATATGCGTCTTATTAAACTTTGTACCCAACCTATATATCAAGAATTTCAAAGGTTGTTGACGGACTTCTAATAATCTCAATATAACTCTATTCTAGAAGTCACTAAAAGTTGTTGATCGACTTACGGATCAACTCCATGTCATAATTATCAAATAAACTAAGGTTCGATACTTACAATAATTAAATATAACATACCACGGAGTAAATAATATTGCTGGTGTTACATAATCACTTAAATTAGCAAAAGCTAAATTATTATGTCACATACATAAAAATAAAGAAATTATAGTGATAGGATGTGGCTTAGCTACTAGGCCCAAGCAGTAGACCCAATATAATTGGGCCTAGGTCAACCTCGGCCCACAACAGTTCGGCCCATTCCAAAGAAGCCCCACTTCGGCCCAGCAAGAAGTCCAATCAACCAGAGAGCTCGGCCACGATCCAACTGCCCCACGATCGAGAGGCAGTTACCCACGATCTCGAGACACGGCCTCGGGTGTAACTGCTCCCAAGGTCCCTATAAATACCACTTGTTAAAGTGCAGAATGTACGTTGTAATAGCCTTCAATATTATACATTTTTACTCTCCGTGGACGTAGATCTCATTAACGGTCGAACCACGTTAAATCTCTTGCGTACTTTACCCTTTTTTTTCCGGCTAACTTTTCCGTCCAAACTACCTCTAAAAATTCCACGATCGATCACTGGCGCCGTCTGTGGGAACCGAAGAAAATCTGTGATTCCGATCAAGTTTTTTTTTATAGAGAAAGTAAGATGGTGAAGTCCACACGAACTGGCGCTGCCAAGAAAAACAAAATCAAACCGATCCGCCCACTAGCCCACTTCACACTCTGGTTCCCGAGGAGGACGTCGAAGCCAGTCAAACTCGGCAGACTCAATCACACAGAACGGGCAAGCAACCCATCCATGAACGAACTCCTGAGGGCCACGTGCAGGACACCTCGTCCAGCGATTCCACCAACGGGCGAAGGACGGATCAGGGGGGCCACTGACGTAAAGAGAACGCGATCCGACCTGAACTTGGGGACGCGCTGAAAACTTACCTCGACCTGAATGAGCAGGATTTTCTCAAGTTTGCGAGCCAGCGTCAGCAACGCGGCCTTCGAGCAGAAGACGACATCGGCACCTCCAGGAGAAGGAGGTCTCCAAGCCTCCAGATCGTTGGAGGCCAGGATCCCGAGCACCCTCGAAGGCAACTACACCGTGCACCTCGGCAAGGGTCAACGTCACCTCGGAGGTCGCCTCCCCGACGTAACGAGTCACCTCGGCAAAATGACGAGGATCGATACGAAGGAAGATTCACCATATATGGTCGAATCTCCACCCCCTTCACTAACAGAGTACTCCGTACTCCTCTTCCCCCAAACTATAGGGTGCCGTCTATACCACCTTATAATGGAACGTGTGATCCTAGCAACTTTCTATCACGTTTTCAGTATAACATGATGAACCAAGGGCTTCATGGGGATATTTACATGTGTAAAGTCTTCCCCGAACTCTTGGTCGATAATGCCAGGAGGTGGTTCGACAGCTTGCCGAACCACAGTATAGGGTCATATGCCGACCTACTTGACGCTTTCCAACGTCAATTTTTCCAAAAAGCCGAGGTAAAAATCAGCCCGGCTCAGCTACTCTCCTTGAAACAGGAGTGGGGAGAAACAATAAGTGACTTCCTGACCCGTTTTTACAACGAGAGTCTGAGGGTAGACTGTCTCTCTGACGACGTCCTCATCTCAGCATTTCAAAATGCTATTCAATCCGGAGCTCTCTTCAGAGAGCTCGTAAAGACACAACCGGCGACTGCCAGACAACTCTGGAAGATCGCCGACACTTTCGCCGAAGCGGATGAGGCCGACCGTAGGAAGCGGGTTGTAGATCGGCCCGAACGCAGCGATAAGAAGAAAAGAGAAGAGCGCACCGACCATGGGTCAGGTCGCCGAAGTGCCTTCGATCGATTGCAACGAGGCTCTATGGAATCCCGTTTGGGACCTCGGCTGAACCAGGGAGAGGGTCAGCCAGCACAGCTGACGAAGCCAAGAGCCGAGATATACGAATTGCACTCGAACTTGTTCGAGAGGCCACCTCCATTGTCCCAAGGAGGAGCAAAGCGACGAGCTCAAATGAAGAAGTTCTGCAAGTTTTATGATGACTACGGCCATGAAACGGAGGAATGTCGAGCCCTGCTACATCGAACTCCTGGTACGTGATGGTACTCTCAAGAAGTACCAGCTTCATAACCAGCAGGACGCCCGAACTCAAGGAAAGGGCAAGCGCAAGAAAAAAGGGGGAAATAACTGCGCCCCCCAAGATAAGAAGAAGAAACACGAGGAAGAAGATGAGGATGATGACCAGCCTCAGTACGACAGGGTCATCCAAGCCATAACCGGGCTGCCCCCAGGCGTAACGAAGTCCTCCTTGAAGGCCGAGGCCAGAAGCCCGTGGCAAACCGAACCTGTACAAAAGAGGTTCAAGAAAGACGAAGTCATCATCTTCTCCGATGACGACCCCGTCCCCTACTCCTCACCACATCAGGACGCCACCGTAATTCAAGCGGCAGTGGCGAACTGCCTCATTAAATGGGTACTCATCGACAGTGGAGCATCCGTAAGCGTGCTCTTCAAAGGCTGTTTCGACCAGCTCGGCATTGAAGAAGCACGCCTAAAATCAACGTCTACTCCACTGAAAAACTTCACGCAGCAAGAAACCGTGACAGAGGGCATCATTTCACTTCCCGTAACTGTAGGGAAGAGCCCGCTATCGTCGATGAAGTTGATTAACTTCTTCGTCGTGAAGGCCAATTCCCCCTACAACATCATTCTAGGGAGGGACTGGCTGGTGGCAACAAAGGCGATCTGCTCCGCTTACCACCTAATAATCAAAATCCCATCTAAAAATGGGATAATCACAGTCCGCGGAGACCAAGGTCAAGCGAAGGAGTGTTTTTAGCTCGCTCTCCGAAGTGAGGGTAAGCAACACCCCCAAGCATAGCAACTAAAGGGTCCCAGGGAGATGGAGCAGTCGTCGCCTCCATCTCTCGAGCTGGTGGAAGATGTCACATTGTACGAGGACGATCTCACCAAAGTCGTCAAAGTAGGGTTTGTTGGAAACAATGAACTCCGACGTCAACTCATCCAACTCCTCCGAGAATTTAGGGACGTCTTCTCTTGGTCACCCCTGGACATGACCGGGGTGGCGCCGAACATCATCACACATCACCTCAACATTGATCCCAAGGTGAAACCAGTCAGGCAAAAACAAAGATCTTTTGCCGCCGAAAGAAATCAAGTGATATACGACGAGGTATGCCAACTCCAGAAAGCGGATATTTTATTCGAAGTAAAATATCCGACTTGGCTGGCAAATCCCGTGATGGTCAAAAAGCAAGGTGGAAGGTGGCGGATGTGTATTGACTACACCGACCTGAACAAGCACTGCCCCAAAGATTGCTACCCTCTCCCCAACATTGATAAAAAGGTCGAAGCCTTGGTCGGCCACAAAGTGTTCAGCTTCCTCGACCTGTATAAAGGTTACCACCAGGTCCTCATGAGTGCCGAAGACGCACCAAAAATAACCTTTGTCACTGACTTCGGCACCTTTGCATACAAGAAGATGCCCTTCAGACTGAAAATGCTGGGGCGACCTACCAGAGGATGGTGGACAAAATCTTCGAGGCACACATCGGTAGAGTAGTTGAAGTATATGTAGACGACATTGTCGTCAAGAGCAAAGAAATCGCTACGTGTGTAACCGACCTCAAGGTCGTTTTCAGCCTACTTCGGACGGTTAATCTTAAGTTAAATCCAGAAAAATGCACATTCATGGTCCGATCTGGAAAATTCTTAGGGTGTTGGGTTTCCCATGAAGGGCTGAAAGCCAACCCATCTAAAATATGAACTGTCCAAGAAATGCAGATACCGAAGTCGATCCACGACGTGCATACGCTGACAGGCTGCCTGGCCGCCCTCAGTCGGTTCCTGTCCAAAGCTGCCGAAAAGCAGCTCGTGTTCTTTAAAGTACTAAAAAAGGCACCCAACTTCGAGTGGGGTGACGAACATAAAAGGTGTTTCACGAGCTAAAAAAATACCTCGCAAATCTCCCTACTTTGTCCGTACCTAAAGAAGGCGAAGTCCTTTCCCTCTACCTTGCAGCCTCAGACGAGACGATCAGCGCGGTGTTAGTTCGGGACGAGAAACATCGTCAACTCCCGGTCTATTTCATCAGTTGAGCTTTAAAAGGGCCAGAGACGAGATATCAACCGCTAGAGAAAATCACGCTGGCGCTGGTAAATGTGGCCTGGAGACTTCAACCTTATTTCCAGGCACACCCTATACAAGTGCTAACCGACCTCCCACTTCGGCAAGTACTTACAAAACCCGAAGCTTCAGGATGAATCGCTAAGTGGGCAGTAGAGCTCGGCGAGCATGCAATCTCCTTTTTACCGCGGCAAGCTATAAAGGGGCAAGCTTTGGCTGACTTCCTAGTGGAAGCTAAGTTCGCAGAGGACCAGAAATCCACCGAACTAAATGACACGACAAAAGAACAAACACCATCACCACCGCGTGATTGTTGGAATATTTATGTTGACGGTGCGTCAGGTCGCCAAGGAAGTGGAGCTGGTATATTGCTGATCAGCCCGGAGGGGAAAGAATCTACCCACACACTCCGTTTCAACTTTTCCACCACAAATAACGAGGTGGAATATGAAGCCTTGATCGCCGGACTACGCCTAGCACAAGCCCTTCAGGTTCAAGCAGTTCGTCTCCATAGTGACTCCCAAATCATAGTAATCACATGCTGGGCAAGTATGAAGCCAGGGGAGAGCGAATAAAGAAATATCTCCTCAAAGCGAAGTCAATGCAACAGGGTTTCCATTACTTCGAGCTGACTCGCATCCCGAGAGGAGAGAACAACCGAGCTGACGCTTTAAGCAAACTTACAACGACCTCTCCGGTGGAGGAAGTGCAATCCCGAAGTATTGATGAAACCGAGGTTAACATTGTAACGGAGGACGGACCGAACTGGATGACTCCACTTCGGAATTTCTTAGAAAAAGGCGAGCTCCCCGCTGACAAGGTCGAAGCAAGAAAAATCCAAGTCCGATCCGTCAACTATACCCTACAACAAGGAGTATTGTACAGGAAATCATACCTCCAGCCTTGGTTAAGGTGCATTGGACCCAACCAAGCAGATTATGCATTACGCGAGGTCCGCGAGGGGTCATGCGGAAGTCACATCGGCGTGCGCGCATTAACCAAAAAAATCATGAGGTGGGGGTACTACTAGCCTACCATGTTTAGGGACACCGTCAACCTCATTAAGCATTGTCCGAAGTGCCAAATCCATGGAACGGTGCTGAGGTTGCCGCAAACCGAACTGATCGGAATGCAGAGTCCTTGGCCGTTTATGCAGTGGGGTATATACATCGTCGGCCCATTCGAGAAGGCACCCGGCCAGCTGAAATTTCTCATCGTGGCCATCGATTATTTCACGAAGTGGGTCGAGGCCGAACCCCTGGCAAGAATTACGGGGAAGAACGTGTTGAACTTCATCTGGAAAAACATCGTGTGCCGATTCGGCATACCTCATGCACTAGTCTCAGATAACGGAACTCAGTTCACAGATCGAGCGTTCAGAGACTGGTGTGACAAGCTGAACATTCAGCAAAAGTTCACTTCGGTAGTCCATCCCCAAGCTAACGGTCAAACCGAAGTCACCAACAGAACCATAGTCAAAGGGCTAAAAACCCGTCTTGACAAGGCAAAAGGGGACTGGGCAGCTAACTTACCCCAAGTCCTGTGGTCATACCAAACTACCCCATGAACATCCCACGGTGAAACCCCGTACAGTCTGGTGTATGGGACCGAAGCGGTAATTCCAGTCGAGATCGGCGTGCCAAGCCCACGAACACTCCACTTCGATGCCCAACATAACGAAGCAGAGCTCCGAACTGACCTAGATTTGTTGGAAGAAAAGCGAGAGTAAGCCTACATACAGGAAGCTCGGTATAAATAGCAAATGGCTCGGTACTACAACAACCGGGTAAAAAATCAGCAATTCCAAATAGGTGACCTCGTACTACGAAACAACGAAGTCAGTAAAGCAGAAAAGCTCGGCAAGTTGGAAGCCACGTGGGAGGGGCCGTATCAAGTTCAGGAAGTCCTTGGCAAAGGATCTTATAAGCTCGCCTGCATCTCTGGTGAGCCTATACCCCGAACTTGGCACATCTCCCACCTGAAACGATACTATGTATGAGCGGTGATTAGTGTATATACATCATTCAAATCTAAATGTTTCCTTTTTCAAAAATGTTTTCCTTTTTATATTAACGAGTGCATCTTTCTTTTACATACGTCTTAACATGTTCCATATCATCGTGTCTTTACCGCTTATACATTTTATCTTTAAATCTAACGTCCTGACGAGGACCGGATAAGCTAAAACTCCATTTTTTGGAGTAGCATCTAAACGCGTAACAGGGGACCACCCCAATCGATAAATTCGACAAATAAGGAACCTAAGCTTCAACTTCGTCTCTGAACGAACTGGTCGCTTAATCACCCACTTCGTCCCCGGATGAAGTGGTAATCCGACAACCCACTTCGTCTCCAAAACAAAGTGGCTGACCCGTTACCCACTCCGTCTCTGGACGAGGTGGCTATCTAGCTACCCACTTCATCTCTGGACGAAGTGGTAGTCCAACAACCTAACCTCTTCAACGAAGTAACTGGCCAACGAGCTCAACTTCGCCTATAGACAAAATGACTACTCTAAGTCAAAACTTCAGATGAAGTAACTACTTGGACTCGATCATTGTCTTTAGACGAGAAGTTCCAGCTAGGTCGCGACTATTACACACTCAAAGCAAATTGATGCAAAAAAAAAAACATAAAAATTCGAGTACAAATAGCGACAGGTAAAATCTCATTTTATTAGTAATATTTACGAGATTACAGGATGGTACTTCACGTGGGCCTATCCGGACTGGGAGCACCACTACATCAGAAATATTCCCTAACGACGCGGGGTTCCGGTTCTGAACCTGAGCCGTATCTATATACACTATCTAGGAGTGCCATCCCACCGCCATGTGAAGGCTTCTTCCCACGACCCCCTCTATTCGATGAGGTACAACCTCGGGTAGAAGTTTGTCCTCGACCAGCCGAAATGGACTGACTTCGACCTCCTGACTGCCTGCGGCTAGCACCTCCGCCTCTCCCCATAATTGCAAGGGTTTGTTCTCTTGTCAGGGTGGTACTAGGAGGGTGCACTCTAGGCAGCCTTCCTTCTAAAAACGCCTCGGTGATAGGGTCACCCGAGGTCCGGTCCGAGGTAGCAGATAGTACAGCTTTCTTCTTGAGCAGCCACTCTCTGAATCTTGGCCTTCTCTTCAAAACGACTTTGTACTTTGACCCGAGATCGAGAAGTTCGACTTCGACTTTCCGGACTTCATCAGAATTTTTGCCGAACTCCTGCTTAAACTTACTCAGGAGGGTCCAGTTCTCCTTTACTTTATCGCGCACCTCGCGGATTGTAAGCTCGCCACTTCGATGAACTATCTCTTCGTATTCCAGGTTTTCTTCGCCCATCTCCCTAAGGTCTTGGATATTTTCCTTAGCCGAGTCGTATTTGTCAGAAAGATCAAGATATTGTGCGTGCATCTCACCGAGCTGGGTTTCAGAAGCCTGAAGCTTGGCCTCGGCAGTTTGGAGTTTTACCTCAACGCTTCGGTGAGCCTCTTCAACAGCAAGGACCCTGGCCTCGGCAAGTCTGCACTTATGTTCCATGTCTCTCTTGGTGTCATGGGCGATCTCTCTCCATTTTTTAGCATAAGCCTCGACTTCGGCAACAGCCTTCTGAAGTACAGCTACTTCTTCACTCAAGTGGGAGGGAGTGTGCAAGTTAGGCGACTACAAGTTGATAAAGTGCAAAGTGTGCAAGTTAGACAAGTACACGAAGAAAAAGCACAAAGTTTATAAAGATATTTTCATTCATTGGCCGAGATCGGAAAAAGAGTACAAGCGCCACCCTAGTGGCGACGATATACAAGGCTAGACAAAATAAATAAATAAATAAATAAATAAATAAATATATATATATATATATATATATATAATAAGAGGTTCAGTCGACCTCATGGCGGTTCTCCCCCTCCTGGCCGGCTTCGGCGTCCCTGGGCTCTCCGGTAGCCCGATCCCTCAGCAGATCGGCTATAACTGCCTCCAGCTTCGGGTCCCGGTCGGCCGGGCAGTCACGAACTTCTGCCTCGGACAGCAGCGACCCGCGCTGAGTCAGCTGCTGCACCACGGGCAAGTTCGGAGCAAATTCCAGGAGCACTTCGGCGTACTCCTGCAGCATCTCCTCCGGGGATATCAGAGCGTAATCGTATTTGGCCTTGTCCAGGCTGGGGAAATCAACAACAATGCGGTCGATGGTCCCCGCAACGACCGACGGGCTCATCCGGCCCACCAGCTGAGTCACCATTTCGCCGAAGCTCTCGGATCGGAAGATCCGCTTAGCAAAAGCTCCGAGCACGCCTCTCTGATTGGCAGTGGCTTAGGCCACCTTCCCCTGTTCCTCTTCCAGCTCGGCCTTCAGCCGGGCAACCTCGGCCTCCAAGTTAGAGGCCTTCCTCTTCGCCCTGTTGGCCGAAGCAATGGCCTTTGCTTCCTTGTCGGCCGCCTCCTTGGCTTTTGCCTCGGCTGCTGGCACTTTGGTGGCCACTTCGGCCTTCACGGCTTCCAGCTCGGCCAAAAGCTTATTATACTGACCAACTCCGCTTGTGACAAAATTGGCCATCCCTTGAAGCCCGGCCAAGATCGTGCCCGCCTCCTGTACAAAAAAAAAAAAAAAAAAAAAAAAAAAAAAAAAGGAGAGGAGAGAAGAAGTTAGAAAACACAAAAAAAGGAAGTGAGAAAGCTAGTCAAATTACCGAAGTACTACACTTACCTTGGGAAAGAAAAGACGGTCATGTGCCTCCTCCACGGGAAGCTGGTCGATCACAAAAGCCCCGACCTCGGTGATCGGGTGTAGTGCTGACGCTACGCACCGAGGTGGTGGCGAACTCAGTCGAGGTGACCCCTCAGGTTGAGAAATCACTACCGCCGACCTTAACGGTTCGGTGGACTTCTCCGACGAAGCGGCCGTGACCGCCTTGTTAACCGAGGGCGCTGACCTCTTCCTCTTGTTCTTGGCTGCGGCGGCGGCTTGCAATGCTGCAGGATTAATTGCAACAACATCGGCATGCACTTAGACAAAAGGCAATACAAATACAAAACACGAAAAAGGTAGTGCAGTGAAGCCGGGCCTCACCCAAGTTCGCATGGATTGTTGGGTTATATGGACTTAACCCATATCGGGCCAGATCCACTTTGGTGTACACGCGCTCGATACATCCGAGGTCCGATAAGCTCGTCTTGAGATCGCCCACTGGCTTTTCAATCGTTCGAGACTCGAACTTCTCACCGGACCACGGGTGTAGAGGCAAACCCTCCTGACGGCAGCAGAAGAACTTCTTCTGCCAGTTCGACACCTTCGATGGCGTTTGGATTCTAAATTTATTTACAGGGGAGATATAAATCCACCCCGTCGAACCTATCTTCGGTCTATAAAATTTGAAGAATAAGTCTAGCGAAGTAGCCCCACCTCCTCGGCTCACTTCGGCGATAAAACCTACGATCTGCTTTACCGACATGGGGGCTAGCTGACCTAAAGATACCTTTAGTTTATCCAGGAGAGAGACAAAAAATGGGTGCAAAGGAAAACGAAGCCCGAAGTCTAAATGGTCTTCGTATACTGTAAAAAAACCTAAGGGTGGTGTACAACCTCGGTCGACTTCGCGAGGTAGAACCCACTCCGCCGACCTCGGGAAAAGGAAGGCCCGGGCCAAATTTTCCATATGTGGTACACTCATGGTACTCACATACCCTTTGGCCGCAGTCGACCCCCTTAATTCGGGATACTCAAGTAAAACAACAGCAGGGCGAGCAAAACTATACAAAGAAGTCGTAACCCTAGCCGGATAAGATCCTGGCGGCGGCAAAGGACGCTTCACCGTCTCTGCCGCCGCCGGAGAATCCGTCGGCGCCGATTGATTTTCTATACCCGGCAACAATATTTCTAACCCAGGCAATAAAGGCATTTCTACACTACAAGATGAGGAAGAAGCCATGAAAGATGTGAAAAACTTACTTTTTCTCCGGCGAGTTTTCGACTAAATTTTTCGTCAACGGCGAATGCTCAGGAAATGGCAACGACGGCTAGGGCTCTCAGAATTTTGAAAAAAGGAAAAAAGTGAATTCAGCGTACTCGAGACGCAACTATAAGAGGGATTTTAGCCTTTTTCAAATCCCGCCCCTTCAGCGACCCAACTACGGCATGACACGTGTCCCACACAGCTGTCTCCCAATAGAGGTGACTCTTCATCTTCCGCCCAATAAGTTCGACTTCGGCCCCGTCCTCATCGAACCCCAATTTCGAGGGCGGCTAAATTAACCTCGACCTCGACTTCCCACTACAGGCAGCACGATTTTTACTTACACTGACCTCGCTCTCTGATTTCTTTAGGGGGGATGTGATAGGATGTGGCTTAGCTGCTAGGCCCAAGCATTAGGCTCAATATAATTGGGCCTAGGTCAACCTCGGCCCACAGCAGCTCGGCCCATTCCAAAGAAGCCCCACTTCGGCCCATCACACTTCGGCCCAGCAAGAAGTCCAATCAACCAGAGAGCTCGGCCACGATCCAACTGCCCCACGATCGAGAGGCAGTTACCCACGATCTCAAGACACGGCCTCGGGTGTAACTGCTCCCAAGGTCCCTATAAATACCACTTGTTAAAGTGCAGAATGTATGTTGTAATAGCCTTCAATATTATACATTTTTACTCTCCGTGGACGTAGATCTCATTAACGGTCGAACCACGTTAAATCTCTTGCGTACTTTACCTTTTTTTCCGGCTAACTTTTCCGTCCAAACTACCTCTAAAAATTCCACGATCGATCATATAGCAAATTTTTCGGTGTAGAGAGAAATTTTCCCTTTAAGCTAAGCGGACATGACCGCGACTATAAAGAGGTTAGAATATATCTATCTATGCTTATATAAAAAGAGCCTTGAGCACTTAATGTAGATTGCCTATTATACCCTTAATTATTTATTTATTTACATTAATAGTAATATAATAATATAAAGTAACACAATAAGATTATTTAATAAACTATTTATTTCCGTATGAGAGACAAGATTTGTTTCCTTCCTTAGTGTATAGCTTATCTTTTATCTTTATTTTTATGTTTATAATATAGAAAAATACATGCACGATAAAAAAAAATTAGCTCATGAAAGAAATTGGCCTCTAATTAGCCCATATTTTAAATTTAAATATTAAAGTGAATTTATATTTTAAAAAAGAAAAAGAAAAAGAAAGGATGATCGTAGCTTAATAAATAACGGATCAAGGACTAAATTATTATTTGAATTTTTTAAATGATGCAATTCCAATGCATATCACCGCACATATGGAACAACATAGAATATATAGAGCGCAAGTTATTATTATTATTTATTTATTTTTTTTTAAGAGCGCAAGTTAACTATATTAACATTATTTCTCTTAAAAAAATACTATACTACATTATTGTCACATTATTAAAAAAAAATTAACTATTCATACAAATTATAAAAGTTCATATAATAACCACAACAAAAATTATACTCCGTAACATCTATAAAGATATTTAGTGTTGTCATCATTTATTCATTAATTAATCAATTAATTTTATTTAATTTTAATGGCCACTTTCTGGTTAAAGAGATAAGTTTGCCATTAAATGTATGTGTTTGATGTTATAAAGAGAAGCAATAAGATCTAAAGGTACAAATTTTAGGTCCTTCGAGCCATAGCCCATATATAGTGTAACATACTATAGCTCGAACGGAGTGAAATGACGCGAGATCTTATTTATGTTTTCAGATTACATACAATGTCGATCAAATCGAATTAGGTCAGAATTGATCAGAAGCAAAAAAAGTAAAAGAACTTTAATTTAGAAGAGTGGACAAACAACAATACAAGTGGATGATTAAAGAGGGTATGAACTATGAAATATATGTATGTCTGCTTGATCGGTTTATTCGTAAGATTGAATTTATTAAACAAATACTATAAATTTAATTTAATTATATTGTATTACATATCTACTAGACACAATTCATATAGATAAACAAAACCTATATATTTCATGTCATTTTTCTTTGTCCTTTTTTCTTCTTAGGAATTGGTTTATCTAATCTCTTAATATCAATTTGACCTTCTTTTACTTTTAGAAAAAGTGTAAATAATTTGAGTATGATTTATGCTACATCGGTCTAATATTATAGTATTATTTAACAAGAAAATGAAAGTGATTCATACTAAGCAAAGGTCTTAATGTATAAATTTTAAAACTATGAGAATGAATCACATTATACTCGTTCTATATTAAACTCCCTATTATACAACTCTCTAGATGGAGCTAAGACTTTGAGAAGAATCTCATAACTTTTTTAGTGTTGAACATATTTTTTTCAATTAACAAAAGTATATTGGTATAAATGTATAAATGATAAACTTAGCACTGTAAACTCAAGAGTAAATATATATTAGATATTTTAAATTTAAACAGTAATTCTCACTAAGTTTTACTTTCTTAAAATTATCAAACTTTTGAATGTATTTATAACCTTTATGAGTATAACACTTGGCTTTTGTATGTAACAAATTAAATTTGTACTAATTTAATCACGAATTAGGATGAGTAAAAGAATTAATTTGACTTAGTTATTTAAGGCGTAAATGTCTAGAATATAAAATTCACGAGTTAATAATATATATATATATATATATATATATATATATTTATATATATAGATACACATACACACTTAAGATACTAAGATACTTTTATGTTAATTTTCTGACATGCTAGCTTCAATTTATGAAACTGTCGAAATGTGAGTTTGCTATTTGTCATAGTTGGAACAGAGAATCACATTCGTTAATACAAGAGTATGGAGAGAGAGTATATTTTAATAATTATTATTATATTAGTACGTAGTTTCATGATAATGCAACTCTATCTTACTAATCATGAGTATCGTATAATGATTGAAAGATTGAAGCTAAATTAAATTAAAGAATATGGATAGTGGAATTGATTTTTTGGCGCGATACTTATTATCAAACTCTGTGTCAAAGGAATGGATCTTACAAGAAATTGGTTATATATTAGAATAAATATTTATTGAAATTAGATTGTAATTAGATATTTTGTGAGAAAAAGTAATTAAACCGTATAATTTCATACATGTAACTACTGCTAAGACCTATTAAATGTTTCTTTCTCAATCTATTGACGTTGAAATATATAGTTATTTAAGTTTATAAGGAATGAAGGGTTTTTTTATTTTTTATTTTTTAATTATTCTAAGTAATAACAACAAGCCTAGAGGAGTATTAATTTTTCACATTCTTCAGAATTAGTTTTAAATTACAAAAATTAATCTAAAATATATATTTATTCAAGTTGAAATAGAGGTTGCATGTGCAACGTACATAACATTTGCTAGTATTTAAAAATGAAAAAGACCCATGTACAGATGTTCCAGAATATATTTTGTTCAGGAAAATTGATACGGAGTATTTCTTCTTAAAACAATTAACATAAAATTTAAAAATTACGTCACGAAAGGTTATGTGAACATAACATTTCGACACTGAATTGTAAAAGTGGAGAAAAGTTCACGCCATATTGAAGAAGTAACTAATAAGTACTCGACGCGTTATGTCCGATCTGTAATGGCACATTTTTATTTCACATGAATCTATTAATAATAATAATAAATGTATTGTGTTATTAACCGGCTCTTGGAATTAGAGCATCAAGGAATTATGAATGAAAAAAAAAAAAATCTCGTACGCCTTCTGTCACTTATTCATATAATTTCATTTCGATCCGTCCTCCAAACGTGTCTATATTTCATTTTTAGACGTTGACCCATTACAATAATTATCTTTTTTACTTCTACTACATTAGGGCTGTCAATTTTCAACACAATACGATAACCCGACACGAACACGCACGAAATTAATGGATTTGTATCGAGGTTTATTGGGTTCGTGTCACGATGTCAATCCAATAAGGACCTGAAAATTTCGTGTCGGGTTCGGGTTGGGTTCGTATCGGGTTCAGGAAACTTATTAAATATTAACTTATTTATTATTTTTACTAATATATTATTTATTAATTTTCTAAAAATATTTTGTATTTTCTTAAGATTTGAAATTGTTTTTGTTATGTTAATTGTTAAATCTATGGATTCGTTGTTATTAATATGAGTATTATGAAGTTAAATATTAAAAATTTATTATTATATGTATGTTAAATCATGTTATAATCGTGTCATATTATATCAGTTTGTTATTGTGTTCGTGTCGAGTTCGAGTCGTGTTCAGATTTGATTAAATCGTGTCGTGTTCGTTTTCAGGTTGAGCAAATTCTTAACAGATCATATGTTTAAGTTTGAACTTAACAGGTTGGGTTGTTATCAGGTCGACACGCACGAATTGACAGCCCTTTCTACACTATATATTTACCAACTTTCTTTCTTGATCAATTAATGATTTCATCATTCAATTCCTTCGTTTACTTCTACTCATCGAATCCTCAAATTCCCAACTCCCAAAAATCAACTACCCTTAAGAAAACCCTATCGGAGGCCCTCTGCATATACTACCCCCTCGCCGGCCGCCTCGTCGGAAACCGCTACGTCGACTGCAACGACGGTGGCGTACCTTTCTCCGAAGCCAAAGCACACTGCGATCTCTCACAAGTCATCACCGATCGAGACCACAAGTCTGAAGAAATTCCTACCTTACAACACCGATGGGCCCCAAGATTTCTGCATGGCCGTTCAAGCCACCTATTTCTGCTGCGGCGGTCTCGCCGTCGGAATCCTCATCCTGCACAAGATCGCCGACGCGCTGTCCTTCATCGCCTTCGCCAAAACCTGGTCCGCCGCCGCCAGAAACGGGCACTTCCAGGGCCTGCCGCCCCCAAAGTTCGACGCCGCCGGCTACTTCCCGCCGCTGGATATCACCGCCGGTTTTCAGCCAACTAAAGGATTGATTGAAGAAGAGGTCACCGCAAGAATCGTCACATTCCCGCCAAGATCAGGAAAAGTATTCCGCCGCCGCCGCCGGCGGTCGTACCCGCCGTTTGGAGGCGGTGTCGGCTTATATATGGTCCCAATTCGTATCCGCCACGGGTATTAGATCCGACCCGGATAAGATTTGCATCGTGCAGAATGTGGTAAATCTACGGACCTGGGTCGACCCGCCGCTGTCGGAATACCATTTCGGTAACATAGTTTGGGATCCGCAGGTGAAGGCGGGAGCCGAGGACAGCGGCTTCGAGATTGTGGGGAAAGTGGCTGAAGCCGTGAAGGCCGTCGGCGGCTACGTGGCTCGGCTGCAGAACAGTGAGAAGTTTCTAGAAGAGATGATGGCGGCTCATCAAGTTTATAAAGGCGAGGTGGGTAGGTTCGTGTTCACGAACATATGCGGGTTTCCATTGTACGAAGCAGATTTCGGGTGGGGCAGACCCGACCGGGTCGGGCTAGGTGGGTTCCCGTTTAAGAATACGGTTGTTTTTATGGGTACAAAATGTGGGGTTGGAATAGATGCGTTGATTACTTTGACTAAACGAGATATGGAGAAATTTGAAGCTTCTATGGAGATGCAAATGTTGAAGAGTAATTTGTAATGAAAATTCCTGTGTATTTGTCGTACCGTAACTCATCTATCATAAATGCCATGCAATTAGATCATAGTGTAAAATAATGTAACGAAAGATGATTGTGGGAAAACTTTATGTGATCTTGAAATTCGCCTCACTATATAAGAAAAACGGTCATAGATAATGACGAAATATCATTATCTATATGCAAAAATAAGTGTTATATATAGCTATGTTATCTATAGTTACGCTCATACATAACGGTTTTGTACCATTACCTATGTGAATTATAGATAACACAAAATTAATGTTATGGTTATTTTGTCATTATTAAAATTATTGAATGTGTGCATTGTCTATATTCGTAATAGATAACATGTTTTTGGTGCTTTAAATAACGATTTTGTAAATTGTCGTGTGGCCAGTTGGAGATTTCAGCATATATTTCTTTTTCTAATTTTTCTAATTTATTTCTTTTTGTTTTTCAATTCAACTTTTTTTTTACTAATCAACTAATTCATTCAAATAGTACAAAGCATGCGATAAAGGAAATGGAACTATTGGAACTATATAATTGTGCCAATAGTTCCATATGTGGATGCAATGACATACATAATGGAGCTATATTGGAACTATTCGTGTTACATTCACTAATTTCATTAAAAATAGTAGGAAAATTATACAAATCATCTTACATAGGAGTATATTTCAAATCGACATGAATCATCCAAAATGGACTTAAATCTAAATAAATCGACAATTTTTTTTAAAACAAAATTTGCAAAAACCATCCAAAATCGACATAAATAAAGAGATATCTAAACCAAAACAACATAAATTATCAATAGTGACAAAAATTGCAATAAATCTAACCCTAGTCCATAGAATATTATCCAAAATCTACCACAAAATGATACTGTTGGCACTAATAGTGCCGATAGTTGCAATCGTTCAATAATTTTTTTGAAAATATTTCAAAAATCAAGCAGAAAACCCGCAATCTAAAAATAGAGCAAATATAATTGAGTAGAAATCTCATAATTCGTCCAAAATCGCAGAAATCAAGCTTAAATCGAGAAGAAATCCATAAATTCATAAATGGAGAAGAACAAACCATAGATCCATTTTTTTAAACCTAATTCACAATAAAATCTAAGAAATGTAGATCCAAAATTCACATTTGATCATGCAGAAATTCATTTATCGAGAAGGACAAACCTTAGATCCAAAATAAAATCTAGCATAAATTTGGAGCAAGACTCGACGGTGGCGGTCCTGTAGCGAAGGGTAGGGTTCGGCACAGGCTGAGAGTGGAGGTGCAGCGTCGTCGGCTCGGAGAAATGAGGTGGAAGGAGGAAGGAGGCGCGAGAGAGAGAAAAATTGGGAAGAGAGAGAAAAAGTTCCATGAAATGAGATGGGGGCTTCAAAATTCAAATTTTAGGGTTAGTAAGGGTATTTTTCACCCAAAATGCTAGGGTTGACTATTATTTAATTTTTTTAATGGGTGGCTAGAATTTATAATTAGTTAACTAGTATAACTATTTCCATAATAAACTAATACAAACCATAACAAATTGATTTTTTTTTTTAAAATAATAATAATATGTTCGGTACAAGATTTGTACACATAGTTAGGATGACAACATAGGTTAAGCTCTTGATACCGTGTTGAGAAAAGCGGAATGAAAAGAAAGCTCGGATGCAATAGCAACGTGCTAACTCAACTCAACACATCATTCTTACTAAAAAGAAACGTCCACTTTTTTTTTTTTTTTGACATAATTAATTGAAATTTAAAGACATGTGTTACGGAAGACTTAAATTCGGGACCTTTACTTTCTTTCTTCACCACTGCAAACTCTCCTTACACATATTGTATCAATAGATAATTGTTACGGGTCTACAAAATTTTTACATTACGCAATTATACATTAATCTATACTATATTATAAAACTTGTTTTGTTTACAAAATTTGATTTGCCTATTATGCCTTAATATTATCAATAAAATTAATCATTAGAATATTAACATTATCAATAGAATACATAATTAGAATAAAAATAAAATTGTATACAAGTAGATACGCATACAATATATAATAATATCATACACCTAATCTACTACAACCGAAAAAGTATAAAAGAAAACTAATCCATAAGCTTATCAATAAATCAACATTCCAAATTTGATTGCAATAAATTAATAATAAATCAGTAAGATTAGACGTACTTTATATACAAAATGCAATACATAATAAATTGTACTTTTTTTTTTTGGAACTTAGTACATAAGGCTGTTATGAAACAAACAATATATAACAACTTGTAAAGAACAATTTCTTAATTTGACATTTTTGAATATTATGGGCATGTAAAATTATATAAATCTAGATTGGACCTACTATGAAATTATATAAAATTATGAGCATTTTCTACATGCAATGAACTCCTTATTTTGCTTTTCTATAAATCTAGATTGGACCTACTAGGAAATTATAAACTTTTCAATGGAAGACAGAAGGAATAATATTTTGGGCATGATTAGGACAGATGATCCTATTCGAGATTCAGTATGATTGAGATATAAATAAATATAATTAATTATTATAAAAATACTGATTTTCTTTTTATTTATAAGTTCTCAATTTTCAATAATAAATGGATTCTATCAAATTTATATATACGAATATCCAATTAATTTTTAAGTTGAGTCATGATAATTCGAATTCACTAATCTTGACATAATCATTGTAAAATTCTTCATCATTTTTAAAACTAAATGAAATTTATATGTTTCTTTGATAATATAACATTACTGACATGTCATTTGAGATTTTAATCTAACATGAATGCATTATTGTATTTATTTATAACATAGCGTATAATTCTTAAGTAATGATTGGATAAGGGAATTTATTAAATATATTAAAAAATATTATATGTTTAATTATACTCTCCGTCTTATAAAAATGATCTCATACGGTAGGGCAGATGTTTAAAAATAAAATATTATATACTCCCTCCGTCCCACTTAAATAGTCCACATTTTCTTATTGATTTGTCTCATATAATAGTCAACTTTCCTAAAATGGTAAAGTCTATCTCACAACTAATACTATTTTAAAATTCTTTATCTCTACTTGTATTGGTCTCTGTGTCAAAAGTAATGTGGACAATTTAGGTGGGACGGAGGGAGTAATAAATTTAGAAAAAAAGAGTCACTTTTCAAATGGATTTTTGCCAAATTAGATGTACTTCGTATAAAAGAGAAATTGTAAATATAATTCTAAAAATTAGCTTAAACGCTAGATGACACCCAACTGACTTGATTATAGCTTAATTTTTAGTCTCTAGATGTTGATGTTAAGTCCACCGGTTGATTTGATCGAAGAAGAGTGTGCGCAATTTTTGTTAATCGACACAATCTCAACATTGAAACAATAAATAATTTTGTCAAGTAGCTACATACCATTTTTATTTTTGAATTATTTTATAAGGTTATATATTAGTACAATATTCTGTTGAAATTAGAGATTAATATAAAAAATTGCACTATTAGAAATTTTGTTAGCATTCAAAATATATTATTATTTTTTTCTTAAAAGAATTAGGTAATATTCCCTCCTATTTTATATATAAGTGTCATTCTACTCATTTGCACAAATATTAATAAATAATTTTTTTCCAAATTTAACCTTAACTAATGCTTTGATATCTCTTATTGAAATACATGGACTATTCATCTTCTTCTTCAACTCAATTGATTTAATGAGTAAACGAAGGGAGTTAATGAGGGTATTGTTGGAAAGAAATATCATAATGACACTTATAAAACAAATATATTTTTTTTTCTAAAAAGACACTTATATAAAATAGGAGAGAGCGTGCAACGCACGTAATCACTGGTAATACAATACAAAATACATCAAGAAAATACAGTAAAAGATTCAAATCAACATGCATGGAAGTCAAAATAAATTACTGTCATTAAATTTAAGTTGTTGGATCTAACTGTCCATCATTATTCTATAATTTGTTGCTCCAATAAGGATTTTCCACCGAGGCGGGATTTGGTGAGTTGTGACTCCACATAGCCTTCATACTTCATGGAGTTATAGATTGCGCGGCCATCCTTATCCACCAGCGCCACCGCAGGGCCCACCGTTGCCTCCCCCGACGGACCATTCGCCACCACTATTGATATTCTCTCTCTCTCCTCATTCACTACGGCTCTATGCATCACGCTCTTATATCTTCCGTTGCTCAATATCTGATCACAATATTTAATTTATATGTTATGGATTATAGATAGGGATGATATCTTCATCTTGTATAAACATATAATACTCCCTCTATCTCAACGAACAAGAGACGATTCATTATTTTAAACTTCACATATATTCAAAAATCATCTTACTTTCGCTGACATGGAGGGAGTACATTTTTCACATATATTGTACTCCCTTATTAGTCTTATTTCTTGAATACTAACAACGATTATGTGTGTTGCACGTATAATCTCTTATTTAAATAGCATATTCATTTTTTTATGAAAAATGAAAAATTCTAATAGTGCAATATTAATAATTTTTCACTTCTACAAAATACTTGCAAGAGTATATTAAAAATGAAACTAATATGTATTTACTTAACAAAATTTCTAATTTTTTCAGCGACTATATTATTATGAATTAACAAAACTTATTCACAATCTTTTATAATCAAAACCAGTAGGTGGAAAGTCGTCATAATTTATCATTGAAATTTATTTTATCACTTATGAAGCTCCTATGGATTAGATGTTTCAAAATTAAAAATGATTAAGTGGATTTCAAAAACATCAAACTAAAAAAATAAAAACGAACTATAATTGGACCGTGTACATTTATTTTCATGAAGAAAAGAATTATTATCATTTTCAGTAGATAAAAAAGTATGATGTTGAAAAAATCGTCATTCTTCATAAAGAATGCATTAATTAACGTAAGACGTACGGTAAAGGAAAGCAACATTATTTATATATAAACTAATTATTACTACATAGATAAATATATGTTACAATAAGTTAGATAGATTAATATTTGACGTATTCGTTAGATAATTAGTATATTCATATAAAAGAATAGTGATCCTATCTTCCTACATATGGCATCGTGCTACTATACATAGATAAATATATGTTACAATAAGTTAGATTAATATTTGACGTATTCGTTAGATAAGTAAATTATAAATATATAATTCTTGTGTGTAAATCTTAAAAGAAGAAGAATTGAAGAAATAAATATCAATAAATACGCACTTGGAGCTGGTCAGCTGCATTAACCAAAAGGGAATTCTGAGGAGAATGTGCATTGAACCACTTGCCATCATGCTCAATTTGTAGACCAGCCACGCCATTATGTATGAGAAAGGTGAATAAACCTACAAGTTAATTTGAATAAAAGAATTTCTCAAAAAGAAAATAGAAAATGAAAACAAAGAAAGCTACTCCCCGTCTCATTTATTATGGCACAGTTGACTGCCATTATGAATGGGATTGAGGGAGTAATAAATGAGCGATGCAAGATTTGACCTGGATCAGTATGTGGCGGAATACCGATGGTTTGATCTGGGTGAGGGCAACATGGATAGTAATTTGTTGCAAACATTTGGAAACTCGAATCCATCTTCAAAGTTTCATCAATGTAACTACGATTCAATTCTAGGGCATCGCATACCCCTTCGACTAACTTAATAGCTAATTTTCGAGCCATTTCGGTGTATTCCTGCACTACTTCCCTATACATATAATACAATATGAAGTTATATACTTATATTGTCTTATCTTTTCAGGTACAATAATTAAAGAGAATGTGTAAATCGTGGAAAAATGATAGCTAAGGTTAATACTTTGTAAAAAAAAGGGGATTTTTTCAAATAGAGAAACATGACATAAATATCGAGACAACCCAAAATGGAAAACAATGTAACACCTATATATAAAACCCTAGTTGTTTACCTTAAGAGTTGGGATTGTTGGGGGCAATGAAACTTGGGATGGACATAGAGCTTAAGGTACTCCCTCCATAAAGTGAAGCTCTGGTTCGAAGTATTCACCACGTTGAAATTCCCACATTTTATTGGATCTGAAGCACTCTTCGCTTCGTATTGCTTCTTCTCAGAATCAGGTAAACTAAAGAATTCTTTCATTAATGCAAACATTTCACTCATCAACGTCGCAGGTATTCCGTGATTCACTAGTTGCACAATAATATAATATATATTATGAGACATGGATATGCTTCTTGAAATTTTTTATATTAGCTACGTACTCCCTCTGTCCCAACTGTTAGAAAGTTACAACTTGCCGGACGTACAATTACAATAGAAAAATCTCGAAGATTACAAGTGGGAAAAAAAAAACGAAATTTGAAGTCGAGTCGAGGAAACCCTCTTTCCGCAAGACGAATTACGCCCCGGGTAGTGCTCACGGATTTGGCGCTTCGTCCCCAAAGATAAAACGACTTCTCGTCTTCTTAGTAGCAGCACCGCACACTAAGAAGCTCCGGCGAACTGGAAATAGAAGGCTAAGGAACTGATCTCGGAAAACTGGATGCTTTAGAAGAAAGGATGCAAAATGCTTTTTGTTCGTGTGTCCTAGAATGGCCTGCAGAGCCTTCTATTTATAGGCTGCTCACTATGGAGGGCATTAAATGCATTAATCAGCCATAAAGACTATTAGTGGTCGTGGTGGAGACGAAAGGTGAAAGGGCTGACTGTTCAGTTGAAGAGTCACCTGACTGTTCAACTGAAGAGTCACCTTCCAGAACCTCTTCCGGATGCAGCTGAGCTAGGCAGTCATCCGAGGTGCCGAAGCCGAGGTGGCACAGGCTGAAGCTGAAGTGGCACAGGCCGAAGCCGAAATGACTAAGCCGAGGCCGAGGCCGAAGTTGAAGATCGAGGACCAAGGCCGAAGCCGAAGTCGAAGACCTAGGCCGAAGCCGAGACCGAGGCCGAAGCCGAGGCCGAAGACCTGAGGCCGAGGCCGACCTCACCCACAACCACTTGACATAACTTACACTTCTTTCAAGAAAGAAGTAACTCTCCACCAATCTTTTAACATTTATATCTCACTCACCGGAAATCGGTTTTGAGCATATAAATACACCACGTTCATCTACTCCGCGAGTAGAACAATAATATAATATTTAATTTAATTAATAAATTAAATATTAATTATTATTTATTTGGTCAAAACACCAAATTTCCAACAATCCCCCACATGAGTGAGATAGCCATCTGCAAATGTATGCAAATGCAAGAGCTCAGTCCTCACGAGGTATAAAAGTATTAGGATAGGTAGTTTGTGGCTTTGAACCTTCCTTAGTCAACACCATTGAGTACACATGCGGCATAGTAGCGCAATGCTTTGAACTATTCCTCCATGGCATGCACCAAGACAATGATGTTAACGCTTAAACACCTCAACCTCATCCGTTCTCACGTTTTGTGTCCATTTCGGCCTTGGACACCCCTTTGGATTCATAAGTGTATCTTAACGAAGCGGCCTCACTTCACACTTACATAGGTGATTCTTTACCAAGTATATTGCCATACTCAACCTCCTCAAGGTATTTAGGAATCATTAAAAGTCATAGACTTAACCTCACCACTAGGCAAGCTTTCAACACTCAAATGCTTTCTAGGGAATAGATAAATGTGAGTGTTTTCACACAAACTTTCATAGCATAGTTTTCCCATTGAACCAAGTTCATGGGGTTTCCAATCACCATGGTTGGGTTACCACTATGATAGTTCTTAATTTGTGGATTTTACTCTCATTCCCTCTAACAACTTATTCATTTGATCACGGTTTAACCCTTTGGTTAGTGGATCCGCCAGATTATCCAACGACTTTACATAGTCGACTGAGATAATCCCAGTTGTGATCAAATGTCTCACGGTATTATGTTGTCGACGAATATGTTGAGACTTACCATTATACAAACCACTTTTTGCCCTACCAATAGCCGCTTGGCTATCGCAGTGAATCATCACCGGAGGCAATGGTTTCTCCCAACATGGAATGTCCTCAAGAAAGTTTCTTAGCCATTCGGTTTGTTCACCAGCTATATCCAAAGCTATGAACTCAGACTCCATGGTGGATCGGGCTATACACGTCTGTTGTGTGGATCTCCACGTAACAGCTCCACCCCTAATAGTAAACACATACCCACTTGTGGAAAGTGAGTCTTTCGTGTCTGATATCCAGTTCGCATCACAGCACCCTTCAAGTTCCGCAGGGTATCTCGAAAAATGTAGCCCATGACTCTGAGTATACTTCAAGTATCTCAAAACTCGTACAAGAGCTCTCCAATGCTCTTTTCTTGGATTGCTCGTGTAACGACTCAATTTGTTAAGCGCACATGCTATGTCGGGTCTAGTGCAATTTGAAAGATACATTAAACACCCTATGACACGAGCATAGTCTTCTTGAGCAACCGACTCACCTCGGTTCTTGCTCAAATGAACATTAAGTTCAATAAGAGTTTTAGCGGGCACGCTATCAAAAACGTTAAACTTCTTGAGCACTTTCTCAACATAGTGAGATTGTGACAAGACAATCCCATCGGATTTCCTTAGTATCTTCATACCAAGAATAACATCCGCTAAACCCAAGTCTTTCATGTCAAAGTTCCTCTTTAACATGCTTTTTGTTTCGTTAATTACACGGATATTGCTACCCATAATTAACATGTCATCTACATAAAGACACACAATAACATATCCGTTATTTGTGTTCTTAATGTAAACACATTTGTCACATTCGTTTATTTTAAAACCATTTGAAAACATCACACTATCAAATTTCAAGTGTCATTGAAGTGGCGCTTGCTTCAATCCATAGAGGGACTTAACCAGTTTGCAAACCTTCTTTCCTAGACCCGGTTCTACAAATCCTTCTGGTTGTTCCATATAGATTTCCTCATCTAATTCTCCATAGAGGAAAACAGTTTTCACATCCATTTGATGTATCTCGAGATTGTGCAAAGCAGCAATCGCAAGAAGCACCCGAATGGATGTAATCCTTGTTACAGGAGCATAGGTATCGAAATAATCGTACCCTTCTTTTTGCTTAAACCCTTTGACAACCAAACAGGCTTTGTACTTGTCAATTGATCCATCGGCTTTGTATTTCCTTTTAAGGATCCATTTGCATCCTAAGGGTTTGCACCCTTCGGGTAAATCAACCAACACCCAAGTGTGGTTCTGCCTAATGGAATCAATTTCACTTTGTACCGTTTCTCTCCAAAGCGGACTGTCCGATCTAGAAAAAGCTTCTTTGATCGTCGTTAGTTCTTGATCCAACATGAACACTACATAATCCGGACCAAATTGCTTTGGTTTCCGAACTCTACTACCACGTCTCGGTTCACTATCTTCTGCATTAGACCTTTGTCGCTTGCATGACTTAAGTTTTTCATCCTCGGATTTAGAATCCGTGGCTTCACCTTCAATTCTATTGCTAGAATTGATTTCTACATTACCCTTGTTTTTACAAGGATATATGTGTTCAAAGAATATTGCATTCCTTGACTCGATCGTTGTTCCCACAGTCATATTGGGGACTTCCGACTTATGGATAACAAAGCGATAGGCGCTGCTGTTATGTGCATACCCAATAAAGATGCAATCAACCGTTTTAGGGCCAATTATAACTTATTTAGGTAGAGGCACTTCAACCTTCGTCAAACACCCCCACACTTTAAGGTATTTGTACGATGGTTTCCAACCTTTTCATAACTCATAAGGTGTAACATCTTTACCTTTGAGTGGAATCTTGTTCACTAGATAGTTGGCTGTTAAGACAGCTTCTCCCCACATGTTTTGGGGCAACCCTGAACTAATCAACAAAGCATTCATCATCTCATTAAGAGTTCGATTTTTACGTTCAGCAACGTCATTTGATTGAGGTGAGTATGGAGCCATCGTTTGATGAATTATACCACTTTCGTTGCATAATTCCTCAAACGGAGCGACATATTCGTCACCTCTGTCACTTCGAACACTCTTAATTCGACCACTTAGTTGATTTTCGGCTTCATTCTTGAAGTGTTTAAACGCTTCAATAGCCTCATCTTTACCTCTTAAAAGATAAAGATAACAATATCTCGTGCAATCATCGATGAACGTGATAAAGTACTTCTTACCACCACGAGTTTGCACATACTTTAAATCACACACGTCGGTGTGAATTAAATCAAGGGGTTTCATGCTCCGCTCAACCGAATGAAACGGTGGTTTTGTCATTTTTGCCTCAACACAAACTTCACATTTGTTTTGAGTGTTAACTTCATTTAACTTTAGTAAATCTAAATTTACTAATCGTTTTATAGCATTTAGATTAACATGTCCTAATCTACAATGCCATAAATTAGAGCACTCAACAATGTAAGAGGAAGCAGTAGCATTTTCATTACTTTCAATAGATTTTGGTACATGGCGTATAGCCAATACATTCAACCTAAAGAGACCCTCAGAGAGGTAACCCTTTTCAAGAAAAGTACCACTCTTTGACAATATAAACTTGTCAGACTCAAAAACTAGTCTAAACCCCTTACTAACTAGAATAGAGCCCGAGACCAAGTTCTTTCGGATGTCGGGAACATGCAGCACGTTCTTCAAAGTTAGAGAATTTCCCGATGTAAGCTTTAACACCACATCTCCAACTCCGACAACCACGGACGAAGCTTGATTCCCCATGTTGAGCTTCCTCCCCTCAACAGTTTGATAGGTAACAAACTTGTTCCTATCAGCACACACGTGCGCAGTAGCGCCGGTGTCGATGAACCAGCCTCCTAGCTTTTCGACTTGGTTAACCTCCTCGGTGACCACAGCCGAAAAGTCTTCTTTCACCCACTCGCCGTCTTTCTCGGCGACGTTGGCAGCATGCTTCTTTTTCTTCTTGTTCTTGGGCTTCTTGCATTCCTTTGCAGTATGCCCATGCTTGCCACAATTGTAGCAATCACCATCAAACTTTTTCGATGGTCCCTTCGCCTTGCCTTTGTCTTTGGCATTTGGGCGATCACGCTTGTTGGAGGGTCCGCCCTTCTCCATCAAGTTCACCTTGGCATCAGACGATGCCTTCGGTTTGTCTTGATCACGCACATCCGACTCGATGCGTAGCTTCACAATCAAGTCTTCAAGAGTCATCTCCTTTCGCTTGTGCTTAAGGTAGCTCTTGAAGTCTCTCCAATTTGGGGGCAACTTCTCGATCAACGTTGCAACTACGAACGCGTCTGGAAGAACCATCCCCTCAGCATGGACGTCATGTACAATGAGTTAAAACTCTTGTACGTGCTCCATTATCGGTCGAGAATCGACCATTTTGTAGTCCAAGTACCGGGCTACAATGAACTTCTTCGTACCAGCATCATTGCTACGGTACTTCTTGTCTAACGCCTCCCAAATTCCTTTGGAGGTGTTGACACCGGAGTACACATTGTGCAAGTTATCATCCAAGACATTGAGAATGAAATTCTTGCACAAATAGTCTCCATTTCGCCAATTGTCGTAGAAGGCTCGAACATGGAAGTTGGCCTCCTCCGCACTTGGTACAGGTGGTTCATCTTCCGTTAGAAAGTTCGCCACCCCCAATGTTGTTAAATAAAATAACATCTTTTGTTGCCACCTTTTGAAGTCGACTCCTCCGAACTTCGGCGGCTTCTCGGCGGGTGGCATCACCCTTGGTGCCGAGTTCACTCCCATAAGGGAGCCACTTGGGTTAGGCCCATAGGCCGCCCCCACAGTCGAGCCCATAAATGGCGCTCCAACAGTTCCACTAAAAGTGGAACCCACGGTGCCACTTGAAGCGGAACCACCGCTTGACAAAAACGGGTTATTCCAAACCCACGAACTTGAAGGCATAGTCGAGCCTCCGGTTGAACCGCCAGTGTTGGAGTTCATTGCCGATACAGTAGTGAAGGTTGACAACGGCGTTGACATGGTGGATGGAACAGATGTCGACATAGTTGATGGCAATGTCGAAACATCAATGGACGAGTCGGTGGAGGCTGCAGCACTTGACATCTTCGAATAGGTGACTGAATTTCAAAAACTCCTTAGAACGGCAAGCGTAATAATTCGTCTTGCGATTGTTAGAAAGTTACAACTTGCCGGGCGTACAATTATAATAGAAAAATCTCGAAGATTACAAGTGGGAAAAAAAACGAAATTTGAAGTCGAGTCGAGGAAACCCTCTTTCCGCAAGACGAATTACGCCCCGGGTAGTGCTCACGGATTTGGCGCTTCGTCCCCAAAGATAAAACGACTTCTCGTCTTCTTAGTAGCAGCACCGCACACTAAGAAGCTCCGGCGAACTGGAAATAGAAGGCTAAGGAACTGATCTCGGAAAACTGGATGCTTTAGAAGAAAGGATGCAAAATGCTTTTTGTTCGTGTGTCCTAGAATGGCCTGCAGAGCCTTCTATTTATAGGCTGCTCACTATGGAGGGCATTTAATGCATTAAATGCATTAATCAGCCATAAAGACTATTAGTGGTCGTGGTGGAGACGAAAGGTGAAAGGGCTGACTGTTCAGTTGAAGAGTCACCTGACTGTTCAACTGAAGAGTCACCTTCCAGAACCTCTTCCGGATGCAGCTGAGCTAGGCAGTCATCCGAGGTGCCGAAGCCGAGGTGGCACAGGCTGAAGCTGAAGTGGCACAGGCCGAAGCCGAAATGACTAAGCCGAGGCCGAGGCCGAAGCCGAAGTCCGAGGACCAAGGCCCGAGCCCGAGGCCGAAGCCGAGACCGAGGCCGAAGTTGAAGATCGAGGACCAAGGCCGAAGCCGAAGTCGAAGACCTAGGCCGAAGCCGAGACCGAGGCCGAAGACCCGAGGCAGAGGCCGACCTCACCAACAACCACTTGACATAACTTACACTTCTTTCAAGAAAGAAGTAACTCTCCACCAATCTTTTAACATTTATATCTCACTCACCGGAAATCGGTTATGAGCATATAAATACACCACGTTCATCTACTCCGCGAGTATAACAATAATATAATATTTAATTTAATTAATAAATTAAATATTAATTATTATTTATTTGGTCAAAACACCAAATTTCCTACACCAACGAACTTGAGGGCATTCCTTAAATTTATGTGAGGTATAAAATAATGAAACTGCTCAAGTTTCTTAGGACAGAGAGAGTAATTGAGCTTACGATGAAGAAGCCCCATTCTCGACATGCACTAGCTAGATCCCGGATAGCTCTGGACCGTTGATCTGAATTAGGGCTGATGAGGGCGGAGAAATCGACGACGGGGAGTGAATTGGAAGTGAAAGCAGTGGGCTCATTGGTGAAGTTGAATTTGGAAGGGACGGCTTTCAAAGTAGAAGAATCTGCTAAAACTTTTAAGGTTGTGCCGAATTCAAAAGGATTAACAGGTGAATTTAAGGCCATTTTCAGCTTTCTTCGCTTTCTTTTTTTTCTTGTGTTTTGGAAGAGGAAGATGAAGAAGTGCGTGTATATATATAGATGTAGTGAGCGCATGATCGGCTTCCAGTTGTCGGTAGGAAAATTGGTGTGGTATTAGCAATTAATGCGAAAGACCGAAAGAGATATGAAAACGACTGTATAATTATAATGAGGTAGACTAGTTCTACAAATTTGATAATAATTACAAACTACAAAGACACATATATAATTACAAGCTACAAAGACTAGTTCTAGTTCGAGGATGCCTTGGCCGAATTGCAGGAAAAAAAAAATACTAATATCCTATTATTTTTATTTTAAAAAAAGTAAAAATAAATAGTACTATATTTATTAATTTAAAATAATATTATTTTTTTCATTTTAATTATAAATATTATAAAAGTGCAAAGTTCAAATTATGATATACATATAATCCCCTTTTTTTGTCTAAATTTTCTTACATTATGACATGCAAAATTCATCTATATTTCGGAGAGATATACACCATTAAATTCGTAAAAATTAGATAGAATAAAAGTGTGGTTTACCGTTACAAAGCATGCGGTACATTATTTAGGGTTCTAAGGGCATCTCCAACGGTCCACGCTAAACTCAAACCCATTTTGCAGTATCTATCACATCAAACAGTAATTCATCTCCAACCCAAAAACTCAAACTCAAAACCCAAAAGAATATTCTCTATATATTCCTTACTATACCACTTTTAATACTTTTTCAATAACATCTACATACTTATGAATATTACACTTTAGACCCACAAATTCTTTTCATTTAACAATACTATTAATAACAAATTATTTTAAGATAATATAATCTTTAATATAAAAATAAAAGAGATAGTTAATTTACTCATTTATTAAATAAAGAAAATTACACAACTTAAAAAAAAAATTACATTGAAAATACAATAATTAATGCATACACATAAATTTTAAGCATATAAGAAGTTATTTCGAGAATCAATACTCCGAATTGGTATACTCCTCCCACAAATGAGCAATTAATGCATCTCGAAGTTCAAAATGACCATTTGCATCCCTAATATTTTTGTAACGATCCACATATTCAGCAAATCGTCACGTTCATCCTGCGTCATGGTAGTATCTCTTTGGGGCGCCTCCGTTACAAATTCAATAGGAGCACTCAGATCACGTTCATCCTCAATAATCATATTATGTAAAATTATGCATGCGGTCATTATGTCATGTAGCACTTCTTTCCTCCAATAACGTGCCGGTCGTGATAAAATTGCAAATTTTTTTTGAAGAACACCGAATGCGCGTTCTACGTCCTTCCTGCACGACTCTTGTCTCATCGCAAAATACTTTGTCGGTGGAGTTTGAGGATCCTGAATTGTTTTCACGATAGTTTTCCAATTCAGATATATTCCATCGCCTAAATAATAGCCCATATCATATTCTTTTCCTTGAAGCACAAAATGAGCTGGAGGAGCAATACCTTGAGTAAGATCATGAAATAGATGAGAGAACTCTAGAACATTGATATCGTTGTTCGTGCCTGGCAATCCAAAATAAGCATGCCATATCCAGAGATCGTAATCGGCTACAGCTTCGAGGATTACGCTCGGAGCGCTGCTACGACCTGCATATTGTCCTGCCCAACCAGTAGGACAATTTTCCCACTTCCAATGCATACAATCTAAAGAACCCAACATTCCTGGAAATCCACGTTTTTTAGCAACGTAGAGAAGTCTAGCAACATCATTAGCATTTGGTTTTCTCAAATAACGATCTGAAAATAGCTCTTTTATTGCTTGACAAAATCTTTTCATACTTTCAATTGCGGTGGACTCACCTATTTTGATGTACTCATCTACAGCGTCTGCAACCGAACCATACGTCAATATGCGAAATGCAGCTGTTACTTTCTGTAGTGTTGATAAGCCAAGCCTCCCTGCAGAATCTGCTCGTTGGGTAAAATAGTGATCATGCTCCTTGACTGCATCAACAATACGAAGGAACAATGGGCGGGACATTCGATATCTTCGGTGGAACATGGTCTCGTTGTACATTGGATTATCTGCAAAATAATCGTTGTACAATCTATCAGCAGCACTTTGACGATCACGATTGATAACATTATGGCCCAAAATCGAACCACCATGTGTTGGTTGTTGGTCTTGCTGAAGAAGAAGATTTTCGATGATCATGTTGTTATTATTGATCATACGAAAAATTGCTTCTTGTTGCCTCAAATGATTTGCTAATATTTCTTCATCATCTGAAGAAGATGATGAAGAATTGAAATTGAAATTCATTTTGTGAGATAAAAAGATTTAGGTGCTGATGGCAATGTAAAGATTGGTGTTAATTTGTGCCTATCCTGTTATGCTATATAAAGTGGGGTGGATGAATGGGGTAGGTAAAATTAGTGGAGTGAAGTGGAGGAATGAGGTGGTAGGTAAATCTCATGGTGTAGATGGAAGGAATGAGGTGGTAGGTAAATCTAACGGTGTAGATGGAAGGAATGAGGTGGTAGGTAAATCTAACGGTGTAGATGGAAGGAATGAGGTGGTAGGTAAATCTAACGGTGTAGATGGAAGGAATGAGGTGGTAGGTAATCTCGTGGTGTAGATGGAAGGAATGGAGTAGTGGAGGCGTGTAATAATTTTGGTGTAGTCATTTCAGTGCATAAATAAAAGTTAATGGGAAAGTGGAGGAGTGTAGTAATTTTTGTGCATAAATATGGATGCTATCTTTATTCCAATACTCACAAGTTCACAAAATTTTAACTCATTTACACTTTTCAACAATGTCTATTCGTTCTGGTAACTACTCCCACAATGAGGATGTCCTCCTATGCGAAGTTTATAAGCAAATTTCTCAAGATCCAGCTAAAGGGAAGGATCAATCGTCAAAAGCTTTCTGGGCTCGAGTAGAAGAAGGCTTCAACGCTTCAAAGGATGATGCATGGGAAATTCGTTCTGCAAGATCTTTGGAAGCTCGAATTCAAATCATTGAAAAGGCTGTAAGAAAGTTCCATGGGTGCATAAGAACTTCTGAGGCCCTTCATCGAAGTGGAACTAATAATGAAGATGTGGTTAGTACAAATAATTCACATTTAAATTAATTAATTTTCATTTTATTTTATTATGATTCTAATTATTCATGACTTTCTACAGATGAAGAAAGCCATAGAGTTATTCACAGAAGATCCAAAGTACAAAAAGGGGTGGAAATTTCATCACGTGTGGAGCACTATTGGTGATTTTGAAAAATTTAAAGATTGCTCAAAGGGGTCTAAAAAGAAAATGCGAAATCATAATTCCTCTGCTTCTGAAAATGAAATTCCCGATCCACAAGACTCACAAGGTATGTCTTCATTTTCTATGAACCTAGGTGATGATGATGATGATAACTATGAAATTAGTGGTTCGTCGTCACGGCCTATTGGTCAGAAGAAAGCAAAAAATAAAGCAAAATAAGATGAAGCTACAGCTTCTCTTATTTCAAAACTTCGATCTGATAATAAGCAATTTCTGGAGGAGATGAAGACATCTAATGAACTATTCAAGGAACAAATGGAAAAGAAGAATGCATTTAGAGAAATGAAGGAAGAAAATAAAATTTTGTTTCAAGACTCGAGTTTAATACAAGATCCACGCTATCGTGCATTTGTTGAAAGTGAACAAGCTCGTATTTTACAGAAAAGAGCTCAACAATCTAGCCAACCAGATCCTTTTGCTACTGGCTCCTATTCTGCATATTTCAACAATCTTGGTGGATCTAGTTCCGATATTCCACCTTATTAGATTAATAATTTGGTCGTCTATGTTGTGATTTCTTTGTTTCTCGTAGTTCCCTAAGTTTAGTATCTTTATTATATTTTCAGGTGTGTTGCTTAATGTTTAGTAATTTCGTGATCTATTTTATTTTTATTGTTGTATTAGCACTAATGTCTAGTATTTTGTTGTATTGTTCAATTATTTTATAAATGAATCGATATCATTGTGTTGTTATATCTTCATTTTTCTTATATAATCTTATCATTTAATTGTACTTTTCATAATTTACATTTATAAATTGCAGTAATAATTATTAAGAAACTAACATATTATTAAGGAAAAAACATATTATATAGAAACGTGATTCTTCTAAAATTAAATAACAAATGTACTGCTAATTACATTTTAAAAAACTTTAGATTATATAAGGCCCAATTAGCCCATTGTGATTATGCCCTAAAGTTAGATTAAATTAATGCCTCTTCTCTATTTTATTCCATCTTCTTCTTCTTCGTGCATCTTTTTTTTTTCTTTTTCTGCGTGCCTTCTTCTTCCACTGTAATAACAAACACAACAACATAAAAGGCTGGAGGACCAATATGCAATATTAATAGAGTTAAAAGAGATTTGCGTTTTGGCTACAGTGCAAACGCATTTTTGAGTTGGGAGGAGAGAGAAACCATCAAAAACGCAAAATGGGATGGGTTTTGCAGTAGGGTTGGGGATGAATTGCTACTGCAAATTGCGTATGCAGTAGGGGTTGGAGATGCCCTAAACCAGCCTAGTAGTGGTCTGCTCGAGTTTGGCTCAATTAAGAGTTCGGTTGCAAGATCTACTCTAACTTCGACTCTATATGATCAAGTTCGACTCGATTATAACAATTCGCGAGCTCAAGTTTGGCTCTTAAAAATTCCGATAAGGAACTCAAACTCGGCTCAAGTTTCTTTGATGGATAATTTTCTCCGGATATAAGGAAAAAAAAAAATCTCCGGCAGTCCCTTATCCCATTTTTTCACTCCAAATCATGATAATATTATTTTCCCACCCATTTAGAGTGATAATACTTTCTCATCTTTTCTACCTTAGAGAACATATGATAAAACGAGTGGAGACCAAATTATGAGATATTAATATCTTTAATCATTTTCTTATCTCTCCCTTTCCTTTTACATCAAAGAAAACACGCCTTTAGTTAAATATATGGAGTTCCGTGGAGTTATTTTATAGATGTGTTTTATAAGTTAATGTTGGAAAAATTGAGTACAAACTTGCCGGGCATACAAACGTAAATGAAGATTACAACGAAAAAAAAAATTAATAATAATAAAAGTCGAGTCGGTAGTGCTCTCGGTAATAACGTATCGTCCCCAAAGATAAAACGACTTTCGTCTCGTGAGTAGCAGCACCGCAAAACTCAAGAGCTCCGGCGAACTGGATATAGGTGAAACTGAGCTCGAACAATGAACAAAGGAGAAATATGCAGCAAGATGCGATTTTAAGTCTTATGCATATTTTTTTCGTACTTCAAATGCCTACAATCCCCTCTATTTATAAGCTGCTCACTATGTAGGGGAATTTAATGCATTAAATGCATTAATCAGCCATAAAGGCTATTTGAGGTAGTGGTGGAGATGAAAGGTGAAAAGGCTGACTGTTCATTTGAAGAGTCACCTGACTGTTCAGTTGAAGAGTCACCTTCCAGAACCTCTTCCGGATGGGCTACACGAGCTGGGCCGAGCTGAGCTAGGCGCTGAAGCCTAAGTGACGAAGCCGAAGTGACTAGGCCGAAGTCGAAGTGACTAGGCCGAGGCCGAAGTACCAAGGCCGAAGCCGAAGTACCGAGGCCAAAGCCGAAGACCAAAGACCCGAGGTCGAGGCTGACGCCGAGGCCGAGGCCGACGCTGATGCCGAGGTCGAGGACCCAGGCCGAGGCCGACGCCGAGCCCGAAGACCAAAGCCGATGCCGAAGCCGAGGTGCCTACGACGAAGTCGACCACACATCCACTTAGTCCACTTGATACTTAGCCCACATGTTTAAACACTTATAAATATCATACTTATACTTCTTTCAAGAAAGAAGTAACTCTCCACCAAAATTAGAATATTTATATCTCACTCACCGGAAAATCGGTTTTGAGCATATAAATACACCTCGATCATCTACTCCGTGAGTAGAACAATAATATAATATTTAATTTAATTAATAAATTAAATATTAATTATTATTTATTTGGTCAAAAGCCAAATTTCCAACAATCCCCCACATGAGTGAGATAGCCATATGCAAATGCAAAAGCTCAGTTCTCACGAGGTATAAAAGTATTAGGATAGGTAGTTTGTGACTTTGAACCTTCCATAGTCAACACCATCGGGTACACAGGCGGCATAGTAGCGCAATGCTTTGAACTATTCCTCCATAGCGTGCACCGAGACAACGCTGTTAACGCTTATACACCTCAACCTCATCCATTCTCACATTTTGTATCCATTTCGGCCTTGGACACCCCTTTGGATTCATAAGTGTTTCTTTAACGAAGCGGCCTCACTTCACACTTACATAGGTGATTCTTTACCGAGTATCTTGCCATACTCAACCTCCTCGAGGTATTTAGGAATCATTAAAAGTCATAGACTTAACCTCACCACTAGACAAGCTTTCAACACTCAAATTTCTTTCTAGAGAATAGATAAATGTGAGTGTTTTCACACGAACTTTCATAGCTTAGTTTTCCCATTGAACCAAGTTCTTGGGGCTTCCAATCATCAAGGTTGGGTTATCACTATGATAATTCTTAATTTGTGGATTTTACTCTCATTCCCTCTAGCAACTTATTCATTTGATCACGGTTTAACCCTTTGGTTAGTGGATCCGCTAGATTATCCAACGACTTTACATAGTCGACTGAGATAATCCCAGTTGTGATCAAATGTCTCACGGTATTATGTCATCGACGAATATGTTGAGACTTACCGTTATACAAACCACTTTTCGCCCTACCAATAGCCGCTTGGCTATTGCAGTGAATCATCACCGGAGGCAATGGTTTCTCCCAACATGGAATGTCCTCAAGAAAGTTTCTCAACCATTCGGCTTGTTCACCAGCTATATCCAAAGCTATGAACTCAGACTCCATGGTGGATCGGGCTATACACGTCTGTTTTATGGATCTCCACGTAACAGCTCCACCCCCAATAGTAAACACATACCCACTTGTGGAAAGTGAGTCTTTCGTGTCCGAAATCCAATTCGCATCACAGTACCCTTCAAGTACCGGGGGGTATCTCAAAAAATGTAGCCCATGACTCTGAGTATACTTCAAGTATCTCAAAACTCGTACAAGAGCTCTCCAATGCTCTTTTCTTGGATTGCTCGTGTAACGACTCAATTTGTTAAGCGCACATGCTATGTCGGGTCTAGTGCAATTTGAAAGATACATTAAACACCCTATGACACGAGCATAGTCTTCTTGAGCAACCGACTCACCTCGGTTCTTGCTCAAATGAACATTAAGTTCAATAAGAGTTTTAGCGGGCACGCTATCAAAAGCGTTAAACTTCTTGAGCACTTTCTCAACATAGTGAGATTGTGACAAGACAATCCCATCGGATTTCCTTAGTATCTTCATACCAAGAATAACATCCGCTAAACCCAAGTCTTTCATGTCAAAGTTCCTCTTTAACATGCTTTTTGTTTCGTTAATTACACGGATATTGCTACCCATAATTAACATGTCATCTACATAAAGACACACAATAACATATCCGTTATTTGTGTTCTTAATGTAAACACATTTGTCACATTCGTTTATTTTAAAACCATTTGAAAGCATCACACTATCAAATTTCAAGTGTCATTGAAGTGGCGCTTGCTTCAATCCATAGAGGGACTTAACCAGTTTGCAAACCTTCTTTCCTAGACCCGGTTCTACAAATCCTTCTGGTTGTTCCATATAGATTTCCTCATCTAATTCTCCATAGAGGAAAGCAGTTTTCACATCCATTTGATGTATCTCGAGATTGTGCAAAGCAGCAATCGCAAGAAGCACCCGAATGGATGTAATCCTTGTTACAGGAGCATAGGTATCGAAATAATCGTACCTTTCTTTTTGCTTAAACCCTTTGACAACCAAACAGGCTTTGTACTTGTCAATTGATCCATCGGCTTTGTATTTCCTTTTAAGGATCCATTTGCATCCTAAGGGTTTGCACCCTTCGGGTAAATCAACCAACACCCAAGTGTGGTTCTGCCTAATGGAATCAATTTCACTTTGTACCGTTTCTCTCCAAAGCGGACTGTCCGATCTAGAAAAAGCTTTTTTGATCGTCGTTAGTTCTTGATCCAACATGAACACTACATAATCCGGACCAAATTGCTTTGGTTTCCGAACTCTACTACCACGTCTCGGTTCACTATCTTCTGCATTAGACCTTTGTCGCTTGCATGACTTAAGTTTTTCATCCTCGGATTTAGAATCCGTGGCTTCACCTTCAATTCTATTGCTAGAATTGATTTCTACATTACCCTTGTCTTTACAAGGATAAATGTGTTCAAAGAATATCGCATTCCTTGACTCGATCGTTGTTCCCACAGTCATATTGGGGACTTCCGACTTATGGATAACAAAGCGATAGGCGCTGCTGTTATGTGCATACCCAATAAAGACGCAATCAACCGTTTTAGGGCCAATTATAACTTATTTAGGTAGAGGCACTTCAACCTTCGCCAAACACCCCCACACTTTAAGGTATTTGTACGATGGTTTCCAACCTTTTCATAACTCATAAGGTGTAACATCTTTACCTTTGAGTGGAATCTTGTTCACTAGATAGTTGGCTGTTAAGACAGCTTCTCCCCACATGTTTTGGGGCAACCCTGAACTAATCAACAAAGCATTCATCATCTCATTAAGAGTTCGATTTTTACGTTCAGCAACGCCATTTAATTGAGGTGAGTATGGAGCCATCGTTTGATGAATTATACCACTTTCGTTGCATAATTCCTCAAACGGAGCGACATATTCGTCACCTCTGTCACTTCGAACACTCTTAATTCGACCACTTAGTTGATTTTCGGCTTCATTCTTGAAGTGTTTAAACGCTTCAATAGCCTCATCTTTACCTCTTAAAAGATAAAGATAACAATATCTCGTGCAATCATCGATGAACGTGATAAAGTACTTCTTACCACCACGAGTTTGCACATACTTTAAATCACACACGTCGGTGTGAATTAAATCAAGGGGTTTCATGCTCCGCTCAACCGAATGAAACGGTGGTTTTGTCATTTTTGCCTCAACACAAACTTCACATTTGTTTTGAGTGTTAACTTCATTTAACTTTAGTAAATCTAAATTTACTAATCGTTTTATAGCATTTAGATTAACATGTCCTAATCTACAATGCCATAAATTAGAGCACTCAACAATGTAAGAGGAAGCAGTAGCATTTTCATTACTCTCAATAGATTTTGGTACATGGCGTATAGCCAATACATTCAACCTAAAGAGACCCTCAGAGAGGTAACCCTTTTCAAGAAAAGTACCACTCTTTGACAATATAAACTTGTTAGACTCAAAAACTAGTCTAAACCCCTTACTAACTAGAATAGAGCCCGAGACCAAGTTCTTTCGGATGTCGGGAACATGCAGCACGTTCTTCAAAGTTAGAGAATTTCCCGATGTAAGCTTTAACACCACATCTCCAACTCCGACAACCACGGACGAAGCTTGATTCCCCATGTTGAGCTTCCTCCCCTCAACAGCTTGATAGGTAACAAACTTGTTCCTATCGGCACACACGTGCGCAGTAGCGCCAGTGTCGATGAACCAGCCTCCTCGATTTTTGACTTGGTTGACCTCCTCAGTGACCACAGCCGAAAAATCTTCTTTCACCCGCTCGCCGTCTCTTTCGGCGACGTTGGCAGCATGCTTCTTCTTCTTTTTGTTCTTGGGCTTCTTGCATTCCTTCGCAGTATGCCCATGTTTGCCACAATTGTAGCAATCACCATCAAATTTCTTCGATGGTCCCTTCGCCTTGCCTTTATCTTTAGCATTTGGGCGATCACGCTTGTTGGAGGGACCGCCCTTCTCCATCAAGTTCACCTTTGCATCAGCCGATGCCTTCGGTTTATCTTGATTGCGCACATCGGACTCGATGCGAAGCTTCACAATCAAGTCTTCAAGAGTCATTTCCTTTGTCTTGTGCTTAAGGTAGCTCTTGAAGTCCTTCCAATTCGGGGGCAACTTCTCGATCAACATTGCAACTACGAACGCGTCCGGAAGAACCATCCCCTCAGCATGGACGTCATGTACAATGAGTTGAAACTCTTGTACTTGCTCCATCATCGATCGAGAATCGACCATCTTGTAGTCCAAGTATCGTGCTACCACGAACTTCTTCGTACCCGCATCATCGCTACGGTACTTCTTGTCTAATCCCTCCCAAATTCCTTTGGAGTTGTTGACACCGGAGTACACATTGTACAAGCCATCATCCAAGGCATTGAGAATGAAATTCTTGCACAAATAGTCTCCATTTCGCCAATTGTTGTAGAAGGCTCGAACATGGAAGTTCGCCTCCTCCGCACTTGGAACCGGTGGTTCATCTTCCGTTAGGAAGTTCGCCACCCCCAATGTTGTTAAATAAAACAACATCTTTTGTTGCCATCTTTTGAAGTCGGTTCCTCCGAACTTCGGTGGCTTCTTGGCGGGTGGCATCACCCTAGGTGCCGAGTTCACTCCCATAAGGGAGCCACTTGGGTTAAGCCCGAAGGCACCCATAGTCGAGCCCACGAATGACGCTCCAACAGTTCCACTAAACGTGGAACCCACAGTCCCACCGAAGGTGGCACCAACAGAGCCGGTCGTACCGGAACCTCCGCTTGATAGGAATGGATTATTCCAAACCCATGAACTTGAAGGCCTAGCCGAGGCCGAGGTGGAACCGCCAGTGTTGGACATTGCCGAAGTAGTAGTGAAGGTCGGCAACGGCATGGTCGAGGGAGCAGCAGTCGACGATATGGTGGATGGCATCGTCGAGGACACGATGGATGGATTGATGGAAGCCGAGGTGGTAGAATCAGTGGAAGCAGCAGCGCTCGTCATCCTCAGTTACGTTGGAAGGCAAGTAATTATTTCGTCTTGCGATTGTTGGAAAAATTGAGTACAAACTTGCCGGGCATACAAACATAAATGAAGATTACAACGAAAAAAAAATTAATAATAATAAAAGTCGAGTCGAGGAAAACCCTCTTTCCGCAAGACAAAATACGCCCCGGTAGTGCTCTCGGTAATAACGTATCGTCCCCAAAGATAAAACGACTTTCGTCTCGTGAGTAGCAGCACCGCAAAACTCAAGAGCTCCGGCGAACTGGATATAGGTGAAAACTGAGCTCGAACAATGAACAAAGGAGAAATATGCAGCAAGATGCGATTTTAAGTCTTATGCATATTTTTTCCGTACTTCAAATGCCTACAATCCCCTCTATTTATAAGCTGCTCACTATGTAGGGGAATTTAATGCATTAAATGCATTAATCAGTCATAAAGGCTATTTGAGGTAGTGGTGGAGATGAAAGGTGAAAAGGCTGACTGTTCATTTGAAGAGTCACCTTCCAGAACCTCTTCCGGATGGGCTACACGAGCTGGGCTGAGCTGAGCTAGGCGCTGAAGCCTAAGTGACGAAGCCGAAGTGACTAAGCCGAAGCCGAAGTGACTAGGCCGAGGCCGAAGTACCAAGGCCGAAGCCGAAGTACCGAGGCCGAAGCCGAAGACCAAAGACCCGAGGTCGAGGCTGACGCCGAGGCCAAGGCCGACGCTGATGCCGAGGTCGAGGACCCAGGCTGAGGCCGACGCCGAGCCCGAAGACCAAAGCCGATGCCGAAGCCGAGGTGCCTACGACGAAGTCGACCACACATCCACTTAGTCCACTTGATACTTAGCCCACATGTTTAAACACTTATAAACATCATACTTATACTTCTTTCAAGAAAAAAGTAACTCTCCACCAAAATTAGAATATTTATATCTCACTCACCGGAAAATCGGTTTTGAGCATATAAATACACCTCGTTCATCTACTCCGCGAGTAGAACAATAATATAATATTTAATTTAATTAAATTAAATATTAATTATTATTTATTTGGTCAAAAGCCAAATTTCCAACAGTTAATTTATTTATTTTTCTTTTTTGCTTTATCGCATTCTGATATGATACTTAACAAGAATAGACTAAAAAACCAAAAGAAATTTATTAAAAAAAAGAAAAAAGAAAAACATAATCACCCAAGACTGGCAAATTTAGTCCTAAGTCATAGTCTGTAAAGAGATTTGAGTCATTTGACGACTTTTTGTGTTTTATTTCATTTTCCTCACTAGCTAATAGGAGTATATGCGTCTTATTAAACTTTGTACCCAACCTATCAAGAATTCAAAGGTAGTTGACGGACTTCTAATAATCTCAAAATAACTTAGAAGTCACTAAAAGTTGTTGATCGACTTACGAATATGGGATCATCTCTATGTCATAATTATCAAATAACTAAGGTTCGATACTTACAATAATTAAATGTAACATACTAAATAGTATTATTGGTGTTAGACTAAGGTTCGATACTTACAATAATTAAATGTAACATACTAAATAGTATTATTGGTGTTAGATAGTCACTTAAGTTAGCAAAAGATAAATTATTCAGTCGTGTACATAAAAACAAACAAATTATAGTCAATTTTTGGGTGAAAGAGATAAATTTTCCCTTTAAGCTAGCGGACATGACCGCCAATATAAAGAGGTGCGAATATATATTTGAAGGTGAGAAAGACCTACGTTCAAATGTTCCAGCCATATATATATGTGAATATATTTTATTCATAACGATTGATGTTTTTTTTTTTTTAAACTTTAAATAATTAATATAAAATTTAAAGATTACGCTATGAAAGGAAAATGAAGGATAAGAAAAAAAAGAAAAATATTATCTCATAATGTGGTGCACCACTTATTTTATTATATGTTCTCTAAGGTAGAAAATATGAGAAAACATTATCATTACAAATGGATGAGAAATATTGTATAAGTTTGGAGTGAAAAGGTGGGATAAGGAGCTGCTCAAAAAAAAAAAAAATCCTTCCTACCAGTGAAAAGTTATCCATCAAAGAAAACATGATAAAATGGGAGAAAAAGAGAGGAAATTTTATTTTTTCCCTCCTTTAATTTTCACTCAAAGAGAACACCTCCTAAGTATATTTGACTATATGCGTTTACTTTCCGGTATAAGGCCGTAAAAGGTGGTATAAAGGAGTCTAAAATATTTTATACAACTTTATCCATTGTTTACTTAGACATATAAAAAATCCAATCAGGTGATATAAAATCTCGGTCAGTATGATATCCCTCGATATCTTTTACGATAGTATAATATAATTTTATACCACGATTATTATTATTATTATTATTATTATTATTTATTTATTTGTTTATTATTATTATTATCATTATTATTTTTGTTTTGGTTTGTATTATTATTATTTATTTATTATTTGTTTATTTTTTTGTTTTTATTATTTTTTTTGTTTTTATTACTAGTTGTTTTTATTATTATTAGTACTATTATTATTATTATTTATTATTATTATTATTTATCATTATTATCTTTTTATTTTTATTTTTTTTATTACTATTATTTTTTGGTTTTTATTATCATTCTTTTTTGTTATTATTATTATTATTATTTTATTATTATCATTATTTATTATTATTATTTTTTGTTTTTATTACTATTATTTTTTTTGTTTTTATTATTATTATTCTTTTTTTGTTATTATTATTATTATTATTATTATTATTATTATTGCACTCATTTCTTAAATGGTAAAAGGAGGTATAAAATTATCACACCTATTTCTTAGGTACAATATTATCTCATGGATTAATACAATGAGTTGCCCGAATTTTTATACCGATTGACCGAATTTTTTATACATCAAAGTAAAAACATCATAAAGTGGTAATAACTTTTATACTTCCTTATACTTCCTTTTACATGATTATCAGAAAAGTAAACACAGTTTTATACTTCATATACAACATTATACACACATATTATCCATTCATTTAGTACAAAGTAAATACCATATAAAAAATATGGGTCCCGCCTTATTTATACCATATTATATTATCTCTCTTTATCCCTGTACAAAGTGGTATAAAAAGTAAACGCACCCTATTATATCTATAAAGAACCGTGTCTGGTATAGTTTAAATGAGAATTGTATAGGAAGAAGTAACTAATAAGTACTCGAGCGCTACGTTGCGTCCAATCTATAATAACACATTTTTATTTCACATGAATCTATTAATTACTCCCTCCGTCCCCCTTCAATTGTCCAGTTTGACTTATTGACTTTTTGGCACGTATTTCCACCGAGCCAGGAAACGAGTTATAAAATATAATTTTGAAGTATTGTTTCTTTTACGGGATACTATGAGTGTCATAGTATCCCGTAAAAGAAACAATACTTCAAAATTATATTTTATAACTCGTTTCCCGACTCGGTGAAAATGTGTGCCAAAAAGTCAATAAGTCAAACTGGACAATTGAAGGGGGACAGAGGGAGTACAATAAAAAAAATGTGTTGAGTGTTATTATAGATTTGGACAGAGGAAACCGGCCTCCTGGAATTAGCATCAAGGAATTATGAATGAGAAAAACAAATCAGATACTTCCTCCGTCCCTTATTCATATAATTTCATTTCAATTTGTTCTCTAAATGTGTCAATATTTCATTTTTGGAAGTTGACCCATTATAATAATTATCTTTTACACTTCTGCTACACTATATATTTACCAACTTTGCTATCCATGATCCACCATTCAACAATCAAACTATCTTTATTTAATTTAACATTACTGTTAGTTACAAACAATCAAGTTTCAAATTAAAAATATAAAAAAAATATACCTTGTATATAAGGAAAGCATCGCTACATTAGTATAATGACTTTTGAAAAAAAGCCTAAATATAAAACCATAAAGACTTAGCCCGAAACGGATAATATTATAATAATGTGGTTGGATAGTACGTACTTGAACCGTAACAATTACACTAATGCGGGACCCCAATCGACAAATACATAAAAATATGCAAGAATTTTCATTACAAATTACTCTTCAACATATGCATCTCGATCGATAGAAGCTTCAAATTTATCCTATCTTGTTTGGTCAAAGTAATCAACGCCTCTATTCCACCCCCACTTTTCGTACCCATGAAAACAACCGTATTCTTAAACGGGAACCCACCTAGCCCGAACCGGTCGGGTCCGCCCCACCCGAAATCCGCTTCATACAATGGAAACCCGCATATGTTCGTGAAGACGAACCTAACCACCTCGCCCTTATAAGCTCGATGAGCCACCGCTATCTCCTCCAGAAGCTTCACTGCTCTGAAGCCGAGCCGCGTAGCCGCCGTCGATCGCCTTCACGGCTTCCCGCACTTTTCCCAAAATCTCAAAGCCGCTGTCCTCGGCTCCCGCCTTCACCTGCGGAGCCCAAACTATGTTATGGAAATGGTATTCGGACAGCGGCGGGTCGACCCGGGTCCGTAGATTTGCTACATTCTGCACGATACAGATCTTATCCGGGTCGGATCTTATACCCGTGGCGGATACGAACTGGGTCCATATATAAGCTGACAGCGCCTCCGAACGGCTGATACGACCGCCGGCGGCGGCGGCGGAGTACTTTTCCTGGAGAGCGGCGATTTTGGAGGCGGAGAATGTGAAGATTCTTACGGTGACTTCTTCTTCAATCAATCCCTTAGTTGGCTGAAAACCGGCGGTGATATCCAGTTGCGGAAAGTAGACGGCGGCGTCGAACTTTGGTGGCGGCAGGCCACGGAGGTGCCCGTTTCTGGCGGCGGCGGACTAGGTTTTGGCGAAGGAGATGCTGGATAGGGCGTCGGCGATCTTGTGCTGGATGAGGATTCCAACGGCGAGGCTGCCGCAGCGGAAATAGGTGGCTTGAACGGCCATACAGAAATCTTGGGGCCCATCGGTGTTGTAAGGTAGGAATTACTTCAGACGTGTAGGGTCCCGATCGGTGATGACTTGCGAGAGATCGCAGTGTGCTTCGGCTTCGGAGAAAGGTACGCCCCCGTCGTTGCAGTCGACGTAGCTGTTTCCAACGAGGCGGCCGGCGAGGGGGTAGTATATGGAGAGGACCTCCAATAGGGTTTTCTTAAGTGATCGAACTTGTTTTCGTAAGGTAATTAATGCAGGTAGATAAGGAATTAACGAACACGAAAGTAAACAGAACGCAAAGGGATTTACGTGGTTCGATCTATTGGAATAGATCTACGTCCACGGGTGGAAAGAGTATAGATCTTTATTGCTTGTATGAGTAGTGATTACAAGATTGTTCTCCCCTTTTCAACCTATTCTAAACCCCTATTTATAAGTGTTTACATATGGAATTCGACTAGGTTTACAAGTCTTTTCCTATTAGGACTCTTTGGCTTGATCTCCTCCTTTATTGGATAAACACCGAGCTTCTATATCTCTTGTGGAGCTTGAATTGTAGTCGATGTAGGAGTTGCCTTGGTGTAGAGGTTCCTTTGAGGTGGACCGAAGTGGACTCGGCCTAGGTAGGCTGTTTGGGCCGAGCCAAGTAAGGCTCTTAAGTGGGCCGAGCTGCAATAGGCCGAGCTTGACAGTTGGAGCCCAATTATATTGAGCTCGATGCTTGGGCCTAGTAGCTAGGCCATATCCTATCACATCCCTCCCCAAAAAGATATAGAAGTGAGGGTGTGACTCGGGGTAGAAAGTTGAAGTAGGAGTTAGGTCGAGGTCGAACTGAAATTCACATTGCCCCTTCGGAAATACAATTTTGACGAAGTCGGAATGTGTAGCGCCTCGTTAGGACGAGGTCGAACTGAAATTCACATTGCCCCTTCGGAAATAAGATTTTGACGAAGTCGGAATGTGTAGCGCCTCGTTAGGAATAGGTCGAACTGAAATTCACATTGCCCCTTCGGAAATACAATTTCGACGAAGTCGGAATGTGTAGCGCCTCGTTAGGACGAGGTCGAACTGAAATTCACATTGCCCCTTCGAAAATAAGATTTTGACGAAGTCAGAATGTGTAGCGCCTCGTTAGGACGAGGTCGAACTGAAATTCACATTGCCCCTTCGGAAATACAATTTTGACGAAGTCGGAATGTGTAGCGCCTCGTTAGGACGAGGTCGAACTGAAATTCACATTGCCCCTTCGGAAATACAATTTCGACGAAGTCGGAATGTGTAGCGCCTCGTTAGGACGAGGTCGAACTGAAATTCACATTGCCCCTTCAGAAATAAGATTTCGACGAAGTCGGAATTCGGCCACCTCATTAAGACGAGGTGGGTATTAAATTTGCATTGCCCCTTCGGAAATTAGATTTCGACGAAGTCGGAATGCTTGCCACCTCGTTAAGACGAGGTGGGTGTAAAATTTGCATTGCCCCTTCGGAAATTGGATTTCGACGAAGTCGGAATGCTGGCCACCTCGTTAAGACGAGGAGGGTATTAACTTTGCATTGCCCCTTCAGAAATTAGATTTCGACGAAGTCGGAATGCTTGCCACCTCGTTAAGATGAGGTGGGTGTAAAATTTGCATTGCCCCTTCGGAAATTGGATTTCGACGAAGTCGGAATTCGGCCACCTCGTTAAGACGAGGTGGGTATTAACTTTGCATTGCCCCTTCAGAAATTAGATTTCGACGAAGTCGGAATGCTTGCCACCTCGTTAAGACGAGGTGGGTGTAAAATTTGCATTGTCCCTTCGGAAATTGGATTTCGACGAAGTCGGAATGCTGGCCACCTCGTTAAGACGAGGAGGGTATTAACTTTGCATTGCCCCTTTGGAAATTAGATTTCGACGAAGTCGGAATGCTTGCCACCTCGTTAAGATGAGGTGGGTGTAAAATTTGCATTGCCCCTTCGGAAATTGGATTTCGACGAAGTCGGAATTCGGCCACCTCGTTAAGACGAGGTGGGTATTAACTTTGCATTGCCCCTTCGGAAATTAGATTTCGACGAAGTCGGAATGCTTGCCACCTCGTTAAGACGAGGTGGGTGTAAAATTTGCATTGTCCCTTCGGAAATTGGATTTCGACGAAGTCGGAATGCTGGCCACCTCGTTAAGACGAGGAGGGTATTAACTTTGCATTGCCCCTTCGGAAATTAGATTTCGACGAAGTCGGAATGCTTGCCACCTCGTTAAGATGAGGTGGGTGTAAAATTTGCATTGCCCCTTCGGAAATTGGATTTCGACGAAGTCGGAATGCTGGCCACGTCGTTAAGACGAGGTGGGTCTTAACTCGCATTGCCCCTTCGGAAATTAGATTTCGACGAAGTCGGAATGCGTTGAACAGCACGACTTCGTTAAAGACGAAGTTTAGGCTTTGAATAGCACGACTTCGTCAAAGACAAAGTTTATGCTTTAATTAGCACGACCTCATCTTCAGACGAGGTTTAGGCTCTTCTCTGTTTTAAACAAAGGCCGTATCTTTGTTTTTAACCGAGGTTAGGTCAATACGCGCGTTTTAATTTTACTCCTATTATGGAGTTTATTAAGTACCCTCGTCAGGGTTTTACTAGCTCACTTCGGAAATTGGATTTCGACGAAGTTTGGCTTTAAATAGCTCACTTCGGAAATTGGATTTCGACGAAGTTTGGCTTTAAATAGCTCACTTCAGAAATTAGATTCCGACGACGTTTGGCTTTAAATAGCTCACTTCAGAAATTGGATTTCGACGAAGTTTGGCTTTAAATAGCTCACTTCGGAAATTGGATTTCGACGAAGCTTGGCTTTAAATTCCTTATTTGTCGAGATAATATGCATAAGTGGCATAGAGAGAGATGTGCAAGATGTATGCAAATGCAAGATGTATGCAAGACCCTAATAAGACGACCTAAATGACCTAAATGAACTATATGAACTTGGACATTACTCTCGGCCACTTGTGCAAGGTATCTCTTTAAATAAGTAATGTGCCATGCACGGGGTATTGGCTTACCGGATAAGTGGGCGAGCTTGTACAACCCTTTGCTGAGGACTTCTTCAACTCAGTACGGTCCTTCCCATGTGGCTTCAAGCTTGCCGAGCCTTTCCGCTTTACTGACCTCGTTGTTCCGAAGTACGAGGTCGCCTACTTGGAATTGTTGGTACTTCACTCTTTGGTTGTATTACCGAGCTACTTATTGTTTGTACTTGGCTTCTCTTATCTAAGCGAGCTCTTGTTTCTCTTCCAACAGATCCAGTTCGGTTCGGAGGTCTTCCTCGTTAACTTCGGCTGTGAAGTTGAGAGTGCGCGGGCTCGGCAGGTCGATCTCCACCGGGATCACTGCTTCGGATTTATACACCAAATTGTAAGGTGTTTCACCGTTCGAGGTCTAGGGAGTTGTGTGGTGTGACTATAACTTGGGGGCCATTCGCTTGAGGATGAGCTACCGAAGTGAACTTCTGCTGGATATGAAGCCCTTCACTCCATTCTCTGAATGTTCTGTCTGTGAATTGTGTCCTATTTTCCGAGATGAGGATATGGGGTATGCCGAAGCGGCATACGATGTTCTTCCAGATGAAGTTGAGGGCGTTCTTGCTCGTGATTTTTGCCAAGGGTTCGGCTTCCAGCCATTTGAGCCTAAAAGACGATGGCTACGATGAGAAACTGGAATTGGCCGAGATCTTTGTCTATTGGACCGACGATGTGTATCCCCCGTCGCATGAACGGTCACGGGCTTTACATGCTGGTGAGGTTAGAGACTTGCTTAAAATTTTTCTAGCTTCGAGCTTATCGCTGGGTAGTTCGCCCTTCTCCAAGTAATTTTGAAGGGGTCATCCAGTTAGGCTCGTCGTCAGTTACTGGGTTAAGCTCGGCTTCATCTACACTTCGGTATTTAACTTCTTCCACGGGAGGGCTTATGGATGACGAGGCTAATTTGCTTAGTGCATCTGCTCAGCTGTTCTGCCCCCTCAGGATGCGAACCAACTCAAAATATGAGTAGTATTGTTGTCGGCTCTTGGCTTTGTGGAGGTACCTTTTCATTCTGTCGCCTTTAGCTTTGTAACCTCCTAGCATGTGGCTCACTATGACTTGGGAGAGTGTAAAATTGTACAGCTCGTGTCTGGAGACTTTAAGGTAGGCGAAGTCCGGCGATTAAAGCTTCGTACTCCACTTTGTTGTTTATTGTAGGGAAGTCGAACCGAAGTGCATAGGTTGTCTCATGTCCGTCTGGACCGAGGAGAATGATGTCTGCCCCGCTTTCCGAATTTCCCGAAGCCCCGTTCACGTATACTTTCTACCAATCTTTAGGCGGTTCTTTTGTAAGTTCGGCTTCGGCTTTTTCGAGGTGGGCTCAGATGGCTTTGGTGTTTCATTAGCACTTGCCGAAGTGACAGGTCGGTGAGGACCTATTTGGGTGTCCTTGGAAACAGGGTCGTAGCCTCCTTGCAGCATTTACTAACGCCAGTGCAATCTTTCCTAAAGGCTGGTACCGGATCCTTATCGGAAAAGGTGATGGTCTCGTCCTTTTTGAACTTCTTATGTGAGGGCTCGTCCGTTTGAGGACTTCGGGCCTCAGCTTTGAGAGAGGACTTTGAGCACCTTGAGGGAGCCCTGTAACGACTATTATGACTTTGTCGAACTGAGGTTGGTCCTCATCCTCGTCGTCTTCATTGCGCTTTGCCTTGAGTGTGGGCTTCGTACTGGTCAGAATGTCGGCCGCGACTTTGGTACCTCTTGAGGGTGCCGTCGCGCACCAATTGCTCCATGACGCAGTTCGTAGATCTCTGTCCTCGGCCTCGTCAGCAGAGTGAATTGACTTCATTCCTGATTTTGATGAGGTACGAGTCTGGATTCCAAGGGTGCACGCTGGAGCCTGTCGAAGGCACTTTGCCGACTTTGGCCTCAGTTGTTCTGATCCACCTTCCGATCCGATAGTTCGGCCTTGTCGGCTTCGCGCATGCACCTATCAGCTTTGTCGGCTCTTGCGAACCGATCTGCTATGCCATAATGGCTTCATAGTGCGAGGTAATTGTCCTCATCGCGCCGAGGTGAGACGGTGTCGCGCCGAGGTGAGATGGTGTCGCGCCGAGGTGAGATGACGTTGCGGCGAGGTGAGATGCGATGGTGGCCCCGTTGGCGGATCCTGATGTCCCGTGCGCCTATGATCCTGACGCTAGGGGACTTTTGCCGATGCCGCGATCCGGAGGTAAGCTTCGTGCTCTCCACCATCTTTGCGTGAGGGTTGTCCTTTTTCACGGCTGAGCATTGTGTTGTTTTTGGCGAGCTGGAGAAAATCTTGCTATACTTATCCAACATGCTCAACGTGTCCGTCCGGAGTCTGGCCTCTGGCGTGTTCCTTCCTAGATAGCCGGTATGTTGTCGGGTTTAGATCTTACGCCTGGCTTGCCTCGCCTTTGTGGATTTCGGCTTCCTGAACCGGTGGATTTGCTGTCGGACCTTGTCCGGTTTGCTGAATATCCTTTTCCTTGTTGGCGGCGGCAGCGGCGGCGGTAGCGGTGGCGATTGATCGTGTTAGAATCCTCTCGATGAGTAGAGCATGTTTCCGGGTGGTTTCGTCCGATTTGGTGTTGATTTCAGTCCGGAATTGGCAAATAACAGAAGTTGCTCCGAACGAATCGTGATTTCGCGAGTCGTGCAGCAGCATGAACTTCCAGACGTGATTCCTGCCGCACCAGTGATTGGTTTTTGACGGGCAACCTACCGTTGGAATCCTCTCGACGAGTAGAATATGTTTCCGGGTGGTTTCGTCCGATTTGATGGTGATTTCAGCCCGGAATTGGCGAATAACAGAAGCTGCTCCGAACGAATCGTGATTTCGCGAGTCGTGCAGCAGCACAAACTTCCAGACGTGATTCCTGCCGCACCGGTGATTGGTTTTTGACAGGCAACCTACCGTTGGAATCCTCTCGACGAGTAGAACATGTTTCCGGGTGGTTTCGTCCGATTTGGTGGTGATTTCAGCCCGGAATCGTTTAATAACAGAAGCTGCTCCGAACAAATCGTGATTTCGCGTTTGGGGGGATCGCGTTAGTCTTCAGGGGAAAGGACGATGGCGCGAAGTTGGAAGAAACAGCGGCAGCTGCTGCTGCGTTTTGGAGTGATGGCGACTGTGGTGTTGCCTCCAGCCATGTTTTTCCGGCGAGCTCCCGCGGTGGCGTTGCAGTGGGAGCCTCAGTCAACTCCTCTCCAATCCCACGAACAATCAGCAGCAACGGAGTAGCAGTAGACGGCGGCATCAACTATGGTTTTTTGAAAAACATAGCGACTCGCGACGGCGCCGGGTTGCTGCGTGGAGAAACTCTGGTGTTCTCACGAACGCTGGAGAATGTTGGACGACGGAGGAGAGCAGCGGATGGCGGCAGTGGAATCTGCAGCAATCGCAATTTATGGTGGCGATTGTTGCACTATTTTTCCAGCCGTAGCTCCGGCGTGCTCCGTCGGCGGCTGTTCAGTGGGAGATTCCAGTGAGCCTTCTCCTTCATCAGTGTTCAAACAGCAGCGGCAGTTGATCGTGTTTGGTCTTCCTGTCATGGCTGTAGATTACCTAGAAAACTTTTGATCGAAAATCACAAATTTTCGTTTCCCACAGACGGCGCCAGTGATCGAACTTATTTTCGTAAGGTAATTAATGTAGGTAGACAAGGACTTAACGAACACGAAAGTAAACAGAACGCAAAGGGATTTACGTGGTTCGATCTATTGGAATAGATCTACGTCCACGGCCAGAAAGAGTATAGATCTTTATTGCTTGTATGAGTAGTGATTACAAGATTGTTCTCCCCTTTTCAACCTATTCTAAACCCCTATTTATAAGTGTTTACATATGGAATTCGACTAGGTTTACAAGTCTTTTCCTATTAGGACTCTTTGGCTTGATCTCCTCCTTTATTGGATAAACACCGAGCTTCTATATCTCTTGTGGAGCTTGAATTGTAGTCGATGTAGGAGTTGCCTTGGTGTAGAGGTTCCTTTGAGGTGGACCGAAGTGGACTCGGCCTAGGTAGGCTGTTTGGGCCGAGCCAAGTAAGGCTCTTAAGTGGGCCGAGCTGCAATAGGCCGAGCTTGACAGTCAGAGCCCAATTATATTGGGCTCGATGCTTGGGCCTAGTAGCTAGGCCATATCCTATCATTAAGGGTGGCTGATTTTTGGGAGTTGGGAAATTGGGGATTGGATGAGTAGAAGTAAACGAAGGAACTGAATGATGAAATCATTAATTGATCAAGAAATGAAAGGTGGTGTTTTTGGTGTGATTTTGGGGTTGGAGAAGACGGTTTGATAGTTTCTGCGGAGACTACTGCGATTTCTATCGTCATTTTTCTTTCTTTCTTTTTATTTTTACAACCTAAAAATGATATGTGATTATTAAGTATTGAATCAAATTGAACAAATTTTTCTTGGGCAGTTCCTTATATATACCACTTTATAACATAATATTTTTCATCCATTTCTTATCCTTCTCTTTGCTTTTACATCAAAGAGAACAGCTAAATATATGGAGTTCCGTGGAGTTATTTTTTAGATGTGGTTTATAAGTTAGTTTTTCTTTGCTTTATCGCTTTCTGATATCATACTTGTAACAAGAATAGACTTAAAAACAAAAAAAAAGAAAAAGAAAACAAAATCACCAAACACTAGCAAATTTAGTCCCAAGTCATAGTCTGAAAAGAGATTTGACGGCTTTTAATAGTAGATGGTATGGATCATGTTCATTGATAGGATGTGGCCCAGAGGCCCAAGATCAGCTCGGCCCACCTAGGTTGAAGCCCAATAACGAGTCAACAAAGTCAGCCAACTGCCCCACGATTTCTCAACCACCCGCGATGATCAAAGTACGGACGGACATGCGAGAGCAGCATCCATGAAGCGCCCGTGACCTCAATTCTCTATAAATAGAGTCATCTTGTAAGATAAAGGAAGGCTGCATGTTTTAGCAGGAGAGACTTTAATATAAACACCCTCTTTTCCTCCGTGGACGTAGATCTACCCACAGATCGAACCACGTAAATTCTTGTGTTCTTTACTTTTCTTTAAATCTCACCATCATAAAAACACTCCAAAATCCACGATCGATCACTGGCGCCGTCTGTGGGAAACGAAATTCTGTGAAACCGATCAGCGCGTTTTGAGTAAAGATACGATGGGGAGACCAACCCGATCCACCACCACTGCCGCCGCCGCCGCCAAAGCAAAACAGAAGCAAGCTGACCCCTTCACCAATCCGCCCTACACTCCAGTCAATGAGGAAGAGGGTGACGTTAGTCAAGCCCAGAAAACTGCTTCCCAAATTCGACGTGACCAACAGCCCATTCGCCGAACTCCTGAAGGCCACCTGGAGGGTGTTCCGTCTGGAGATTCAGCTAGTAGCGATGGGCCCAACCAAGGTGGCAGCCGACGCGGCAACACTGAACTCCAGCCTGAGCTTGGAGACGCACTGAAGGCGTACCTGGACCTCCACGAGCAGGATTTTCGTAAGTTCATCGATCAACATCGACAACAAAGTCAAAACAGAGAAGACAGAGTCGAACCGTCACAAGGGCGACCCCCAAGTCTCCAGATCGTTGGAGACAGGGAGGCCGAACTTCCCCGAAGGCGACAGGACAATCGCCGTGGGAATAACCGCATTTCACCTCGGCGCGGATCAACGTCACCTTGTCAGAACGCCATTCCACCTCGGCGTGACGAAGGAAATGCCTACCAGGGAAGATTCACCATGTACGGTCGAATCTCGACTCCCTTCACTAATAAGATACTCTATACTCCCCTCCTGTCGACGTATAGAGTGCCTCCTATCCCGCCTTACAACGGGTCACAAGACCCCAGCAACTTCCTATCCCGGTTCCAATATAACATGATGAACCAGGGATTGGCCGAAGATATTTACATGTGTAAAGTCTTCCCCGAGCTACTGGTGGATAACGCTAGGAGCTGGTTTGATAGCCTCCCTAATAGCAGTATAGGGTCGTATGCCGACCTACTCGACGCTTTCGAACGCCGCTTTTTTCAAAAAGCCGAGGCAAAAATCAGTCCAGCCCAGCTCCTAACCTTAAGGCAGGGGCGGGGAGAAACGATCAGTGATATCCTGGCCCATTTTTATAACGAAAGCCTGAAAGTCGATCGTCTCTCCGACGACGTGCTCATCTCGGCATTCCAAAATGCCATTCAGTCCGGGACTCTCTTTAGAGAGCTTGTAAAGGCACGCCCAACGACCTCCAGGCAGCTATGGAGGATTGCCGATGCATTCGCGGAAGCGGATGAGGCCGATCGGAAAAAGCGGGCAGCAGACCGGCCCGAAAACAACGATAAGAGAAAAAAAGAAGAGCGCGCCGACCTTGGGCAAGGTCGCCGAAGTGCCCTCGAAAGGTTACAGCGAGGACCTCTCGAGTCCCGCTTAGGACCTCGGCTCCACCAAGACCGAAGTCAGTATACACCACTGACAAAGTCCAGGGCTGAATTTTCCAACAAAAGGGCGACACGTATCCTACCTACCCTGACACCAACAGTCGTACCTTTTCATATCACGACTATTCGAGCTCGGCCTCGTCAAAACGACGCAGTATGCAGTTCGACTTCGTCAAAACCTTATTTTCGACGGGGCAATGCAATTCGAGCTCGACCTCGTCAAAACGAGGCGGTATGCAGTTCGACGTCGTCAAAACCTTATTTTCGACGGGGCAATGCAATTCGAGCTCGACCTCGTCAAAATGAGGCGGTATGCAGTTCGACTTCGTCAAAACCTTATTTTCGACGGGGCAATGCAATTCGAGCTCGACCTCGTCAAAATGAGGCGGTATGCAGTTCGACTTCGCCCAGTGATCGATCGTGGATTTTGGAGTGTTTTTATGATGGTGAGATTTAAAGAAAAGTAAAGAACACAAGAATTTACGTGGTTCGATCTGTGGGTAGATCTACGTCCACGGAGGAAAAGAGGGTGTTTATATTAAAGTCTCTCCTGCTAAAACATGCAGCCTTCCTTTATCTTACAAGATGGCTCTATTTATAGAGAATTGAGGTCACGGGCGCTTCATGGATGCTGCTCTCGCATGTCCGTCCGTACTTTGATCATCGCGGGTGGTTGAGAAATCGTGGGGCAGTTGGCTGACTTTGTTGACTCGTTATTGGGCTTCAACCTAGGTGGGCCGAGCTGATCTTGGGCCTCTGGGCCACATCCTATCACATCCCCCCCCAAAAGGTCGGAGAAGCGAGGTCATTGTAGAGAGGTGTAAATTGCCCCGTGGGATTTCGACGAAGTTGAAACTGCACACCGCCTCATTTTGACGAGGTCGAGCTTGAATTGCATTGCTCCGTCAAAAATAAGATTTTGACGAAGTCGAACTGCATACCGCCTCGTTTTGATGAGGTCGAGCTTGAATTGCATTGCCCCGTCGAAAATAAGGTTTTGACGAAGTCGAACTACATACCGCCTCATTTTGACGAGGTCGAGCTCGAATTGCATTGCCCCGTCGAAAATAAGGTTTTGACGAAGTCGAACTGCATACCGCCTCGTTTTGATGAGGTCGAGCTCGAATTGCATTGCCCCGTCGAAAATAAGGTTTTGACGAAGTCGAACTGCATACCGCCTCGTTTTGACGAGGTCGAGCTCGAATTGCATTGCCCCGTCGAAAATAAGGTTTTGACGAAGTCGAACTGCATACCGCCTCGTTTTGATGAGGCCGAGCTCGAATAGTCGTGATATGAAAAGGCACGACTGTTGGTGTCAGGGTAGGTAGGATACGTGTCGCTAGCTTTCTATCCTTGCCTTTAACCGAGGCAAGTTCCCTTGTATTCAACGAAGGCAGCTTTCTCATAGTCACTTCGTCTTGTGACGGAGTTTGGGCTTTCGGTCGACCACTTCGTCCAGAGATGAAGTTTGGACCTTTTAGGTAGCCACTTCATCTAAGGACAAAGTTTAGGTTTTCTAGGTGGCCACTTCGTCTAATGACGAAGTTTGGGCTTTCTAGGTGGGCACTTCGTCTAACGACGAAGTTTAGGCTTTCTAGGTAGCCACTTCGTCTAAAGACGAAGTTTAGGCTTTCTAGGTGGCCACTTCGTCTAACGACGAAGTTTAGGCCTTTTGGTTCCTTATTTGTCGAATTTATTGATAGGGGTGGTCCCCTTACGCGCGTTTGGGTGTTACTCCGAGGCGGAGTTTATTTGCGTATCCTCGTCAGGATTTTAAAATCGAGATACTTAGTATAAATGAGAGAGAGAGATGCAAAATGCATGCAAAATAAAAAAAATAAAAAAATTTGTTTTATTTGAATAGAAATAAATGTACAAGTGTTACATTAAGAAGACGAGGAACCCAGAGGCTTTGGCTTACTAAAGCTAAGCCAATCTCTAGCAAAATCCCTGCCGGAATTAAAGTTCAAAACATCGTCTATACTAAACCTGCCCCGACCACGTCCAGAAGCCGAACTTCGGCCTCTACCTCAGACATTCTGGCTCGCCCGACCCCGACCCCATCCCGACGCCGATCGCCGCTCTTGACTATAAATTTCTCGAGAATGGCGTGTCACAATCTTCGGGTCCAGGTCAGCAGACCTCGAAGATTCACCTTCCAAAAATTCTCTAGAAGTACGGTCGAGCAACCTCGGATCCAGATCGGAAGAAATTGAAGTCGCAGAATCAGCTTCTAAAGACAGATGCCGCTTCAACTTCAGAAAGCGATCAAGGACTGTCTCATAAATGCTCGCCACATGAATGAGCTCTTCAAACTCACCTCTAACCTGCCAGGATTCATTCCCATATTCCTCCCTGTAACTTCGGCATCGGGCCTGGAGCTCCTTGACCTTATCGTAAGTCTCGGAAATTGTGGATCCCCCAGCTCGGTGTATTATGGTCTCGTACTCCATATGCTCCTCGACGATCTCTTTGCAAGTCTTGATGTCGTCCCGAGCTCGCTGGTACTGGTCTTCAAGCTCCATATATCTGGCATGCATCTCATCAAGCTTTTCCTGAGCGGCCCGAAGTTTCACCTCAGCCTCGATCTCGATGTTATCAGCTCATTTCTTCCAGCCCGAAGCATCGAGCTCGGCTACTTCTACAGCTCGGCGAAGCTCGGATATTTCTTTAACAAGGTGGGAAGCATTATAAAACTCAGGGGCAGGCTACATAATAAATACAAACAAAGTTCAACAGAGCCTTTTTTATTTATAGCCGAAAAACGGCAAATGAAACGCCACCCTAATGGTGACGAAGTACAAGGCTACAAAAAAAAAAAAAAAAAAGGGGGAGAAGGGTAAAGAAGCCAAAAATCGTGAAAACTGTCAATTGACTCCATCACGATTTTCTCCTTCTAGGCCGACCTCGGGTTCCGTGGGGTCATCGCGAGCTGGCTCCTCGGTGGTCCCCTCCCCAACCGGCATCTTCAGCAAATCGGCGATGACCGTCTCCAGGAGCTCGTACCTGTCAACAGGACACCGCCGAATGACATCTTCATTTAGCAGACTCCTCTGTGCGGAGAGCCGCTCGACAACCGGAATGGAAGAGGTATGCTCCAGAAGCACCTCGGCGAAGTCTCGCAGTGTCTCCTCCTCCGTCATGGTAGCATACCCGTACTTGGTTTTGTCCAAGTCCGGGATGTCCTTGGCGATATCATCGATCACCGCTGAGACAACCGGGGTGCTCATGGCAGTCACCAGCTGAACAGCCATCCGGGAAAAGTGGGTAGACCGGACGAATCGCTCCACCAATGCGCGGAACACCCCTCCCTGGCCAGCTACCACCTCGGCTACTTGGGTCTTCAGCCGACCCACTTCTGCCTCAAGATCGGCAACCTTCTTCTTCTCCTCTTCGGCGACAGCCAAAGCTGTCGCCTCCCTGCCCGCTGCTGCCTGTGCCGCGGCTTCGGCGACAGAGATCTTAGCCATTAGCCGATCTTCTACCGCCGCAGCCTCGGCAGCCTTTGTCTGGAACTTGGCAACTCCACTTCTAATGAAGCTCGCCAAGCCCTGCAGCCCATCTAAAGCCGCCTCGGCCTCCTAAAACACAAAACCAAGGGACGATTTAAGTAGAAGGTACAAATCACCATATACAAACACTTCTAGTTTGACGCTTACCTCGGGAAATGACATCTCCCGTGCATGCATTCGGCCCGAGGTCGGGCCACTCTCGACGACCATCACTTCATCATCCAACGAGAGTAAAGTTCATCGAGGTCATTGGCCCACCAGCTGCAGGGGAGAGGAGCTTCGGACGGGAGCATCCAACTGTGAGCTCATGGATACCGACCTTCCAAGGTCGGTTGTCCTCTCCGACGACGTCGCCGAAGTCGTCTTCTCCACCACCGAAGCAGAAGGTTTCTGCCTCTTCCTCTTGTTCTTGTTCTTAAGAGCAGCCTGGATAGCTTGAGCGTCCACTACAAAAAAAAAAAAAAAGATTTACATCAGTAAAAATGAAAGAGACCACAGGACACAAAGCAGTGAAGCAGAGCCTCACCCAAGTCCACATCGGACACAGAGTTATATGGGCTTAACCCATAATTTGCGAGCTCGGCCTCGGCATAATCCCTCTCAATGAGGCTGAGGTTCACCAAGCTCGTTTCAAGCTCACCGGTTGGTTTCCCAGTGTCTCGAAGTACGAACTTGGCCGTGGTCCAAGGGTACAACGGCACGCCTTCACACCGGCAAAAGAAGAATTTCTTCTGCCAGTTCGTCACCTTAGTAGGAGTCCCTAACTTGAACCTACTAATAGGGGAAAGGTAAGTCCACCCCGTCGGACCAAGCTTAGGTCTAAAAAACCTAAGGAAAGAATCCACAGTAGGCGTACCACCACTGCGGCTGACCTCGAAACAAAAACCGACGACCTGCTTGATGGAAGGAGGTTGCAACTGACCTAACAACAGTTGGAGCTCTTCTAAGAGCTCGGCAAAAAAACGATTTAAAGGAAAACGAAGACCAAAATGAAGATAATCTTCATAAACGGTAAAAAACCTACGGGAGGCGAACTACCCCTATCGACATCACGAGGCAGAAGCAGCTCCACTGACTCGGGAAACAAAAAACGCCGAGCCAAGTCCTGCATATGAGAGACAGACATGGTCGAGGCACATGCTAGTGAGGCACTAGACCCGACCACCGGCGGGAATTTGATTTCTCGAAATGACGGCGGAACTAGCGTGCGTGTATGTACATTTAACCAAACCCTCGCCGGAAAAATCCTAGACGGCGAGGGCAAAATCTGTGCGCTAGCCCTACCAGTATCTACTTGGGGAAAAGAAGAAGAATCCATTACAAGGAAAGTACTTACTTGTCAAAGTCTTTTTCCGACTACAAATCACCGGGAAATTGAACGGGACGGCGGCGGTTGCAGAATTTTGGGTCTAGGGTTTTCTCTTTCGCTGACAATTGGAAATGATTTGAGGGGGGAAAAATATTTTTTAGCGTACACTGGAAACTTTTATAAGCAAAGACACGCCTTTTCAAATCCCGCCTTTCCGCCTGCTCCAACAAAAGGGCGACACGTATCCTACCTACCCTGACACCAACAGTCGTGCCTTTTCATATCACGACTATTCGAGCTCGGCCTCGTCAAAACGAGGCGGTATGCAGTTCGACTTCGTCAAAACCTTATTTTCGACGGGGCAATGCAATTCGAGCTTGACCTCGTCAAAACGAGGCGGTATGCAGTTCGACTTCGTCAAAACCTTATTTTTGACGGGGCAATGCAATTCGAGCTTGACCTCGTCAAAACGAGGCGGTATGCAGTTCGACTTCGTCAAAACCTTATTTTCGACGGGGCAATGCAATTCGAGCTCGACCTCGTCAAAACGAGGCGGTATGCAGTTCGACTTTGTCAAAACCTTATTTTCGACGGGGCAATGCAATTCAAGCTCGACCTCGTCAAAACGAGGCGGTATGCAGTTCGACTTCGTCAAAATCTTATTTTCGACAGAGCAACGCAATTCAAGCTCGACCTCATCAAAATGAGGCGGTGTGCAGTTTCAACTTCGTCGAAATCCCACGGGGCAATTTACACCTCTCTACAATGACCTCGCTTCTCCGACCTTTTGGGGGGGGATGTGATAGGATGTGGCCCAGAGGCCCAAGATCAGCTCGGCCCACCTAGGTTGAAGCCCAATAACGAGTCAACAAAGTCAGCCAACTGCCCCACGATTTCTCAACCACCCGCGATGATCAAAGTACGGACGGACATGCGAGAGCAGCATCCATGAAGCGCCCGTGACCTCAATTCTCTATAAATAGAGCCATCTTGTAAGATAAAGGAAGGCTGCATGTTTTAGCAGGAGAGACTTTAATATAAACACCCTCTTTTCCTCCGTGGACGTAGATCTACCCACAGATCGAACCACGTAAATTCTTGTGTTCTTTACTTTTCTTTAAATCTCACCATCATAAAAACACTTCAAAATCCACGATCGATCATTCATGAAGATTGTGTGTACAAAATTGTTGATTCAGACACTTTAAAAAACCCAACTCTATACATTTCAAATGAATGCATTCGTCAGCATTGCCCTTTTAAAATTGATTTCAAATCGATTTGTAATTGATTGCTAATTTGAAACTTTGTTTTTAAATAATACTCTTTCTTTTTTATAACTTTAGTTACTTCCATTAAAAATAAAAAAAATAAAAAAAATAGTTACAATTATCTTATCAATTTGGTCGTTCTACAAATGTTTGGTTGGCAGGAAAGTAATGTTATCAAGGAATATAATTTCTAGGAATGTGATTCCAAGATAAATGAATACCCAGATTCTTGATACTTGTGTTTGGAAACAACATGAAAAATGTGAGGATTCTTCATATTTATTGTTTTGTAATTATTTTTATAATTATAACAATATAAATTTTATTTAATAATACATAGATGTATAATAAAATATATGATAACATAAAAAATAAATAAATAAAAAATACATAAATAATAATAATAATAATAATAGTTAACGTATTGAACAATAAAATTGTAGTATTTATATAATAATAATGCTATATTTTATTTATTATTTTTATCATATTATGGTTACATAAAAATATTAATTATTAATATTATTATTTTTTAGGACTATATAGTGATAATAACGACATATAAATATAGTATTATAATAATAATTATGATATTATCATATTAATTAATACTACTTTTACTTATGATTTTTATTATTTAATAATAATAATAATAATAATAATAATAATAATAATAATAATGCAAGATTCCCTAAAACAGGGAATCAGAATACCTAAGTTATGATGGGGAATAAGAATCCAGGAAATCGTACTATATTTCCTTAGTGTGTGGAATCTGATTACTTTCCCAAATCTGTTAAAATTGAACCAAATACAGGAATGCACAAATAAGGAATCAGAATACTTTCCCAAACCACATTCCCTGCCAACCAAATACGCCCAGGACATTTACTTTTTGAGTGATTAAGTCGAATTTTATGTTTACTTCGCGGATTTATATAGAGGATATCTCAATTAAACTTGTCTTATCCAGACAAGACAAGTGAGGTTTATGCACGCTGGCATATGGGCTTGGGCTGCTAGCAAGCCTTAAAATATTTAAGAAGCCCGGCCCAAGCCTAACCTGCCTCGGCCATTATCATACCTTATTGAAGTTCAACATCAGCTATATTAGATAGAATACATAATTTCCTATCACCACAAAAGCTGGAAAACAAAGAATTCAAAGAATTGGTTTAGTATTCTTGGACTTGAACTCTTTTAACCATGGATTTTCCATCAAGCTGGCTACTTTGTTGTGCCATTATATAATCCTTGTATTTCATCGCAACATAAGCTGCTGCGCCGCCTTCACCTTCCACAAGCCGTCGAGCTGGGGCGACAACTGCGTCTAAAGATGGCCCGTTAACCGTTGCAACGGAAATCCTCGTCGTATGGTTGTTCGCGACGGCTCTGTGCAGTACGCTCCTGTACTTCCCATTGCTGAATATCTAAAGAACAAAAATAATAAAAATAAAAAATCCATCCATAATTCGGAATATTTGGGAAAGAAAAGGGATTGAGATCCTTTATTGTATTTCGGCATCTCCTATTACACTGTCGGATGCTCGTCACGTGTTAAAAATATTTCCTAAATCAACATTTTTGTTTATGGAATTCTTTAATTATTGCTGATTTCGGAAATGTTTTAAACACCTAGCGAACATCCGATAGTGCAATAGGAAATACAACACCGAAATGCAATAGATGATCCTAATCCGAAGAAAAGAATTGATGATTACCTCAAGATGATCCCCAGTGTTGACCAAGATGGAGTTGGGCGGAGCATTGACGTTAAGCCATTTTCCGCGATGCTGAATCTGTAGGCCACCGACGTCGTTTTGGACGAGGAGCGTGAGAATGCCGTGATCGGAATGTGGTGGAATCCCCATCACCGCTTCTGGATTAGGGCAACGCGGGTAATAATTTACAACGAAAATTTGCAGAGATGAGGCCATTTCCAGCGCCGTCGCCATTTCAGTTTCTTCTAGCCCTAGGGTTTTTGATATACCTCTCGATAGTTTGGTTACAACATCTCGACTTCTCTTGCAGTATTCTGGTAGTAAGCGTCTGTAAATTTTATTTTTTTTTCCCAATTTCAGATCTTCTATTATATTTGTGCGTGACATCTCATGATGGAAAAAATAGAGGAAAGGGAAAAAGATTTTGGGTTGCAAAATAGTCTAGAGATTGTGATACATATATTGCTTGAAATATATTTTTTAGCTACTATATCTTACGAAGTATTACCTTTCCAAATTCATATTGTTATTTGAGTAACGCTCCAATGTCCATCGTGGACATGCTTAATATGTCCACAGATGACGTGTCAATATTGTAAAATAAGAAAATTAATTTAAATATATGCCATAAAAACTAAATCTTACCAAAAAAAATTGAACCCTAAAAAAAACTAAACTCTACCAAAAAAAAAAAAATTAAACCCCAAATTAAAAGGATTAACGACGTGACACTACACATAAACAATGGTCATATTAAATGTGTTCACCATGAGTAAAGGACCATGTCTGATTGTTATTTTATTTTCTCAAATAATTTATTTTTACTCCATAAGTCCACAACATCAACATGTGCACTTGTTCTTTGGTGCATTTGTGGCCCAAACATATTATGATTATCACAGATAAACGACAAACTTATATTATATATATATATGCATACATAATTATGATGCTCTAGAAGTTACTGTCCCAAAACAAAAGAAGTCATAATATTTTGACACGGCAATGCCAATGATGTATACTTTGATAAATAATTGAAGAGATGGCCCTAAGAGTCGTTTTCTTTTATACAATCCTATCCAATCCAATCCATTTTATGATACTTGTGAATTTTATGGGGACAATGAAATGATAATATTATCAATACGTATTTATTTATTTATTCAGGGTATGAGACATGAAAATTGGATTTGTAGGAATAAAAGAGAGCTAAATTTTATTTCCCTCCATCCCATACTAGCAGTCCATCTTTTTTTTATCAGGTTGTCTGTACTAGTAGTCCAGTTACAGAAAAATAGAATAAATTAGTCCACTAAATTATCCACTCATTTAACCCATTAATTAATTAGTGAACCCCTTACGTTTTTAACTAAACCTAATGGACTGCTAGTACCGGGTTCGAGGGAAATTCAAATGAAAAGTTATCATTAATGTAAGCTTTTTTCAGATAATATATTTAATACTCTCTATGTTTCGTTCAAAACGTTACACTTTATTACCTGAGAGAGTCGGGTTTATCTGGACAAGCGAAGTGAGGATGCACAAAAAGCTTCAAGAAATCCCTCCAGCAAAAGATGCTATCTTTGGCAGCATTGAAGCTGGTGCCGTACCTAATCGGGCTCAATACATTGTGTGGCTCGAACTCCGGCTTCTCTTCCTCCGCCAAATCGAAAAATTCACTCGCAGCCTCGATCACTCCGCGAACCAACTCTTCCGGTATCCCATGATTTACTAACTAATTAATTAAAACCCAAACAACCCAAAAATGTTAATCAATCATCGGATCATATATATTAATTAATATAGAGAAGAAACAAAATTAAATACTTTGTGTAGTAATAAAGTTAGTCATGTAACACTCCCTCCGTCCTGACTGAATATATTTTATTTTAATTTATAAGATATATTCAGACGAGACGGAGGGAGTATTAAGAATTACGATGAAGAAGCCCCATTCTTGGCAGGCATGGTCGAGGTGATAGAGGGCTTTGGCCTTTTCATCCGGGTTGTCGGAAGAGAGAAGGGAGAGATCGATAATAGGGATTGAAGCTTCTTCCACGTCGGCGGCAGCAGTTGCAGAAGGATCGTTGTGGTAGACGTATTTGGAAGGGATGGAAGTGAGATTCGGCGATTCTGCCACTTTTTTCACCGACAAAATGTTCGGTGCGGCCATTTTTAATTTCAGCTGCAAGAGAGAGAGAGAGAGAGAGAGAGTTTATTATGGAGAATTCATCATTGTGGGTTTTCCTTTCATCAATTTATTTTACTTGGTGATGAGCACAACCGTAGCGAACTCAAATAATTGATACGAACCGTCAAATTTTGATCCGTTTGGTTCGACGTTTAGCTCTCTCCGGTTCGGCTCAATTATTCATAAAAATCAAATAATTATTCAAAAAGAAAGACTTCGACTTGGGATCCTCAATCCCTAACTCGGTGCCCCACAAATCGTGATATCTATTAATTTTATACATATTTTTTCAATAAATTTATTTTATAATGATTTAGTTTAATTTTATAATAATTTTCAAGGATTCACCCATCCAATTAGGGTTTATAATTATTTTTTAGCATTTAATTTCATTTTTATTAGTTATATTAGGGTTGATAAATCAAAATTAGGGTATATAATTTTGAAAAATTCCAATTTTTACTTATAAATGTCTATTATGATTTAGTATGTTATAGTATTTTTAATTTTTACAAAATACAATATAAAACTAATAAAAATTGAATTTTAGGACACGGTTGGAACACCGAATTTTGGAAAAAGGATACCATCCGAAAAACTTCACCACGAGTCATATAGAGTACTAAAAGAAAAATTCTCAAACAAATAATCATAAACCTTGTTGGGATATTATTGTTAAGGGGGAATTATGATTCAATTGTGTTTTGATTGGATTCCAAAACCCTCATAGAATATTTCCCTTATTATCTTTGATGATCCAGCTCAAGTTACAATATATATTTTAATGTATTAGAATAGCTCACTTGTTAGGGAGCTTTTTATTGAAATGTAACTTTAGAGCGTCTAGGTGAGAGCGCCTCTCTGAAGAAAAGCCGGAGCGCGCTTCCAAGTCAAAGCGCCTCTCAGGGCCAGAGTGCGCTTCCAGCTTGAGCGAGAGCGTCTGACAAGCGTGACAAGAGGTGAAAAGTGACAGCTGCTAGAGCACGTGTCCGCTCAGGATTGCTCAACGGACTGTGATATGTCTAATCGTCGAATGCACAGGGCTAGGCTCCACTAGTCAACTACTATCTTCCTAGGATTGTGCTCTATCAAGGAAGAATTCAAATTCGGATTAGACAAGTAAGGAACACGCACTCTATCTCTCCAACAGATAGATTAGTGTTCCTTACTATAAATAGAAGGTTCAAGCTACATAGAAAAAAATGGTCGAGAGAGCAAGGAAACAAAGTAGAAACCATCCTACATCTCTCCCACAAGATCTTTGGATCTCACCCTTCTAGTTTATCAATAAGGCTTCAACTTCTATCCATAAGCCTTATAGAGAAATCTCAGCATTCTACATTATGCTTCATTGTAAAAGGATTTCTCATTAGTTGGAAACTATACGAACCCAAACCTAGTTTGAGAGTTTAGTTTTGTAAAAGTTGTAAGGCTCGTGAGTGCCGATTGTATAAACTCACATAGGCTCATGAGTGCCCATCGTATAAACTCACAAAGGCTCGTGAGTGCCGATTGTATAAACTCACATAGGCTCATGAGTGCCCATCGTATAAACTCACAAAGGCTCGTGAGTGCCGATTGTAGAAACTCACAAAAGCTCTTGGGTGCCCGTTGTAAACCCCAAGCTTTGAGTGAAGTTCATCACTGAGTGAAGGTGGTAAGAGTGGATGTAGGAGCATAACCTCCGAACCACTATAACTCTTGTGTTATGCGCTTTACATTCTTTATGCTTTGATTATTCATAACACACACTCACGCCCTAAGTGATAAACTGTTTTAAGTGCAAGATAACTAAAGCGAGTATAATTACTCACCACATTCCACACTGTATTCACACGAGCGAGAAGCTTCGAAAGCTACACTAGCATTCGAAGCTTCTACTCGATAAAGGGCTGAAAAACGAAAGAGAAGTTAAACACTTCTCAACACGTGTATTCACCCCCTCCCCCCCCCCCCCCCCCCTCTACGTGTGTTAGTCACTTTTAGGACCAACAAACCTTATTGCAACAATATCTCTCTTAAAAAAATAATGAAAGAAAAATAGATACCCTATTATTACTACATCACCATCCATATAAGTGGCGTACAATTTTTTTTGCAAAGGAGAATTTCTTATTTTGGCAAATTTCCATTCATCTTCTCTCGAGTGCGGGCTACTTAATTAAGTAATTGATGGTGATTCAATACCGATTATCATTTGTTCTTCAAGAATGGATTTGCCATTCAAAGTACGACGAGCGAGTCGGGCCTCCATGTACTCTTGATACTTCATCGAACGATAGAACCCGCCGCCGTCCTTCTCCACCAGGAGAGCGGCGGGCCCCACCACCGCGTCTTTTCCCGGACCGTTCGTCACTACTATCGACATTCTCTCTTTCCTTGCTCACAACGGCTCTGTGCCTCAAGCTCTTGCATCTGCCATTGCTGAAAATCTGTCCAATTTAAAAAATGCAATTGCATTGTCAAAAACTCTCCGAGACACTTGAAAATAATCAAAACTAAGGCAAGCAAGATTGAACGTCGTAACTACTCCCTCCGTCCTCGTATCAGTGTTACATTTCAAGTGGCACGGGGTTCAAAAAAAATATGTTAAAAGTGGATGATAAGTTGATTGAGAAATAATAAATGGTAAAGTTGTTTACAGATCCAAGTTGGTATTATTTTAAATATTGTGTAACTTGAAAGTAATAAATGTAAATGACACTCCCTTCGTCACAATTCAGTATTTCAGTATACCATATTGAGGCGTCTCATACCACTAGTATCCCAATATAAGGTTAAAATAGTCCGTATGATAGTTAGTCTGTGTTTTAATCTTTTCTACCAAATAACAATATTAATGTTATACAGATTTAGAATACAGGTTACCAAAACACTTGATAATATTGTATAGACATTATTATCATAGGTATTGTTATATGGGCTAATCATGACACTCTTGCCAAACGTGCCTTAAGAGATGACAAACAGCCCATAGCCATAAGTTACAGTGTAGAATGTGGACCGGCGCTACTTACTTCAAAATAAATTAATAGAATTAGATAGTTACGTTGATATTGGAGTAATTTTTAAACCCCAATTTTTATAGTGGGAACATTTTTTAAATCAGATGGTCCATAATAGTCGATAGACGACGGTCGTTGAATTCCCAACTATCAGAATAAAATAGTTAAATACATTACACAATCAATATATTGGATTTGGAGTTTTCCAGGCCATGTTCAGTTTGGAAAACAACTCTTTGAACGTTATTTCTGTTTAAATTGGGCGAAGAAAAGAAAAAATATTATGATAATAGCGCAATTATCCTTTGTCAGCCAAAACATGCATTTCTCAAATAGTTGCATAAAACACTTAATTTTATGTTGAATTTTGTAATGTTTGTAGCTACTGTTCTTTAATTATTTAATACTGTATTAGTGAATTAAACATGTCTATTTTAATTCTCAAATAGTTGCATTACATTATTAAAAAGCATTTTGTTCTTTGTAACATATATCAATATTGAGGTTCATTCATGGCCGGAAACATGTAACAATTTACGAACAATTACTAGTAATAGAAGAAAATATTTGTCTTAACATTATAAAGTAATTTTACTAGGTTTAGATTCCATATAAAAAAATTGTCGATGTATTTAATTCTAAAATTCATAATTGGAGAAACCTTGCCTAGAGGGTTGAGTTAGATTATCCCCATCAATCACATATGGTGGGTCAGTCAATTTTATAGGGCTTTCATCTTCAAAATATAAATTAAAGAAATAAAAATTACTAACCAACTAAGAAACACATGCACTGAGATGCATGCATTCGGTATTAAACAATTGTGAAGAAGTCGCGAGTTGGAGTGAAAAATCAAATAATTATTCAACAAGAAAACTTCAAAAATAAACACTTCGCCACAAGTCATATGCAGTACTAAAAGAATACTTCTCAAACAAATTAAATAATCATTAACATATTACAACAATCTCTCTTTAAACAAAATAATAAAAGAAAAACAAATACCTTATTATTACTACATCACCATGATATAATTGGCGTTCAATTTTTTTTTTTAAAGGAGAATTTTTTATTTTGGCATTTTTCATCAATCTACTTACTCAATTATGCAATTGGTGGTGATTCAATATCGATGATCATCTGTTCTTCAAGAATGGATTTGCCATTAAAAGAACGAGTGAGTTGGGACTCCACGTACTCTTGATACTTCATTGAACGATAGAATGCGCCGCCGTCCCTCTCCACCAGGGGAGCGGCGGGCCCCACCACCACGTCCTTTCCCGGGCCGTTCCCCACCGCTATCGACATTCTCTCTCTGTCCTTGTTCACAACGGCTCTGTGCCTCGAGCTCTTGCATCTGCCGTTGCTGAAGATCTGTCCAATTTTAATTTACAATAGAGTTGTTCAAAAACTTCTAAGTTTGAGTTGGGGAAATTTAATTACTCCCTTCCCTCTGTTTGTCTCCATTTGGCCTGTTTCGCTCTCACAAAACAGGCAAATGGAGACAAACGGAGGGAGTAGTTTAGTATTCTATTATTAAATTAATTTCCGAACAACGAAGAAGGTCAAAGGTAGTCACCTCAAGGTGGTCGCCAACATTGACTATCATAGAATTCGGAGGAGGGTTGACTTCGAACCACTGGCCTTGGCGCTCGATCTGTAAGCCGGCTAAGCCCTTATGGATGAGCAATATAGTGAAGAGGCCTGGGTCGTTATGTGGTGGCAGACCAATTGTCTGATCGGGCTGAGGGCAAGGTGGGTACAAATTTGCACCGAATTTTTGAAAACTCATATCCAGTTTCAATGCTTCTTCTACGTACTCTTTCTCCAAATCCATAGATTCCGATACTGCCCCCATCAGTTCTCGAGCCATTTTCCGGGTTCTTTCTGTATATTCCGCCAGAATTTCCCTATAGTTTTCGCCATGAAAATGTAAATATATATATGTATAATTTGACATATGGAAATATCTCACATGCATGCATGCATCAAAATATTCAGATTTGATTCTGTAGAGATGTACTAATCCTATGTCAAAATCGATATTAGTTTGAATTTAGTCTGATTAACTAGTATTCCAATTATAGTTTATTAATTATTTTTTATTATTTTATTTTATTTTTTTAACTAATAAAATTGAAATAAAATGTAAAATAAACCCTAATCTGATTAATGAACATCAGTCGATTAATGTAAAATTAGAATAAATCATATTATTGAAAAAAAAAAAAAAATCAATTTTGTCACACGATTGATACACTATGTAAGTACCTCAAGAGTTGGGGCTTGGTAGGGCAGTGAAAATCAGGGTGCACGTAGAGCTTGAGGAAATCCCTCCATAAAGTGAAGCTCTGGTTTGAAGTACTTTTAACGTTGAAATTACCGCAGGCGATTGGAGAAGAAGTACTTTTCGCCTCGTACTTCTTCTTCTCGTCGTCAGGCAAACTAAAAAATTCTCTCACCGTTGCAAATAATGTATCTACGGCGTCCTCAGCTAGTCCGTGATTCTCGAGCTGTACAAAGTACACACAAATTAAATCATGAAAAACACACAGGGAAAGTGTGTCCTATCCTTCTTGTTCAACCACTATATCAATAATGTTTGTTGTAAAAATAAAAAATACATTATATATTTATAACATGATGATTTATAGTACTAATAAACATTAATAACTAAAATTTAAAATTTAAAATTTAAAAAAAATTATATACTAAAAGTGAAAAATAAATAAAAGAATTTGATAATAAAATTAGGAAGGATTCTTCCATGAGTGGTGAAATGTACTTACGATGAAGAAGCCCCAGTCGGCGCATGCTTTGGCAAGTTCAGCAACGGCTTTCGAACGTCGATCAGGATCGGCAGAAGTAAGAGCTGAGTAATCAATGGAGGGGAGCGAGTCGAAGCTCGAAGCGCTCGTTCCATTCGTATTCGTATCGAGGTTAAATTTCGAAGGGAGGGCTTCGAGATTCGAAGAATCTACTAAGGATCGAACTGATGTTCCGAACTCAAATGGCTGAAAAGAATCGGACGATGAGTTATTAGAAACTGCAACCGATGCCATTTTTAGGAATTTGAGGCTTAATAATAATAGAAGCTTAATTAATTAATTAATTAATTTCAGCCGTGTGTTGTACAAGTTCCTTGATCGTGAGAGTATATATATATAGGGAAAGAGACGCATGAATTTAGGGTAGTTGCATTGCTGGAACTTTTACGTATATTAAATGTGAGTCAACTTATGGAATTTCTTTATTTTTCTAGAAAAGAGGATATATATGGTTTTTATATATTAAATGTAGGAGAATTATTGCATACGATAAAAGTTAGGTTTGAAGGTTTTCTCTGTAAAACGTTGAACGTGGAAGGTGACACAAAAATTATTAAAAAACTACTCTCTTGTCAAAATTATTGTACTGAAGCCTAGAGCCAAAGATGGTCAAATATAGATTTATATAGATTTCAAGGAAGGCGGAGAAGTTTAATACAACTATACAATTAATAAAGATGCCATAAAAGGAATTAAGGTTTGAAGTTGAAGAAAATTCTCATATGAGGAAGGTGGGGAATTAATTATGAAAAGAAATGACTGCTAAATTGTCCGACTTTTAATTTGTTATTCGAAACCTCTTTTACTTTCAAACCGCACCAGGTTTGTCCATGAAAAAATTTAACCGTTCTAATCAATGAACTACTTTTCTAATCTATGAACTACCCTTCAAAATGTAATGTCATATTGGAAGACTAATACAAATTAAAATTAAAGCAAAGCATACGATGGCATTACAACAAATATAGTAATTTAATATTTAACGAATTTACGACAAATATAGTAATTTAAAATTTAAATATATATGGTTTTGCCAGTTGTATTATGAAGAGGATTGCCAGAAATTAAATATATCCAATTTATCTTCTCAAAATGATACAACTCACAACAAGGAAGAAACTAAAAACAAGGCACTTCGAGCCAGCAATGGAGCCACATACCTGGCTAAACTCGGCCACCACCCGAGTAAATATTTTTTTTTTCCCCCTAATATGTAGTGTTAGTTTTAATTTTTTTTAATTTTTTGTCTTCATCTATAGCTCATTTCTTCAAATTATGGTACAGTAGACTTGTTATCTTCGAGAAAAAAAAATAATAATAAAAATAAGAATTTTTTTTTTTTTGAAATCTCGTCCGACCTTAAATAAATTCGTGGCTCCATCCCTTCTTCGAGCGGCCTGAGCTCCGTGGATACAGAAAAAGATAAATCGAAGAAGGTGTTAAACTGAAGCAGAGGATGAGCTTGAGTCTTGATCATTTTTATGCCTAGCGGTGTAAGGTTGGTGGGGAGAGAGCAGAGAAGGTGGTGAAGGCGAGAAGGAGAGAGAGAGAGAGAAACAATTAGGTGCATACCGTTACTCAACTCGGCAACCGGTAAATAAACATTACAATATCCACTCATAAGAATCAATTATTAGAATCACTAATTAAATAGAAATATTAGAATTACTACATACACAAGTACATCACTGGTATTCAACCGTTAAACTTCTAAGAATAGATTTCCCCTTGAGCTGGCTACTCTGTTGCGCCATTATGTAGTCCCCATAACTGATCGGAACATACGCCCCACCGCACCACCCTTCACCTCCCGCCATCGACGCCGCCGGCATCACAACCGTCTCTCGCGAAGGCCCATTCGCCATCGCGATCGAAATCCTCGTCCTCTCACCGTTCACCACGGCCCGGTGCAACACGCTCTTATATCTCCCATTGCTAAATATCTAAACAACAAAAACACACGATACGATTGCATCGATGACTAAACACAAACGATTTAAATTTATCGAAACTCCGAAACCAAAATCCGAAGTACCTCAAGATGATCGCCGGTGTTAACCAGAATAGAGTTGGGGAGAGGGTTGGCATCAATCCATCTCCCCTCTCGCTGTATCTGCAGCCCGTCGACTCCGTTCTGCACGAGAAGCGTAAAGAGGCCGTGGTCCGAGTGCGGCGGCAGCCCCATGGCTAGTTCAGGATTAGGGCAACGAGGGTAGAGATTAGCTATGAAGATCTGTTGAGTTGAGGCCATGCCTAAGGCCGCCTCCGCCTCCCCTTCTTCCACCCCTAAGCCTCTTGATACTCCTTGCAGCAATGTGCTCACCACGTCTCTGCATCTTCCGCAGTATTCTTCTAGCTGATTTCTGCACTCAGACCGATGAGATGCGAGTTCTTTGGCTAAACTTATTTGAAAGAGCTTATAAAATGTTTGAACGTCTTATAAGATGTAAAAAATAAGTTGGAGTGATAGTCTGATAGAGCTTATTTTTAAGGAGCTTATAAGCACTTGACGAGCTTATTTTGCCAGACACATTTTCATAACTTATAAGCTCTTAAACAGTTTATAAGCTGTTTTATTTGGTTGTGTTCTTTACCTAAGAGATTCTGGCTTGTCTGGGCAATGGAAGTGAGGATGGACAAACACCTTCAAGAAATCCCTCCAGCAGAAGACTTGCTCTTTCTCAGTATTGAAGCTGGTGCCGTACCTAATCGGACTTACAACATCCTTAGGCTGGAATTCCGGCTTCTCGTCCTCTGGTAGGTTGAAGAATTCGCGCGTGGATTCGAGCATGCCCTTCACCAGCTCTTCCGGTATGCCGTGATTTACTATCTACAGAATACAAAACATGAGACACAACTTTTAATACATACTCCCTCTATTCTCATTCTTCTTGAGCCCATTTGATTGAATATGAGTCTATTATAATAATGAAATGGCTCGAGAAGAATGAGACGGAGGGAGTGTATAAGTAGTGGTACTACTGGTGTAAATGTACCATGAAGAAACCCCATTCCTTGCAGGCGTTGTCCAAATCCTGGATGGCTTTGGAGTCACCGGAAGCGAGAAGTGAAAGATCGACGACGGGGATCGAATATCCGGGCTCCGAAGCTTTGTTTTCAGCCTTGTGGGCGTAGTTGGAAGGGATGGAGCTCAGGTTTGCTGATTCTGCTAGCTGTTTCACGCTTCTTATGGTTGGGTTCAGAGCTATAGATGCCATTTGTGTTGTGTGTGTTTCTGCAAAGGGTATCCAGGGACCATATTATATACTACCTCCATTTTGCCACGAACAGGCTAAATGAGGTGGGACGGAGGTAGTATTATTTACAACATTAGCCACCTTTTTTTTTTTGCAAGTTGAATGCTTGTGGACAAATATTTGTCATAATTTGGCTCCTCCTTAAAAACTTTATTAGAAACTCTTGTGTGGGGTCACTACCAATTGTCTTTTTCTTTGGTATTTTTTTATTTTTTATTTTTTATTTTTTTTACAAAAGATGATCAAATAATAGTCAACTCACTCGATTTTGATCCGAGGGAAGTGTCTTATTTTTCTTTTTATATTGTTTAGATAGTTGCCTATTTTGTATAGAACTCTTTTAGGATTTGGTTTGTTCTAAATGTTGATATGATGTCTATCCTAGTCAAGGTTCAACTCACCTGTTCTTCAAATTATTTTTTTTCACGTTTCCTTCTTAATTAACATCTACTCAAAGATTATATATATATTCTCCTCTGTCTAAAATCAATTGTCTCACTTTTTTTTTTTGTCCGTCTCAACTCAATTGTCACACCCCAGATAAGGAAATAATTAACAATCCCTTATCACTCACTAATGGCCCAAATTAGACTAATGACCCATAAGAAACCTACTCTAAACCTAAATCAACCGCCTCACACTCTGTCATTCAGCATCTTGTGTTCATCTCTCTCCTTCACTCATACACTTTCTTCTCGCGCCCGCTTCTTCAACCGGAAGAAGAAGTTCGTCGACGACAATGACATGGCCGAGATCTTCAACCTCCATGCCGCCCCGCCCGAGGAGGAGAATCCCAGGCCGGAGTATATATATATATATATATATATAGGATGTAGATCATATAGAAATGAATCTCCATGTGTTAACTAGGAATAAATCTCAACCATCCAATTAAGAAGAGATCTTCAGTTACTTTGGATGAGAAGGAACGATTAACATTCTCCTAACTGCCGTCCTCCTTATTTAGTGGGAGTTTGGTACTTTATTTAACTTGATATTATAATAACGTAAATGCACAACAATTAATATTATATAAAAAATCATTTGAATACCTAGTGAAATTGATACAAAATACAAGCGTATGCATTGAAGAAGACAATAAAATACGTCGAATATTTTTCTTTTCTTTCTATTTTCTTTTTCTTTTTTTTAAAGAACATTGTCACAAACACGATAATATTATACAATAAGTTATTGTATAATATGCAATAATAAAATATCTTTGAAAATAAATTATTGTATAATATGCAAGCAGTATAATATTATGCTATAAGTTATTGTATATTATGCAATAAGTTATCGAACAATATGCAATGATTTCTTATATAATTTGCAATAATTTGTTGTAAAATATACAACAATAAAATATTTTTGAAAAAGGAAAAAGAAAGAAAGCAACAACAACAAATAAATTCCCTAAAGGAAATACCATAACAAATAAAAATTAACTAAAAGTCTATATTTTTGGAATTGTTTGGACCTTCCTATTTTTTTGCCGATAATCATGAACGTGGTGATTGATTGATTTGTGCAACAAATAAATAATTAACTACTTCAATCTCAGCCACACAAATACACAAAATCAATGGCCTATGATTATTTTTAGTTAACACAAGGAGTCACATTTTCCATATAACCCACGTGTATTAGTTCATCTGAACCGTATATATATAGGGGTGAGTTCTGGTGAAAAACCCCCTAAATGTAAGAAATAGGAAGGATTATAGTCCATTGATAATTAGAAGATATACGGTTCAGATGAATTTTAAAATAATACACGTGGATCAAATTATTTACTAGAAGTTGACCTTGTTTCATTCGTAGGGGTAAATTAGAACAAAAGATAAATTGTCATCCCATTAAAATCGGCCATGATCAAGGAATATGGTACCCAAAATAGAAAAATATCTTCCAAAATTAATACAAGAAAATTAACTAGTAAAAGATACGGCACACAAGCAGAATAAAACTAATTAAAAGACTAACAAGAAATGCATTTTGAACTATCTAAATGCATTATTCAATCCATACTAAGCATTATTACAAAATTGTATGTGCATTATATCGCACGTAGGTCGATTGCGTGCATTAACTAAAAGCACGTATTACTAAGTGAAGTGATACATGAGAAATGTGTAATGCAAAATTTTATTTAATATAATTTTTTTATTTAATGCAATATTTGTCTAATACAAGTGAGACTATAAGAGATATATAATGCAAATTTCAATACTTATAATGCATGTGTGTTAATTATATAATGCATTGCAGAAAATAAAGAACAAACGAACCACAATATTTTTTTATAATCATGCAATAATGCATTTTCGTACATAAAAGGTTGATTATAATAATGCATTTCTCACGTACAATAATGCATTTTGCTTATAATCATGATGCATTTCGCTCATAAAAGATTGTCCTATATATTATTAAGAAAAAATAAGGTGTTAATGCATTTCATAAAATAATTAAACAAATTATTCGTATTTGGTATATATTTAAAATGATAATGCATTTTGTTAATAATAATAGTGCATCATATATAATAACTTTAAAAACATGATTCTTCATTTTGAATTTTTTTCTAATGCACTTACTTAATATGGTAATGCGTATTTTTTCAATGCATTGAAAGTTATGAAAAATTAAACCCTAATTGATGAAAACTAAATTCTAGTAAAAAAAACTAAACTCTAGTAAAAAAAAAACTAAACACTAGTCAATGAAAAATAAACCCTAATCGGAGAAAACTAAACTGTAGTTGGTTTAGATTTTTGTCTATGGTTTATGGTTTATGGTTTAGTGGTTAGGATTTTGGTTGGGGTTTAGGGTTTAGCTCATATTGGTAGTTGGGTTCAATAATCTTGACTAGGGTTTAATTTTCATGCATTTACATGCATTAGAAATTTTCAATTAGAAAATTTTAGTTTTCCTTTTTCAATTTTTTTTTTTACATATTTTTACATTTGTTTTCTCAACATTTTTTTTTCGTTTTAATTGAAATTGATTATTACGCAATTCGTGATGCATTATAAAATTTCAATTAGTGCATTGTTCAATATGTATAGAATTATATGTGTTTTATTCACGAAATCAATGGCATCATGCATTAAAGTACAACAATTTTAACAATAAATGCATTATTAAATCTATGGTAAATTACGAAATAACAGAGAAAAAAAAAAGGTATGCAGGTCGATCTATAATTATATAATATTGAACAAAATTGTAGGAATGTTTTGTTTTGTTTTATTTTAATTTATTGCATTGGGAATCTGAATAAAAAGGGAAATGGGAGTAGTTGCCGTAAATTAATGCTTATGGAGTACATCACACCGAATCCCATAATTAAGGGGAGAGACGGTTATAAATAAACCATAATTACATCTTTAACCTTTAGTAAATATATTTAATTAAGGAATTCAGAATAAAAAATAACCGTAGATCTTGTGAAATCAAAGGTGTAGATTACTTCCTATTTTTTACATAAAGATGGTTTTTTATATGATCTTCCATCTATATATATATATATATATAGGGGTGAGTTCTAGTGAAAAGGCTCATTAAAGTAAAAAATAAGAAGAATTATAGTTCATAGATTAAGATGGAATGGACGGTTAAGATATAGACATGTGGAATTGGATTAACTTAATAATTTTATTTTTCTATTAATATATTAATTATTAAGGGCTAAAATGTCAATTAAAAAATCGCATAAATTCCTACTCCTTATTTTACGCCACCTTTAATGTGAACTTCCTATCTCATCCTTAATTACTAATTCACGGCAATATAGCATAGCATTCCACGCATTATTAACATTCCATTATAAAATTAATTTGAATAATATTACTCACGTTATTAAGTTTTGGAAAAAGGCGAAAATCTTGGGATTTGAAAAATAAGATTTCCCAAAATTACTCCACTACTCACGTTAATCTCAGAATTCTTTAAAAATTAATTTGAATAACACCAAAAAAAAAAAAAATCGTGTGTTTAATTTTTGTGTTCCAAAACATCTTATGCATTTAATTTTATACATTATAATGCATTTAAGCACAATACGTAATGCATTTACTATTATTTAAATTTAACATGTGCATTACTTTTATATTCTAATGCATTATTGTACAAGTGCATTATATAAAATGTTTATGCATTAATTTTTGTTTCTTCAAAACGTCTCATTTTTATGATGCATTTAGTTTTACATTATAATGCATTTATTATTTAAATTTAACTTGTATTTTTATATTCTAATACATTTAAGCATTCAGAATAATGCCCTAATAACAAAATAGTAACAAATAATGCACTAATGTTTTTTTATATTATTTGATCATATAATCAAATTTCGATGATTCTTACCTACAACTAAATTCATATTTATCTCTAATAATGCATATATAATGCGCATTTATGTAATGCATTTAGGAGTTTTTGAATAATGCATCGAAAAAAACCTAACGAACAAAGCAATGCATTATACATCACTATATAATGCATTTAGGATTATAGTATAATGCAATATCAAAAACACGTTAATGAAAATTGTGGCTGAACTGATTTAAGTAATGCATTACATAATTTTTTTAATGCATTAGTTGAAGTTAATAATGCATTTTGATCGACACTCTGCCAAAACATACTTCAGTGTATATAAACGGCGATGGACAAAAAAGTTTTGGCGTAAATGGGCTCCATGCTGATAGTGAGACCATAGATGATGAGTAGCAAGTTATGTTGGCGATGGCGGCGTTTACGACACAACCGGTGATGGAGAGGTCACCGATAAAATATAGTAGAAATTATGGAGAAAGACTAATAATTTATACCACTATAAATTAGAAGAAAAGGTTTCTGACAAAAAAAACAAAAAAAATGGATGAAAGAACTTGAGGGACGGGAGGGAGATGAGAAGATAGAGATGGTGGGATGAGAGATAATAATTTAAATAAAGAAAGTATACAAATTAAAATCTACAAGTTCCATATTTTTAGCTGCAACCGTCAATCATTTATATGAAGTACAAAAATACCCCAATAAATTATTTAAGGTATTATTTTGTGAAGAAATTGATTAATCATATCAGCCATTGATTAACTAATCTGGACCGTCTAGATTGTTTCTTATTTTTTAGGGAAAGAGTGTTTTTTATTTGATCTTCCCTATATATATATATATATATATATATATATATATATATATATATATATATATATAATTGATCACTTTATCTCCTCATCAACTTGCACAATTTGCTTGGATAACGAAATGCTAGCCTAAGTGAGAGGCCGAGCTTGCCCCATTTATTAGTGGACGTAATTCGGCGATGGATTGATTTTACATTAATGAATGAAGTTGAGCATCCCTTTGCAGATAGAAATGAAGATCATTTCAAACAAATTCTACAATGAGAAAAGATGACTAAAGAAGCATTTTCACTTTCATTGATTGGCATTCTTTCGACCGAAATGAGTAGAAAGGAATGTGATAGGAGGCAAACGCGGTCCTAAGATTTTCGACTTCTTATCAATGTTCTAAAAATCACTATGCACTAATAGGGTGGTGCAGAGAGATTATAGTGCCTAGGCGGGAGTCTAGACGGATTTGCACCCACAGTACTTATTTTTACTATTTTTACATCATGTTACGATAAACTATATACTCCCTCCGTCCTTCATTTACTGATCATGTTGACTTTATAGATAATTTTGAAGCTTTGTGATGATGGATTTAAAATAGAATTTTTGGAGTTCAGTTTTTTTTACAAAGTACTACGAGTGTTGTAGTATCGTGTAAAAAAAACTAATCTTCAAAAATTCAATATAAAATCCATCATCACGAAGCTCCAAAATCATCTAAAAAATACGGTCAGTAAATGGAGGACAGGTGGAGTAAATATATACAGTATTATTCACAATTTTGATAAAAACACCTAGACAGATTAATCATTAATCGAGATGGTAGAATGCCGTCGACTAGGCGAGGATTTTTAGAACACTACTTCTTATAGACAATGAAACAAATGAATCGCTTCAATCAGTTTTCAACTCAATTACTAATTAGTATACTTCTTGTGAAATTGACGCCTAAATTCACTACAATCAAGTAAATACCCCACACAAGTTGTCTATAGATTCATCCATAAGAGTTCAAAATTTCTTCAAGAAACAAAAAGAAAAATCACTCAGAAACGTGAAAAGAAACAAGGCATTAAGCGATGCTATTAGCACACAAACAACTCCAAAACTGTTACTTACAATATTTCTAGTTGATTGATGAGAATGAGAGGCCTACTCTTCGACTAAACCTCCAAATTCTCTTACATTATTATTCATTCTTTCTCCAGAATTTCATCTTCCATTCCTGCTACTGTGCCTGGACAGAAATACCTTAGCACTACAAGAAGCCGATCTCTTTATAGAAGACGACCCTATTTGCATCCCCCTTTCCATGGAAGGGCGATTCACCCCTACTGATCTCCGTCCCACATCGAATTCCTTACCTTTCCCCAACTGCTTATTACTCTCAGACAAAGCATTCAGTACAGCAGCACTGATCATCGATGCCGATATTGAATCCAAAGACACCGATCTCCTTACCGGTTGCACGTCATCCATTTTGCACTCCTCTATTTCGATCCTCGCCTCCGCTGAGGGTTCCGGCCGGGCTTCTTCTTCAGTCCGGCCGGAATCATCAGCGGCGGGCAACGGGGCGGCGTCGCTGCTAACGATTCCGGCCCGGCACATGGGGCAATTGGTGTGCGAGGCGAGCCACGTGTCGATGCAGGGGATGTGGAAGGCGTGGCTGCACTTGGGCAACAACCTCACCGTTTCGTCCTCTTGGAACTCGCTCAGGCAAACGGCGCAGTCGGTGCCGTCGACGAGGCCGTCGGATTTCTTGTACTTGACGATCGTGATCGCGTTGATCACCGACGGCTGGAGCCCGACGGTTCTTATGTACCATATCGGGTGGTCAACGATGGGCCCGTAGTCTTCTTCGTCGACGGAGTCGTCGTCTTCTTCGGGGCGGCGAGGCTGCGGCGGCCTCCGCCACCGCGACTTGCGCCAGACGGTGTAGAATTTGTAGATCGTGTAGCAGGTGAAGATTAAGAAAGCGGTGGCGAGGACGGCGAGGGAGGCGATGAGGAGGAGGGAGAGCGGCGTGGATTTGGCTAATATGCTGTTGGTAGAGGCGGGAGGCGGCGGCGAAGGCGGTGGCGGTGGCGGTGGGCTTTGCTTGATTAGTTCCGAGCAAGTATTTTCTGGGCAGAAATCGACGCACGCTCCTGGACAGTGTGTCGCGGTGCAATAGGGTTTACAGTAGTATGAATCTGGATCGAGCAGTTTCCGGCGGTGGAAGGCCATCGGCTGAAGAAGGCGGAAAGGGAGATTGGGTGTAGAGAGAGAGAGAGTCAGAGATGCTCTGGTTTCTTCATTATTGAGAGAGAAGGCCAAATCTTGGACGATGATTTTCTTCAATTGCAAATTTTTCTTGTTGACCTTTCTGTGTGCTGTTATAGTCGTAAGACTTGGTTTATCGGTAACCTCCAATAGCCGACCTCCAACCTTCAACAATTAAACAAAAAGAGAAAATGAAATATTCCATAAGGTGGGCGGTCCATATTTGGGAGACCTCCAACCTCCAAGTTCCAACCTCAGACCTCCATTATTTTATTCTATTTTTATTTCACCATAGTATGTGTCAATAGTTGTTTGGCCAATTAAATATTGTAATATACTATAATATATATATATATATACCGAATTTTGATTTTTTTTTTCCTCTTTGTAGAGACCAAATATAATATAATTATTCACACATTAAAAATTATGTCCTTCTAATTGTTGTAATTTATGTGTTGATTTGAAGCCGCTCTATTCAATGCGGAGTATTAGCTTGTATTTTTCATATTATGTTTTTATCATTTCTTTATTTTTTATTTTCGTATTTCAATTGTTGTAATTTTCGTGTTGATTTTTTGAAATTTTTATATTTTTAAATATTTTAATTATTAATTTTCTTAATACATATAATTATGTTGTATATAAAAATTATATTAAATAATAATAAATAATGTTGTGGTTGAGTGGTTGGAATGGTTGTGGATAAATCTATAAAAATAGAGGTGGTTGGAGGTTGATGAATAGTGAATTTATAGAAGAGAGAGAATATAATTTAATAATATAGAGGTTGGAAGGTTGGGTATTGAAGAAGGTTGCAGATAAACATAGTCTAAGCGGCGGATACTACCGGGCCGAGGTTGCACCGTCATTTTCTCAGCCCGGCCCGGTTAAATTTCCGGTGTTTTTTTTTTGTTTCCTCTCTTTCTAACTCTTTCGGTCACACGAAAATATTGTCTTGTTCCTTCTATGTTCTAACCTCGTTTATTTTTTGAGGTTTTCATGGATATTTGCGTTTTAATTTTCTTTTAATATTTAGAAGTGCAGAAAGAAACAAATGTATAGGATGGGAATTTTTAATGTAGGATGATATATTTTTATTTTAGTGGGACTCGGAGGCTCGCTGGCGAGTGCGAGCCCTAGGTTGAGAGTCCCATGCCGGGCTGTCGAGTAGATGAAAGAGATGATGGGGCTCGTACTTGCGAGCCTATGTCCGAGTTCCATTAATGACATCATAACTCTATATTTTTTTAACTGAATTTCAGCAAAAATATATACAAATTCTACATCGTCTTCACTTGTTTTTTCATCTTCACCTGCTACACGATCTACAAATTTAGCCGTTACTAATAGCTACCCAAACACAAACACTATAAAGACACGAACTTATCGTGTCGAGTTTGTGTAACCTCATAGTATTTTTTAATTTTTTTTTATATTTATTTATATTTGTGTTCGTGTCGGTTACTGCAGGTCGTAGTCTTATTTGTTTACTATTTTATTTTATCAAGCTTATTGTCATATAAAATCAGATTTTAATTGCTTTGTGTCATGCTGTATTATTATTGTGTCATGCCAACCTAAATGTAACCGTGTCATTGTCATTATTGGTATGTTATTAATTAATATTACTAAAATCGAAATAATATAATTAAATATTATAAATAGCTAAAAGTGATGAATTGTTTTGTGATTCAAGGGAAGAAAATATAACAAGTTGCGGTAAAGCCATTCAACCTATTTTATTGAACGCCTTGCGAAGTGGGCCATGATGGAATTGAAGCAGGTTTGTAGTCGGTCAACAACAAGGCGTGGTATTTGTGTTTACATGTATTTATATTTTTTATGCAAGTAGGTTGGTTGTTTTAAAAAATACTCACTATGTCTCAAAGATAACGTTCTGTTTTTTTTTTTTTGACAATAATTTCAAGCTTTTTCAGTCTCATTTATTTGAGTAATATAACTAAGAGAATGTCTAATTTTTTTCCAATTATGAATAATATTATACTTATATTGTTCATAATTGGAAAAAGATTACACATTTCCTTAATTTTCGTGCCCAAATTTATGAGACGAAAAAACTTGAAATTATTGTCAAAAAAAGCAGGACGTTATCTTTGGGACGGATGGAGTATATTCTAGTCTCAATTCATTAGTCTCTTTTGTGGAATATATATGAGATATAAAATAATAAAAATGAGCTAATGAAATAGGATTGAGGGAACAGAGGGAGTATATATGTGTGGGCAAGAAGACTTACCATAGATATTAGATAACTAATGGAGATAAATAATTTTTTTTATTTTGAAAAAAGATAAATAACTATGTAAACATGCATATAAATGGGGATTGTATTAGGATGACTAATAAAGAAAATATCTACCCTACTTTTAGCTCTATTAAGTAAGAGTCTTTGCTTTATGATTGTCCATTTTATATGACTAGCATATATCGCGTGTCATTGCACGTAATTTATCTTTTTATATTGTTATTTCTCTTTTGAACTAGACTAAAAAAAAAAAACTTGTAACCCTCCTGCACAAATAAAAGAAGAGGCTAATAACCTTATATAAACCAAAATGTTATCTTATATATATATATATATATATGGATGGATGGGTTATGGTGAAAACTAATTATTACGTGAAACCTGCAACTCATCATAAAATGTTGCATTTTATGAACAAAAGTGATGCATTTTTATCATAAAATGTTGCATTCTCATGATGATGCATTATATGCATAAAAATAATATAAAATAATATATTTTATTATGCAACATTTTATGCACAAAATGCATCATTTTATGCATAACATGCAACGTTTTATGATGGGTTGCAGGTTTCACGTAATAATTAGTTTTCATATGATCTAATACCTCTATATATATATATAAAAGGACCCATTCCATTATACCACATCTATACGCTCTCAGTCTGAATTGCACCATAGTACATACTCCCTACGTCTTCATTTTTTTTATAAAGAATTTAAGTAAAATTTAAAGGCCGCATTATAGAGAATTCGAACCCGCCCTTTATTACGGAGGCATCAGACATTAATCACATGCGAACTCACGCACACATGATCCCCATTTAAGTGTCTCATGACTAAAATTTTGTCCCCAATTATTTGTCCTATCACATGTTTTTATGTAAAAAAAAATAGACTAAATTCACAAATTTACTGGTCATTGTTAAAAAAAAATACTTTTAAACTTTCTATATACTCCATATGTCCCGTTTATAGCATGCCTTTTTTGCACATGTTTTTAGGAAAATATTTAATTCAAATTTCATTAATTTTTTTAGGATAATTTATTATTTTAAAACTAGAGCATCGTGGTTGCACAAAAACACTTTGATATTTGATTATAAATAAAAGATTGTGTCAAAATGTTTAAACTGGTATAATAATCGAAAAAAGTTGGAAAACAAATTTAAAATTTTTCAATTAAATTTATATTGAGATACGTGAGTGCATAGAGATAAGTAGATAAGTCGGTAGATTAGATTAATAAATTTCTAATTGTTTCCTTATTGGAAAATTGCCCATTTATCAATGAGACGTCCCAATAAGGGATATGGCATGTTATAAACAGGACAAAGGAAGTAATAATTAGGAGCAAATAATGTAAAATTGTTTATTTTCTTAGTTTTTACATTTTGATGGCTTTGAACACTTAAAAAGACAGGAGTAACTATTTGCCAATAATCACACCACAAGAAAAAGCTTCTATAAATTAAAATTAGGCAGCCTAATTCAGCAGAGGCTTGCATTTCCAAAATCATACCGCGACGAAATCATGACGAAATGACTCTTATGTAATATCCATGAAATTCATGACATGAAAGGAAGGGGAAAAGTAAGAAATTAGAGCGCAATTTTTGCAGTTTAAACTTGCAAGGAACAGGTGGCTTGGCTTATCTTAGCATCTTTTTTCATAATTATTAAAATAAAACATTTGGCTTAAATAGTGGCCATTCAAATTCGTCCACATCATATCTTGGAGTGTAAGAATCTTTTTCTCTAGGCAATTAATTCAGTTTATTCTTACAATGCAAACGTGTTTTTGCTTCGCGTAATTGGAAAGTGTTATATCTCGCGTAATAGGATGTTATTTATTATTTTTATTTAAAAAGAATATTGTGTGCTATTAAAGTTGCTCAAATAGCCTTGTTAGTTTTAGTGATTGTACCTTTTGGTTTTGTTCAGCATGGCTGCAAGAAGCCCATCATCCTCGTACAAACTCCAGGCTTTGACCACTTTTATTCGCCGGTACAGAGCCATTTCCGATGGTTCATGGCGGTGCCACCGCGATCTGCCGCCTTATAAGGTGGATGGTGGGGGCCGCTCTCTTCATCAGGGGCTAAGGTTGCTAAGCGTAACCTCCAAGTTGACAAAGTAAATTTTCTTGATTCAGATCATTTATTATAATTTCGTGTCACATCTGCCATACATTCATAATATTTTCAAATAATAATTAAAATTTTCCATAACAAAAATGACCAGTTTTGAAAATACTATAAATACGTGACAACCACCTATTGATACAACATATAAGTGAAATAGAGTATCTGAAATCCAAATTTACTTGGTTTATTCTTGAATTATCATTTCTTTTTTATCTATATGTAATGGCTTGATTTATTTAATTTATTGAGAAATCTCATTAATTTCTTCAAGGGAGACGAATCAAAGTGATCAAGAGATTCGAAAGCAAACAAAATTGCCAGATCCGCCGAAGTTTGGCTTCTCAAATTGGTAGCATTTTCTCTCATATCTAATTAAGCTTCCTTTTTTTAGACATTTTCAAATTTAAGCATTGATATTCCACTTATCAAAACATTAATAATTTATTTGAAATAATTTTATAATTTGTGCAGGGTGAAATGGCTGCTGGGATCAGTAGTAACATTCGTGCTGCCATTTTGGAAGAATAGATGGGATAACTTGCTTTCATTGGAAGGTAACATAAAATGCCATGAATTAATTTCTCCAATGTCCCTAATATGTGTGAAGATTTCCTTTCTGTGACATCCATCATATATGCAGTGATGGAGCCTGAAAGTTTGACGAGAGGGTCCAACTTAAATACTCAGTAGTAAAATAAAAAAATATAATTAATAATTAATAAAACATAATTAAATTTAAAATTAAAATTAAATATAAATATAAATTTAAAACAACAATAACGAAAAAAAACAACATATTTCAAAATAAATATTTCAAACAATGATGATATAGGGAAGAAGAAGAGAGACTAAGAAGTTGAAAAATAATTTTTCACCGTACTATCTTTGTCCCACTTTATTAGTCATATAGATTGAATATACTACCTCTGTCCCTCTTAATTAGCTACGTTTGTTTTATTGACTTTTCGACACGTGTTTCCACCGAAACCTAGTACGAGTTTTAAAATATAATTTTGAAGTATTTTTTCTTTTACGGGATACTACGAGTGTCATAGTATCCGGTAAAAGAAAAAATACTTCAAAATTATATTTTAAAACTCATACTAGGTTTCGGTGAAAACGAGTGTCGAAAAATTCAATAAAGCAAACGTAGCTAATTAAGCGGGACGGATGGAGTATTATACTATATGTGTGATATAAAATATTGCTCAGGTACTAATGAAGCGGGACGAAAGGAGTATAGTTTTACACTTATGATGAGCATAACACACCACCACCAAAAAATAACCTTAAAACATTAATTTTAAAATTATATATATATATATAGTATATAAATACTAATTCATATGTTTCAAGATTGATGATACGTTTCTTTTCCTTTCTTTTTGGCACACATTTCCACGCTTCTCGATGATGAATTTTAAAATAAATTTTTGAAGTACCTTTTCTTTTACGAGATACTATGTGTGTCGTAGTATCCCGTAAATAAAAAAAAAACTTCAAAAAATTATTTTAAAACTATTCATCGAGAAGCATATAAATATGTGTCAAAAAGAAAGAAAAAAAAACATGTCATCAATCTTAAAATAGATGAAGTACAAATTTTACAAAAGCTACCCGGGCCCAGTGACCCACTTGGGCCCAGTGTAGCTCCGTCGCTACATATATGTGTTATGTTCAAAATAGAAAAAACTTTCACTCATATAAGTGAGACATATCATCCACTTACAACACATTTATCAATTTTTTCTTAAAACTCGTGTCGATCCAAATTTAATATATATATTAAGGACAGAGGGAGTAATTCACAACTTCTATACTGAATATGATCAGGCAAGGCCGTGAAAGTTGTGGAAGAGGTGGAGGCGGTGGCAGAGGTGGTAGAAAAGGTGGCAACCACCGCAGATAAGGCGCTGGAAGAGGTGGTGGGTCAGCTTCCAGATAATAGTAAGCTAAAGGAAGCAGCTCAAGCATTGGAACATGTCTCTGGTGTTGCTGCAAAGGATGCTCAACTAATTGAAAATATTATCAACAAGGTTATTGCTTATTTGCATATATATATTTCCTAAGAAGCTTTTTTTTTTTTTAAGGTGCTAAGAAGCTCTATTTGTTTCTAAATTCTAATTGAATTCTTCTCAATTAGGCAGGTTAGTGATGTGAAGCAAGATTTGGAAGACCTCGAGGCCATTGTTGACCAATTATTGACAAGATTAAACAAGGCAAAAAGCACATGGAAAATAACAAGAATTAAAATTGTACTCCATATTTTGTATTTATACTTTGAGTGCTGAAATTTAAATAAACCTAAGAGGGCCGGATTACTTATGAGATTTATTGAGCCCATTATTTCTGATTAATGAAGAAAAGGCAAGAGAGCCTATGAAAAATTAAGTTGGCGGGCCCATCCCCACCATATAATGCTCCCTCCATTCGTGACCGACATGTTTTTATTTTCTTTTCCTATCGTCAGTCACTTATACCATTTTTAGAAGTAGACCCAACATCAGTTATTCTCTTTTCATCTTAAAAATCAACCAAAATATATTTTTATATTCATTTTACTTTAATATTCATTCATATTAAGTGTGATCCAAATATCATTTTAATGGACAAAGTACGCCCTCTCCTTATGTTATTAATGGCTCATTTACTTTGGACAAAGTTTAAAGTAAAAGTAAAAAGGGTTCACAATATTGGTGAATTAGATTTTGTTATTTAGGTTTATGTAACCAATAAGGAAGCGTAGCCACAACAATGTTTCTTTTTGTAAGCATATCAAATGGAAAAAGTAAATTGACCAAAAGTAATTTGAGTGGATTTTCCAATTTCACCGTCAAATATCCCAATCACCTTTATTTTTTTATCTTTTGCTTTTTCTTTTGAAAAGAAGGCCATTCTAATTTCCAGTTACGAATAAAGCCAGCAAAAAATCTTGGAACATGTTTACATATTTCTTGGTAAAAGTAGTGGCAACGGTCAGAAGCGTCTTTTAATTTTTACAGTTTATACAATTTTATTATAAAATTCAAGATATAAACACATAATATGAAAAGTATGTGTCCAAATTTATAGATTTGATAATCTCCGCATTAATTTTATAACCAATAATTAATAAATTTTCACATCTTTAGATATGAAATTCATAAATTTCAATAGAGTAAATCGATGCAAATATGAAAATAGATCAAGGTGGAAAGTAAATCGTCAAATAATGAGAAAAAAATAATAAATCAATCTAAATACATGAATCAGTAGCTAATCTCACAAACTCTCAATATCAATGTATATCACTTTAAATAGCATAAAATTAACAAAAGAATTTAAATCCTAAAAAAAAAATACTAATCGATACAATGGGGTAAAATCCGAGCGCTTCAAGCAACCAAAATGACGGCGAAGAAACCAACGACAGCGGCTGCGAATCCTGCTCTGTTGAGTACGGCACCGCTATTCAAAGGCAACGGAGAATCAGCGACCGACGGAGGAAAAGCGACGGACGGTGAGGGAGAGGCGGTAGATGGCGGAGGAGACGGCGGCGAGAAGGCGGCCGCGGGAGAAGGAGAGGGCGATGAGGACGGCGGAGGAGTGGCGGCCGCCGGGCTAGGGCTAGGGCTAGGGCTAGGGCTCGAGTGACTCGGCGGTTGCGACATAGGAGAAGACGCCGGCGTTTTGGCTACCAGAGACGGCGACGGAGCGCCGGAAGGCGACTGCGCCAAGGCTAGGCTCATCAGCAACGCAGATATCAGGAGTGAGAAAATTTTGGAAACCGCCATTGTTGTTGCTCTCGAAAGTTTCGGAAGAGGATATAAAGAGAAAAAAAGTGAAGATTTAGAGAGAGAGAGAGAGAGAGAGATGAGATATTTTTTGATGTGAAGGAAGTACGAGGTAGGGGTGCAGTATTTATAGGGAGGGGAGGCGCGGAGACGTTGGATTGTAGTGACCGTTGGATCCTTGCCAGCTTATCTTTTTGACTGTGATAAATAAAACGCGTTAGGCAAAATTTTAACTTGTTTTTCTTTGCTAATGTATATCAGTAAATAGCCACCTAAGGCTAAGCTAGCGATAAAAACGCGGTTAACTTCTTCAAGTAAGAAAGAAATATAACGCGTTTGGGGAAAGATTTTTCTCAAATCAATCAATGCAGTGCTTAGCCGCTAAGTAAATTACACATTTACAAAAAAACTTCTAAAAAGAAAATGCTGAAATTGAAAAAAGAATAGGGTTGATTCGAAAATGGTCCTCAATTGTATAGCCAAGCATGGCTAACCCAGCTTGGGTATTGTAGTGGATCAGGCTAGAGCCCAAACAAAAAAATGTTCCAATAAAGCCCATTTAAATCTCTCATTCTCTACCATATTTTAATTTTTATTTTTTGAAAAATTATGTTATGATTAGTTAAATATAGAATATCTTGTACCGTATAAGATATTTTGGTGAAACATACCAAGGGGCTCGTTTGGTATCCATATGTTGGAAATTTGGTTTTTGACCAAATAAATAATAACAAATATTTAATTTATTACATAAATTAAATATTAGATTATTGTTCTACTCGCGGAGTAGATGAACGTGGTATATTTATATGCTCAAAACCGATTTCCGGTGAGTGAGATATAAATGTTCAAAGTTTGGTGGAGAGTTACTTCATTAGTTAATGAAGTGTAAGTTATACCACATTGATTAAATATTAATGTGGTGTGCTGTTTAAAAGTGTTTAAACATGTGGCTTAATAACAAGTGGGCCTAGTAAGTGGATAAGTGTGTGGTTGGGCTCTCACGTGAGCACACACTCGATCCGGCCCCGCGTCCGTGCCGGACGGCACGGACGGCTTTGGCTCGGGCCTCGGCCTCGGGTTTCGTGGCCGTGGACTTGGATCTTGGCAATTGGTCATTTGGTAGTCCTTTGGCTTTGGCTTGGCTTGGGGCCTTGTGTACTATATTTTTTGGACCACAAAATATATAGTATTTTGGGCCATGTGTGGAAGCCCAATTGCCCAGCCCAATTTGAATGAGGCTTATCCGTCCAGCCCAATTCGTGGCTCATCCGGAAGAAGACTCTGGAAGGTGTCTCTTCAGCTGAACAGTCAGCCTCTTCCACTCCACCACTAACCCACTACCTTTATGGCATTGATGTCCCCCTTGAATGAGCAGCCTATAAATAGAAGGCTCTGCAGGCCATTTTAGGACACACAACTCAAAGCATTTTGCATCCTCTCTTCTACAGCATTCAGTTTTTGAGCTCAGTTCATTCGCCTTTTATTTCCAGTTCGTCGGAGCTTCTTAGTTTGCGGTGCTGCTACTAAGAAGACGAGAAGTCATTTTATCTTTGGGGACGAAGCGCCAAATCCGTGAGCACTACCCGGGGCGTAATTCATCTTGCGGAAAGAGGGTTTCCTCGACTCGACTTCAAATTTCATTTTGTTCGTAGTTTTTCTCATTTCACTTGTAATCTTCGATTATTCTATTGTAATTGTACGCCCGGCAAGTTCCAAATTTTCCAACAATCGCAAGACGAATAATACTTGTCGTTCCAAGGAGTTTTGAAATTCAATCACCTATTCGAAGATAACAAGTGCTGCAGCTTCCACCGACTCATCCATTGAAGTTTCGACATTGCCATCTACTTTGTCGTCGACTGTTCCATCAATCATGTCAACGCCGTTGCCAACCTTCACTACTGCATCGGCAATGAACTCCAACACTAGCGGTTCAACCGGAGGCTCGACTATGCCTTCAAGTTCGTGGGCTTGGAATAACCCGTTTTTATCAAGCGGTGGTTCCGCTTCAAGCGGCACCGTGGGTTCCACTTTTAGTGGAACTGTTGGAGCGCCATTCATGGGCTTGACTGTAGGGGCGGCCTATGGGCCTAACCCAAGTGGCTCCCTTATAGGAGCGAACTCGGCACCAAGGGTGATGCCACCCGCCGAGAAGCTGCCGAAGTTTAGCGGAGCTGACTTCAAAAGGTGGCAACAAAGATGTTGTTCTACTTAACAACATTGGAGTCGATAAAAAAACAACAACATTGGGAGTGGCAAACTTCCTCACGGAAGATGAGCCGGCTGCGCCAAATGCCAATGAGGTGAACTTCCATGTTCGTGTTTTGTATGACAATTGGCGCAATGGAGACTACTTGTGCAAGAATTTCATTCTCAATGCCTTGGATGATAGCTTGTATAATGTATACTCTGGTGTCAACACCTCTAAAGGAATATGGGAGGCGTTAGACAAGAAGTACTGTAGCGATGACGCGGGTACGAAGAAGTTCGTTGTAGCCCGATACTTGGACTACAAGATGGTCGATTCTCGACCAATGATGGAGCAAGTACAAGAGTTTCAACTCATTGTGCATGACGTCCATGCTGAGGGGATGGTCCTTCCGGATGCGTTCGTTGTGGCGACCGTGATCGAGAAGCTACCCCCAAATTGGAAAGACTTCAAGAGCTACCTCAAGCACAAGCGAAAGGAGATGACTCTTGAAGACTTGATTGTGAAGCTACGCATCGAGTCGGATGTACGCGATCAAGACAAACCAAAGGCACCGTCTGATGCCAAGGTGAACTTGATGGAGAAGGGTGGACCCTCCAACAAGCGTGATCGCCAAAATGCCAAAGACAAAGGCAAGGCGAAGGTACCATCGAAGAAATTTGATGGTGATTGCTACAATTGTGGCAAGCATGGGCATACTGTGAAGGACTGCAAGAAGCCCAAGAACAAAAAGAAGAAGAAACATGCTCCCAACGTCGCCGAAAAAGACGGCGAGTGGGTGAAAGAAGACTTTACGGCTGTGGTCACCGAGGAGGTCAACCAAGTCGAAAAGTCGGGAGGCTGGTTCATCGACACTGGCGTTACTGCGCACGTGTGTGCCGATAGGAACAAGTTTGTTACCTATCAAGTTGTTGAGGGGAGGAAGCTCAACATGGGGAACCAAGCTTCGTCCGTGGTTGTCGAAGTTGGAGATGTGGTGCTAAAGCTTACATCCGGGAATTTTCTAACTTTGAAGAACGTGCTACATGTTCCCGACATCCGAAAGAACTTGGTCTCGGACTCTATTCTAGTTAGTAAGGGGTTTAGACTAGTTTTTGAGTCTGACAAGTTTATTTTGTCAAAGAGCGGTACTTTTCTTGGAAAGGGTTACCTCTCTGATGGTCTCTTTAGGTTGAATGTATTGGTTATACGCCATGTACCAAAATCTATTGAGAGTAATGAAAATGCTACTACTTCCTCTTACATTGTTGAGTGCTCTAATTTATAGCATTGTAGATTAGGACATGTTAATCTAAATGCTATAAAACGATTAGTAAATTTAGATTTACTAAAGTTAAATGAAGTTAACACTCAAAACAAATGTGAAGTTTGTGTTGAGACAAAAATGACAAAACCACTGTTTCATTCGGTGGAGCGGAGCACGAAACCCCTTGATTTAATTCACACCGACGTGTGTGATTTAAAGTATGTGCAAACTCGTGGTGGTAAGAAGTACTTTATCACGTTCATCGATGATTGCACGAGATATTGTTATCTTTATCTTTTAAGAGGTAAAGATGAGGCTATTGAAGCATTTAAACACTTCAAGAATGAAGCCGAAAATCAACTAAGTGGTCGAATTAAGAGTGTTCGAAGTGACAGAGGTGGTGAATATGTTGCTCCGTTTGAAGAATTGTGCAACGAAAGTGGTATAATTCATCAAACGACGGCTCCATACTCAACTCAATCAAATGGCGTTGCTGAACGTAAAATTGAACTCTTAAGGCTGCGTTTGGTAATCATCTCAAGATGAGGAATGATGATTCATCTCAAGATGACTCATATGAATAGTGTCAAGATGAATCATTCATCTCTCCATTTGGTAGCAAAAAATTCAGACCCAGATAATATCATATTGTGTTTGGTACAAATTACAAAACTCTAGATTAAAATTTAAATTGACTATTTTACCCTTATTAAATACCCCTACCAATTTCACTGTTTATCGTTGAGATTAAATAGTACCTTTATTATTATTATTATTATTATTATTATTATATTGTTGAGTTATTGTTTTTATTATTCTTGTTATTATTATTATTATTATTATTATTATTATTATTATTATTATTATTATTATTATTATTATTATTATTATATTGTTGAGTTATTATTTTTATTATTCTTGTTATTATTATAATTATTACTATTATTGTTATTTATTATTATTATTATTATTATTATTATTCTTGTTATTATTATAATTATTACTATTATTATTATTATTAAATTATTATTATTATTTATTATTATTATTACTATTATTATAATTGTTACTATTACTATTATTATTATTATTTTATTACATTATTATTATTATTTATTATTATTATTATTATTATTATTATTATTATTGAAATTATTTATTTATTATTATTATTATTACTATTATTGTTATTATTTATTTATTTATTATTATTATTATTTTATTACATTATTATTATTATTATTATTTGAAATCGTATAAATACATAAGGGTAAAATGGTAAGAGATAGAAAGTATTGTGTTACTATTTTAATGAGTTCACCTCATCCGACCAAAACGTGAGATGACTAAACAAGGCGGAACAGTGAAATATCAACGGGCCTTGTATTCATCTCGGGCCCTCCAGTTTATTTTAGTTGGTTACCAAACAGTGAGATGAACCAAGATGATCTCTCTCATCTTGGTTCATCTTGGTTCATCTTCTTTACCAAACACACCCTAAGGAGATGATGAATGCTTTGTTGATTAGTTCAGGGTTACCCCAAAATATGTGGGGGAAGCTATCTTAACAGCTAACTATATACTGAACAAGGTTTCACTCAAAGGTAAAGATGTTACACCTTATGAGTTATGGAAAGGTTGGAAACCATCGTACAAATACCTTAAAGTGTGGGGGTGTTTGGCGAAGGTTGAAGTGCCTCTACCTAAACAAGTTACAATTGGCCCTAAAACGGTTGATTGTATCTTTATTGGGTATGCACATAACAGCAGCGCCTATCGCTTTGTTATCCATAAGTCGGAAGTACCCGACATGACTGTGGGAACAACGATCGAGTCAAGGAATGCGATATTCTTTGAACACATTTATCCTTGTAAAGACAAGGGTAATGTAGAAATCAATTCTAGCAATAGAATTGAAGGTGATGCCACGAGTTCTAAATCCGAGGATGAAGAACCTAAGTCACGCAAACGACAAAGGTCTAATCCGGAAGATAGTGAACCGAGACGTGGTAGCAGAGTTCGGAAACTAAAGCAATTTGGTCTGGATTATGTAGTGTTCATGTTGGATCAAGAACCTACGACGATCAAAGAAGCTTTTTCTAGATCGAACAGTCCGCTTTGGAGAGAAGCGGTACAAAGTGAAATTAAGTCCATTAGGCAAAACCACACTTGGGTGCTGGTTGATTTGCCCGAAGGGTGTAAACCCTTGGGGTGCAAATGGATCCTTAAAAGGAAATACAAAGCTGATGGATCAATTGACAAGTACAAAGCCCGTTTGGTTGTCAAAGGGTTTAAGTAGAAAGAAGGGTACGATTATTTCGATACCTATGCTCCTGTAACAAGGATTACATCCATTCGGGTGCTTCTCGCAATTGTTGTTTTGCACAATCTCGAGATACATCAAATGGATGTGAAAACTGCTTTCCTCTATGGAGAATTAGAGGAGGAAATCTATATGGAACAACCAGAAGGATTTGTAGAACCTGGTAGAGAGAAGAAGGTTTGCAAACTGGTTAAATCGCTCTATGGATTGAAGCAAGCGCCACTTCAATGGCACTTGAAATTTGATAATGTGATGTTATCAAATGGGTTTAAGATAAATGAGTGTGATAAATGTGTTTACATTAAGAACACGAATAATGGGTGTGTTATTGTGTGTCTTTATGTAGATGACATGTTAATCATGGGTAGTAATATCCGTGTTATTAACGAAACCAAAAACATGTTAAAGAGGAACTTTGACATGAAAGACTTGGGTTTAGCGGATGTTATTCTTGGAATGAAAATTCTAAGGAAATCCGATGGGATTATCTTGTCACAATCTCACTATGTTAAGAAAGTGCTTAAGAAGTTTAACGCTTTTGAAAGCGTGCCCGCTAAAACTCCGATAGAACTTAATGTTCATTTGAGCAAGAACCGAGGTGAGTCGGTTGCTCAAGAAGATTATGCTCGGGTCATAGGGTGTTTAATGTATCTTACAAATTGCACTCGACCCGACATAGCTTGTGCCAGTGAATAAATTGAGTCGTTACACGAGCAATCCAAGCAAAGAGCATTGGAGAGCTCTAGTACGAGTTTTGAGATACTTGAAGTATACTCAAAGTCATGGGCTATATTTTTCAAGATACCCCCCAGTACTTGAAGGGTACTGTGATGCAAATTAGATTTCGGACACGAAAGATTCACTTTCTACAAGTGGGTATGTATTTACTATTGGGGATGGAGCTGTTACGTGGAGATCCACAAAACAGACGTGTATAGCCCGATCCACCATGGAGTCAGAGTTCATAGCTTTGGATATAGCTGGTGAACAAGTCGAATGGTTAAGAAACTTTCTTGAGGATATTCCATGTTGGGAGAAACCACTGCCTCCGGTGATGATTCACTGCGATAGTCAAGCGGCTATTGGTAGGGCGAAAATTAGTTTATATAATGGTAAGTTTTGACGATATAATACCGTGAGACATTTGATCACAACTGGGATTATCTCAGTCGACTATGTGAAGTCGTTGGATAATCTGGCGGATCCACTAACCAAAGGGTTAAACCGTGATCAAATGAATAAGTTTCTTGAGGTGGTAACCCAACCATGATGATTGGAAACCCCAAGAACTTGGTTCAATGGGAAAACTAAGCTGTGAAAGTTCGTGTGAAAACACTCACATTTATCTATTCCCTAGAAAGCGTTTGAGTGTTGAAAGCTTGCCTAGTGGTGAGGATAAGTCTATGACTTTTAATGATTCCTAAATACCTCGAGGAGGTTGAGTATGGCAAGATACTCGGTAAAGAATTACCTATGTAAGTGTGAAGTGAGGCCGCTTCGTTAAGATACACTTATGAAACCAAAGGGGTGTCCAAGGCCGAAATGGACACAAAACGTGAGAACGGATAAGGTTGAGGTGTATAAGCGTTAACATCATTGTCTCGGTGCACGCCATGGAGGGATAGTTCAAAGCATTGAGCTACTATGCCGCCTATGTACTCGATGGTGTTGACTATGGAAGGTTCAAAGCCACAAACTACCTATCCTAATACTTTTATACCTCGTAAGGACTGAGCTCTTGCATTTGCATACATTTGCATATGGCTATCTCACTCATGTAGGGGATTGTTGGAAATTTGATTTTTGACCAAATAAATAATAACAAATATTTAATTTATTACATAAATTAAATATTAGATTATTGTTCTACTCGCGGAGTAGATGAACGTGGTATATTTATATGCTCAAAACCGATTTCCGGTGAGTGAGATATAAATGTTCAAAGTTTGGTGGAGAGTTACTTCATTAGTTAATGAAGTGTAAGTTATACCACATTGATTAAATATTAATGTAGTGTGCTGTTTAAAAATATTTAAACATATGGGCTTAATAACAAGTAGGCCAAGTAGGTGGATAAGTGTGTGGTTGGGCTCTCGCGTGAGCAACACTCGATCCGGCCCCGCCGTCCGTGCCGGACGGCACGGACGGCTCCGGCTCCGGCTCCGGCTCAGGTTTCGTGGTTCGTGGACTTGGACTTGGACTTGGACTTGGATCTTGGCAATTGGTCCTTTGGGCTTTGGCTTGGGCTTGGGGCCTTGTGTACTATATTTTTTGGACCACAAAATATATAGTGTTTTGGGCCATGTGTAGAAGCCCAATTGCCCAGCCCAATTCGAATGAGGTCTATCCGTCCAGCCCAATTCGTGGCCCATCCGGAAGAAGACTCTGGAAGGTGTCTCTTCAGCTGAACATTCAGCCTCTTCCACTCCACCACTAACCCACTACCTTAGTGGTTGTTAATGCCTTTATGGCATTGATGTCCCTCCTGAATGAGCAGCCTATAAATAGAAGGCTCTGCAGGCCATTTTAGGACACACAACTCAAAGCATTTTGCATCCTCTCTTCTACAGCATTCAGTTTTTGAGCTCAGTTCCTTCGCTTTTTATTTCCAATTCGCCGGAGCTTCTTAGTTTGCGATGCTGCTACTAAGAAGACGAGAAGTCATTTTATCTTTGGGGACGAAGCGCCAAATCTGTGAGCACTACCCGGGGCGTAATTCGTCTTGCGGAAAGAGGGTTTCCTCGACTCGACTTCAAATTTCATTTTGTTCGTAGTTTTTCTCATTTCACTCGTAATCTTCGATTATTCTATTGTAATTGTACGCCCGGCAATGTTCCAAATTTCCAACACCATATACTAGTATATCAAATATCAAATAAAGGTATGAGTATCAGATATCAAACATGAGTATAACTGTATGAGAAGGAGACTGGGCAATTTTAGGGATTTTTCAGGTTGGAGTTTGAGGCTTTTGATGTGGGGTGAAAAAAAAGAAAAGAAATGGATGATACAATTGTAAATATTAGTATATGAGAGATGTTAATAATTGAGATATGAGTATATCAAATATATCATTTTCATACTCATATACTGATATACCAAACACATAATATGTGTATAGTCCATTTTTAATACTCATAGCTGATATACTTATATGAATACCCTAAAGTTTCATCTCATAGTTTTAGCTTGGACTCTTGAATTGAACTTTGTATCTTGAAGTCATGGATTTTAAATTATGAAATGTGATAATTCGATACAAAAAAGGAAAATTTTGTGGTAGTATCATTACCATATTCTCCATGAGCAAAACATAATTTGTATAAACCAAGAGTACATTAACAATTTTACTAATTGCTAAGGAAATACGGCACCTTGCATCTTAGATAACCAATAGGTTTAATTAAATGTATCTAGTTTTAATTACATGTATCTAATTTGAAGCTAATTGCAAAAATACTTCAAATTCGAAGTTATAGAAGATATTGAGAGACCGAGTTGTATCAGATACGAAAGGGAAGAATGCGTTGTCCAATTTCTTGTGCAAGAATATGGCTGTCTTTATTTTCCTTTATTTTCCCTCATTTCATTTTTCTATATACTATGTACTTAAGTTGTCACTTTGTTGTTCCTTAATTTCTTAAGGTGTAATCATGCTTAACATTATTTTAAAATAATTTTTTTTTTGGGATGAACTAATGGATATATGAACTTACTATTTTTCATCTATGTGCATCAACCGTTAACAGGCCTCCTAAATCTATTGAGTGCTCGTTTGGTTCAAATGGAGTAACGGAAAAGGGAATAGAATCAAATCAAGTAGGGGAATGGTAATAATAATAATTACTTTTATTGAGTGTTTGGTTCAATAATGTAAATGATTCCTTGTGAGGGGATTCTTTTTCCCCTTGTTTTCCCTCTTTGAGGGGTAACAATTTGGAGGATTGGGTTATCCCCAAGTAAGGGTAATGAATAACATAGTACTCAAACCAAACAACAAGTAATGAAATCAATTAATTGTTTCTATTTCCTTACCAAAAAATGGTGAACCAAACAAGGGCTAAAAGTTTATATAATTTTAGTCTTAGCTCATGTGTGGTTCAAGCTTTTTGGGTATGTAAAGGGAATCAAGTAATTGATTCAATTACATTTTGTTTGGTTTGAGCAACATGTTATTCATTTCCCTTACTTGAAGGTAACTCAATCCATTATATTGTTACCCTTCAAGAAGGAGGGAAAACAAGGAAAAAGGGAACCCTCTCACAAATGACTCAATTTCTACTATTGAACCAAGCACTCAATAAAAATAACCATTATTATTACCATTCCTTACTTCACTTGATTTTATTCTCTTTCCGTGACTCAACTTGAACCAAACGAGCCCTTATTATTATGATAACCATGTTTATTCCTTTTTGTTTATGTAAAACATAAAACAGATTTAGATTATTTCTGGCTATAGAATATCATTAGTATATACTCCCTCCGTCCACCATCTTAAGACCCAAAATTTCCGGCACATGTTTTAATGCAATGTGGTGATATATTAATAAATTAATATGTTAAAGTGTTAAAGTATAATAATTGTGGGTCCCTTTAAAATTTCTGTGAGTGTTAAAGTATTAGTGTTAAAGTGTAAAGTGATAAAGTTGTGAGGGTCATTACTAAAAAGAAAAGTGTCTATAGATGGTGGACGTCCGGATATAGTATTCGTGTCTAAAAATTGTGGACGGAGAGAGTATTTACATAAGAGTTATGCTCATTTTTAAAAATCCTAAAACAACATTGTACAATTAACAAAGAAAAATGATGAAAAGGAATAAAAATGAATCATCTAGAAAAACTAATCTAGAATAAAAACATAAACAACTAATCACAACCGTAGTTTAACGGATCAATCAACTTATCTGCATTAGCACAAATAGGTTAGTGTATTATAAAGTAGGGAATAGATATAGGTACACCTTGCTTAATTTGTATTGATCTTTTTGGTACTTCTTGTGTCTTTGTGCTCTAATAAAATTTCCTTTTCTGATAAAAAAAAATAAATAATATATATATATATATAGGTACACCCATACAATAACACATAACAAAACTCTTCACCCACTACAAAAAAAAATCGGGAAACATCGATGAGTAAATCATATGCACTCAGTAATTGAGAATCAAAGTAAGAGTAGTATTCATTGTTCTTAACTCAAAATTCAAAAAAATCAAAATTACAAGTTGTGTGCTTCTTACTATTTATGTAGCTCATAGATATCGAATTAATTATCCAGTTCGATACCATATAATCCGCTTTTATCCATTGCTTATTGTATCTAGAATTTGGTTCATGTTTTCCAGATCTTAAATCTTATCACAATCATAAACTAGTTTAAGTCTTCTAAATGCGTTTTCCTGGGGTATAGTGATCATCATAAGGGCTATAAATGCTTGAGTGCTACCGGTAGAGGTAGAGTGTACATTTCAGACACAGTTTATTTTAATGAAATAAAGTTTCCTTATCTATCCTTATTTTCAAATTATTCTCCACAGAATCTCCTTCTTCTCACAGAATCTCCTTCTTCTCATTCTTGTTCTTTTTTTGCTGATGCTGATTTTCAGCATATTTCTGATAATAATCAGTCTCCTTCTCATTCAAGTTCTACTTCTCAGCCTATTCTTGAGAATAGTCACACTTCACCTCACTCAAGTGTTGTCACTTCAAGTCTGACACTTTTCAAAATTCTTCAGTATCTCATTCTTCTACTGAATTTTCCGCTTCTTCTCCTATTGTTCATCATTCTTGTTCAAATTCTCATCATATGGTTACCCGTTCCAAGAATGAGATTTTCAAGCCTAAGAAATCTATGATTCATACCAAGCTTCCTTGTGAACCATTGAGTGTTAGTGGCTATGAAAGATGCAAACTGGTTTGATGCAATGAAACAGAAGTACCAAGCTTTAGTTGACAATTAAACATGGATTTTGGTTCATCCTACTTCTGATATGAAGGTAATAAGTAATGAATGGGTGTTCAGGATGAAAACTCGTGCTGATGGGTCTTTAGATAAATTCAAAGCTGGGTTGGTTGCTAAGGGTCTACTCTCAAATCTGCTACTCTCAAACTTGTGTTTACTCTTGCTGCAACTAAGAGAGGGTCAATTCAACAAATTGATGTTAACAATGTCTTTCTAAGTAATGATTTAGAAGACAAGATTTATATGCAACAACCTGCTGGTTTTGTTGATAAGAGTCATCCAAATAATGTGTGTAAACTGACAAAATCCTTGTATGGTTTAAAGCAAGCTCCTCGAGCTTGGTACAATATGTTGAGTAGTTGCTTATTTGAACTTGGTTTCAAAGATCCACCTCTGATTTCTCTCCGTTCTACAAGTCTACAGATGGAATTTTGTTACTTATTCTTGTTTATGTGGATGATATCTTAGTGATCGGAGACTCTAGTAGTGCAGTACATGATATTATTCAGGTTCTACAATCCAAGTTCAAATTAAAAACTCTGAGAGAAGTTCATTACTTTCTGGGAATTAAGGTATTAAAGTCTAAAACTGGTGGTTTTGCTCTTTGCCAAAAGAAGTATGTACATGAACTTCTCGAGAAAACTAGGATGCTAGAGTGTAATGCCTGTGCTACTCCTATGACCTCTACTACCAAGTTGTCCAGACTTGGTGGCAAAACCTTTGAGGATCCTTCTCTCTATAAGAGTGTAATAGGTATTTTGCAGTATCTCACACTCACCAGGCTCATAGCTTTTGCAGTAAATAAGCTAAGTCAGTTTCCTCAAGCTCCTACTGATTTTCATTAGAATGCTTGCAAGAGATTGTTGAGATATCTAAAAGGAACCATGTCTTTGTGCTTATGTTTTGAAGCTGCCTCTGCCCAACTATGGAGGAATTTTCAGATGCAGATTGGGCAAGTAGCATTGATGATAGAAAGTCAACTGGAGGGCATTGTGTGTATCTTGGTGGAAATTTAGTAGTATGGAGTGTTAAAAAGCAGAATGTTGTAGCTCGGAGTAGTGTTGAATATGAGTATAGGTCCTTGGCTAATCTAATAACTGATGTTGTTTGGCTTCAAGCTTTGTGTGCAGAGCTTGGTCTTGAAGTTAAAGCTCCTCATAAACTGTGGTGTAACAATGTTAGTAGTTGCACTTACAGTCATTCATGCAAGAACAAAGCTGATTGAAGCAGATGTGCATTATGTAAGGGACAAAGTTGTAGATAACACAGTGGATGTTGGTTATGTGCCTGGTGAAGGTCAAGTTGCAGAAATCTTTACTAAACCACTTCCTGAATCTAGGTTCTTGTTGTTAAGAGATAGATTGAAGCTTCAAGAATTAACAAAAGATCTTCTAAGAGGGTATGTTAGCTGTATTAGTTTCAGTGTTGGTTGTAAAGATAGTTGTAGTAAATTAGATTAAGCTGCTGAGGTGGCACTTGCTAGTTAGAGATATACTACGTATATTATCTCGTTTCATTAGTTGTAATTTAGATTTACACAATTAATGAGAATTATACTCTCTCTCTCTCTCTACTGGTTTTCTCTGCCTTCCTAAGTTTTCATCTTGAGTCATTTTTTGCTTAGTGTTCTTTGTTGATTTCGTGATTTCTATTCACGCGGCGATTTCTATTCTCTGGTGTTCAATTTTGTTCACGTTTTTCGTTCCATTGTTGTGTTCTTCGTTCCGTTCTTTTTTTTTTTTTGTTCGATTCTCGGTTTTCTCAACAAAAAAAAGGACGGTTTTCAGTCGTCTCTCCCTCAATTGCCCTCGATCTTATTCAAATTAGATCGATCCAACTACGCTTTCTGGTGTGCGCTCGTTCTCTCTGCCATTCAAGCTCACGGTTTTGAGGATTTTATTTCCTCCAATGTGGTTTCTCCGTCTCCGGTTCTCCTTACCTCTGCCAATGGCGACTCTCCATTCCAAATCCAAATAATATTAGAAAATTCTATAATATATAAAAATATTAATTTTAAAAATATTCTTAACACGCGGTGAGCAACCGAGATGCAATAGAAAATGTAACACAAAGATGCAATAAAACCGGATCAAAAAGCTGCCGCTGCCATTTTTTAATCACTGATTATAGATTACTAAGTCTACGAATTCCTCATATAGTTGGGCTCCAAGGAATAGTTCTTTTTCTAAAAAAGTTCGCAATTCACAACTCATACATTAAGAAAGCAGGCAAAATTCTAACCAAGATTCCAAATCCTCCACACGAGTTTTAACTCTTTAAAATGATGTTAATCAGAAGCGAAGCATAGCGCATTCAACCCGTCTCATATCGATCAATCATACACGTTAGACAACAGAAGAATAAGGGCTTCTAAACCGAAGCTGGAGATTATTCGGTGTATATATTACATTTGGCTAATTCTATTACAACTTGTGATCCACTTGTAAGGTAGTGAACAACCAAGCAAAAAGAATAAGAATGATCTAAAGAATGACGGCCAAGAATCTCCTCTCGGAAGAATAAGAATAATACTACATCGTAGTCTTGCAGAGAGACGCAAACAATACAGAAACTGTGTTATTACCTTTTATATCCTCATACGAACATCAGATGACAGCAGCTTAAAAGGACCATGTCTCAATTTCTTCTCTTCAAGTGAAGATGCATAGAAGTTATGACGACGTAACTGAGCTTTCACCACTTTTTCTTCCATTGTTGTTGATGAGAGCTGGATTTCCATTCGAATCTAAGCCATAAACGTGGCCCATTTTGGCACGTTTGGTCTCTAGATATCTCATGTTATCTTTGGTGATTGCAGTCACTAGAGGAACTCTGCCTGCAACGGCCAAACCATAACCCTTCAACCCAATGTACTTTGCAGGATTGTTTGTCATCAGCTTCATCGTTCTGACCCCAAGATCTCTCAGTATCTACACACCAAAAAAACAAAACAGTAAGTGAGTTGGAAATTCTTATGTTCCTTAGGGGATGCAGTCACCTCAACTCTCAAATCCAAATTGTCAATAGTAATGACAGAAATCATCAAAGCAAACCAGTAATGACATGAAGCAGTTGCTTCAAAAGTGTAATATGCGAAAGATCAATAAAACAAGGCTGGCAGCCCTAAGCCAACAGACTAAGCAATACAACCCAGAAAATATCGTGTGCAGACAAGATGAATATGAAGTTTCCATAAAAGAGGTCAACCAACTTTAACATATTTAATTCATGGAGATACAAGGTGAGGATGAAAAACAATTTCTGCCAACAGCTTAAAATGGATTAAGGATTGTAAATACATATGTAGAGGTTTCTTTAATTTTCAAATTGGTTATGTAAACTACATGTCCCTATGATGCTTCTCATGGAATCAATAAGTTCACAAGGCAAGAATGATATTTATGACAGTATATCGTTTAAACTTGGTAGTAACACAGAATGGGAAAGACAAATTCAAATCAATATGAAGACATTTAAGTACGTCTTATTTTGCAGCAAGAGTAGCTAAACCCAAAACAGAAGAACAAGGGAATCAAATGGAAGCAAATTTCGCCTCATTTGAGTTTGCACCTCACACATTTGTTTCAGAGGGTAGAGTCCACTTCTGCGAAACTTCTCTTTCAATTTTTTCATTTTATCATAATTAGTTTTTACTACTTTTTTGTCTATTTTGGGAAGGTCGATCGCCGTTCACACTATAGCTTAATGCATTTTTCTTGAACAATGAAATAAAGCACATGAAATTTAGAGGTACTGCATGATAAGAATTACCTGTGCACCAATTCCGTATTCTCTTGAATCAACAGGCAAACCCAACTCCTCATTTGCCTCAACAGTGTCACGCCCAGCATCTTGCAAATTGTAAGCTCGAAGTTTGTGGCCTAATCCGATTCCCCTTCCCTCATGACCACGAAGATAAACTAAAACACCCCTTCCAACTGCCTCAATCTGTTGCATTGCAAGTGATAGCTGGTTTCCACAATCACATCTAGCCGAACCAAATATGTCTCCAGTAAGACATTCTGAGTGTACTCTAACAAGAATATCTTGTCCGTCACCAATTTCACCCTGTTGAAATCATCATATACATATTATGAAATTTCGAAATTTTAAAAGTAATGAAGCTCAAAGCAGATCGAAATATGCACTATTACATATTTACATCACAATATTGCATATTACTCACCTTAACCATTGCAATGTGTTCAATTCCATCCAAGATGGACCTGTAACAATGGGCAGTAAATGGTCCCCACATAGTTGGTATATGAGCAGCGGAAGCATGCTCCACTAACCTATCCCTCTTTCTCCTATACCTGCAAATTATTCCATGTCACGCCTTCTCTCATAGAAACTTTTGAACTAATATTACCCAGCCAGATGACCAGATCCGTGCAAATGAGAGGAAATGCTCCGCAAATTTAGGCCAATAAATTAAATTATATCCCAATTTATCAATGCTTGGCAACAACTATAGTTTAAAGGACACAATCACAAGTAAAAAGTGAGCAGAATCATAATCCGCATTGTGCTTTTCTGAGAAATCTTCTCCAGAGTATGGAGCATTGTCGTTAAGAAAGTCAACATAACGCATTCAAGATCTATAAATATGCCTAAATCAAATTCTACACTCCAAAAGTCCAATTAAGTAGTACATAAATGAACATGCACAGAGAGCAATAATAGATGTCTAGATATCATTATAATTGGATAGCTTTAATATAATTCCATACTTGTAAACAAATGCCAGAAAATGCAACATGGTTGAGGCCAAAATATAAATACCACAAACAAGTGAGTTAGATGAAAGTGCCTAAATGAAATTTAGGAGTAACTATTGAGTCGGGACATCTCTCTTAATACTACAAGTCCAAAGAAATGCTGAGCTTCTGATAGCCTCTGAGAATTTTAGTTTAGTGAGAATTTTAGAAACTCATCAAGTACCTTATCAGATCAGCAATGGACACAATTTTCAAGTTTTCTTGCTGTGCAAATTGCCTCAGCCTAGGCAATCGAGCCATGGAGCCATCATCGTCTACAATCTCACATAACACTCCAGCAGGGTCAGACCCAGCTAGCATGGCAAGATCAACAGCTGCTTCTGTGTGCCCTGCTCTTTTTAGGACACCACCCTCCCTATACTTTAGGGGAAATATATGCCCTGGGCGATTGAAATCCTGTGGCTTCGAATCTTTTGATGCAAGAGCCAATATTGTGGTAGCCCGATCACGTGCTGAGACACCCGTAGTTGTGCCATGTTTTGCATCCTACATAAATTGTTATGCCAACTCAGAGTCTGTCTTTTCCAATTTTTTATTCAACAGAAATCGTTTGCCATCTCTAAACTTACCAGAAACGTGCATATATATAGAATGCACATTATATATTATCCCATAATGCAGCAAGAGCTTCAAAATTGTTTCTCATCCAGTAACTTAATATTAGAAGTAGTTACATATGCTACAGATTTAATCGAGTTATAACAGAGAACAACTTACCACTGAAACAGTGAAAGCGGTGAGAAGTTTCTCCTCATTTTCCCTCTGATTTACCATCAAGGGGAGCTGCAACCTCTCCAAGTCTTCCTCCTTCATGCTCACACAAACTATTCCAGTTCCGTGCTTCACAAAGAAAGCCATAGCTTCTGGGGTAACTCTTGATGCAGCCATTATGAGATCTCCTTCATTCTCTCTATCCTCATCATCCACAACCACAACCATCTGCAATGTTGGTCGAAAGAATCAGTAAGAAACCATTAAAATCAACTAATTTCAAAAAATCAAAGGAGAAAAAAAAAAAAAAAAGGAATATAAAACTAACCTTTCCTTGGCGAATGTCTTCAATGGCCTCTGAGATACTTGAGAAACCTTCGGATGGCATGTCCAAATCGAATTCATCATTTTCAAGAGGGAAACCACTTGCAGTGGGAGCCATATCAGCTGAAAGTGCTCCTAATACCACGGAATCAGACTGTATCTCGACTCCACTAGATATATCACTCATGAGAGCATTACTTGCAACATCCGAACCAGCAGAATGAGAAAGAGAACCATTTTCTGCCGAGAAGAGGGCTGCCTTAATTTTCCCATTCGCCTTGATACTGAAACTAAATTTGGAACCGGGCTGTTTGAAGCATTCTACGCCATTTGTGTACTGTATATTTCCGCAAGGCAGACCATTGAACAATCTGGAACTGTTAAATGCCCCACAAGAAAAGAAGTTAAGCCTTCAAATTCGTAATTGGAAGGGGAAAAAAGGAACTTGGAGATTTGCAAATGTACTTTCATAGCAAAACAGAGGCAGAATATGATTCTGATTCTGTCAAAATTGATCATTTCTTATTCAAAACTACCACAATCGCTCAAACAATCGATTCCAAGAGAATAATTCATAACAGTTATCAACTTCGGAATGGACCCCAGTACTGATAACATTCAAGATCAACTGAAAGAAAAAGAAAATCGATGCCTTTTGAGATTAAGTCCTCGATCAAGCCATAAAATAATTGGTTATAGATAACATAAAAGTAGCAGTTAAAGAACAAAGCTCTAAATGAAGATGATAACAACAGAAATAGTCCTTTTATCCATAACACAATGAAGAAAACTTTCAGGTACCTAATCAATTGGATGATTCAAAAACAAAATAATGCCAGCTGCAAATTACGCAGCAAGAGAGGACGAACCCAGATAAAATTGATTCATACAAGAAAAAATAACAGCAAAGTCCGCATCACCGAGAAAGCAAAAATAATCAAATACTAACCCAGAGCGAGAAAGCGAAGTCGACGAGCATGAAAAATTGATGGAAGCCATTTTTCCTGTCCACGATAGAAATCAAAAGGCTGGTAAATCTGAAGAAGGAAACAGTATGGCTGAATGTATACGCAGTGGGATGGATTGGTGTTCTCAAAATAAAAGGAAAAATGAGATTATGAATTCAGGAAACAAGTAGTGGAAGAAAAGTAGGATGTGGGTAGAGGAGAGGCGGCGGGAGATATATAGCGCGTCACCAACCATTTGTTATTAATAATTCCAAACCTACTTTTCTTCTTCAGAAAAGAAAAGAATAAAAGGGAAGAGGATGGATGATGAAGCTTCGTCGGATTTTGACCATTCTCCCTTTTTGCTTCAGTTTTTTTGGTAAATCTTTCTGTGCTGCCTTAATGTTTTGACTGGATTTTGGGATTTAGCTCTTTAATCTGTAGGTATTTAGTTTTTTTGTTCAATAAAGAGAAGATGCAGTATTTTTTTAAAAAAATTAATATTCAATTTGGTTCCAAGACGAAATAATGCAATATTCAATATGTATTATGACATGTTCTATTGTATTAATAAATAATCGGAATAAAAAATATCATATCGAAGTGTAATAATAAAGAATCCGAATCTATATTTGTTATGGCCTTTTGTCTTTTTAATTTATAAGGAGAGTGGGGATTACTTGACGGTTCGATTTGTTTCTAAACCTTTTTCTTATTCTCAAAAATTAAGACTGCGTTTGGTAATCATCTCAAGATGAGAAAAGATGATTCATCTCAAGATGACTCATATGAATAGTGTCAAGATGAATGATTCATCTCTCCATTTGGTAGCAAAAAATTCAGACTCGGATGATATCATATTGTGTTTGGTACAAATTGCAAAACTCTAGATTAAAATTTAGATTGACCAAATTACCCTTATTAAATACCCCTACCGATTTCACTTTTTATCGTTGGGATTAAATAGTACCCTTTATTATTTATTATTTATTAATCTATATTATTATTATTATTATTATTATTATTATTATTTTATATTATTATTATTATTTATTATTATTATTATTACTATTACTATTATTATTATTATTATTATTATTATTGAGTTATTTTATTATTATCATTATTGTTATTATTATAATTATTACCATTACTATTATTGTTATTATTATTATTATTGTTATTATTATTTTATATTTTATTATATTATTATTATTTTATTACATTATTATTATTATTATTATTGAGTTATTATTTTTATTATTATTATTATTATTGTTATTATTATAATTATTACTATTATTGTTATTATTTATTATTATTATTATTATTTAAAATCGTATAAATACATAAGGGTAAAATGGTAAGAGAGAGAAAGTGTTGTGTTACTGTTTCAATGAGTTCACCTCATCCGACCAAAAACGTGAGATGATTAAACAAGGCGGAACAGTGAAATATCAACGAGCCTTGTATTCATCCCAGGCCCTCCAGTTTATTTTAGTTGGTTACCAAACAGTGAGATAAACCAAGATGATCTATCTCATCTTGGTTCATCTTATTCACCAAACACACCCTAAGTATTTCAGCTATATGCATTTATTTTATGTCCCTGATTAGAGCACTCCCAACCAGGTTGAGGCTCGCGGGCTTGCCCCGTGTACGAGACCGGAAGCGAGCTCCAACCCCATTGGAGAGCCGGGTTTCGTTGGGGTGAATTTCGCTGGAGCGAACTCCCTCCAAGCCCGCCTGGTGATGTCATTATGACGTCATTCATGCTATTTTTTTTTCTTCTAAATTCAACTTTTTGCAAAAATCAATTTTTTATCTGTTGAACTTAATGTCTACTTCCTCAAATCTTTTCTAATTAACACCTTCATTCTCCATTTCCTCATGCCAAAATCTTCACATTCTTCTCCAAATTTCACTATATTTTAGCAATTTTACATACTTTAGCAAATTTACATATTTTTAATTCATCTTTTTAATTAACGTACTTTATTCTTTTTATTTTATGTAATGTTAAAATTTAATAATGAAATTGTATTCAAATAATTTATAGTATTTCTTAAGTTAAATTTAATAAATGAAATAATTGGAGAAATAACAAAATAAAAAATCGAATTAAAATTGAAATAAAAATAGAAATAAAAATCTAAATCTAAATAAATAATTAAATCTGAGAGAGCCCGCCTAATGGGCCTATTTTGGAGAGGGGGTCTCTCCACCGAAAAAAATGGGAGAGAACTTTACTTTTGAGCTCTTCATTGTGGATGCCCTTATTGTGTGTCGTTAAGGAGCTTCTAAAATAAATTTGTTGTATAATTGAACCGCTACATTTCTTGTGTATAAATATTACTCTTACATAAGATAAGATGGAATGGAAGGTCAAAGTATAAAATATTAGACTTCTACGGATCTAAGCAAATTCTTCAATATGACGTTTTAACTTGGGATTAATTCAAGCAAGGAATAGGTTGAACTTTGAAGGCTATATGCATATATTTTAGGGTCATTATTTGATATACCCATTTAAACTTAGTCAACAAGAATTATAGCCACCAACTTAATAAGTATAAATTATACCCACTTTTTAGTTATTTGGACAAAATTACCCTTCTGACTTTGACTTTACAGTTGAACTATTGGAACAAAATACTAAATTGTTCCAATAGTTACTCTTTCTCTATTTCATTCTTTACGTATTTTTTCTTTTGCTTTCACAATTTGTTATTTTTATTTTATTTCAAAACTTGTAATTTTCTTCTTTTTCTTTTTCCTTCTGAATTACCCGAAAAATATTTTTTTACTGAATTTTATATCTGATACGAAAATATGCTAAATTGTTATAATAGTTCCAACTAAAATACTAAATTGTTCCAACAGTTCCAACTTTTAAATGTTAAATTGTTCCAATAGTTCCAACCGAAACGATTAGAAGAGCACAAAAAAGAAAATGAATGAGAAAAGAATTCCCACAAAATTGGGAGAAAATTGCTAGAACAGTGAACAACAATGAGTGGAAAAAAAACAAGAAGTTATATTCATCGAATTTTAGAAGAAATTTATTTCTCTTGGATCATCAACAAATGAAACAACAATACAAGCACCAACAAGAACGCGCACACACACGCACCAACATGCAAACTCCAACTTCCATCAATAACCAAATTTTGTTCATCTCTACACCACTCCCCAAGAACACACACGCACCAACAAAATTTATAACCTCAAATGCAAACCAAAAAGAAATCATATACCCAATTTTTATCAAAAGGAAATCAAGAACAAGCTAAGAAAAACGATGCACTCCAAATCAGAAATCCCAATCACCAAGATCTGTGAAAGAGAAAAAATAAAACCCCAAAAATCCCAAACGGCACCCAACTCGACTGCACGGTCAAGTACATTGCGTGAAACTCGATGACGGCACCGCCGCGAACATCAGGTGCCTGACGCTCGGCTATAGGAACTCGATTAACCCTGTGGTGTACGCGGTGGTGGTGGGGCCGGAGCTATTCGTGCAGTGGTGCGACACATTGTGCAAGGTGGTGATTTTGGGGGTGGACATGAGCTGCCCGTACCAATCTAGAAACCCTAGATCTAGAAATCAAGTGCGGCGGAAATCAAAGTTCCCCAGATCTAGAAACTTTAATCATGATGCGATAGCAGGCGGCGGTGGAAATCTCCAGCATTTTATGGTGGTGGCAGGCGATGATAAGGTCGGAATGGAGAGAGAGCGAGAGAAAGAGGGAGAGAGATAGAGAGAGAAAGAGAAGGAAGTGTGAGAGATGACCGGGATATACGATCTGGGGAGGGGACTCACTCGGGTTTCAATTGAAAAATAAGGGCATTTTCGTCCAAAAATGCAAAAGTTGGGTATAATTTAAGTAAACTATGTTGGTGGGCATACTTCTTATTGCCTAAATTTAAATGGGTATGAGACACCATTGTCAGTATATTTTATGTCCCTGATTAGAGCACTCCCAACCAAGTTGAGGCTCGCGGGCTTGCCCTGTGTACGAGACCGGAAGCGAGCTCCAACCCCATTGGAGAGCCCGGTTTCGTTGGGGTGAATTTCGCTGGAGCGAACTCCCTCCAAGCCCGCCTGGTGATGTCATTATGACGTCATTCATGCTATTTTTTTTCTTCTAAATTCAACTTTTTGCAAAAATCAATTTTTAATCTGTTAAACTTAATGTCTACTTCCTCAAATCTTTTCTAATTAACACTTTCATTCTCTATTTCCTTAGGCCAAAATCTTCACATTCTTCTCCAAATTTCACTATATTTTAGCAATTTTACATACTTTAGCAAATTTACATATTTTTAATTCGTCTTTTTAATTAACGTACTTTATTCTTTTTATTTTATGTAATGTTAAAATTCAATAATGAAATTGTATTCAAATAATAAACAAAAACTTGGATGAGGTCGGCCACATAGTGTGGCCGAGACAAAGTGTCAATCTTTATACAGAAAAATGCTAATATATACGAATAAAAGTGTCAATCTTTAACATAATTATTTTATGAATAAAATGCCAATTTTTAAAAGTGTCAATCTTTATACAGAAAAGTGCTAATCTACACGAATAAAAGTGTCAATATTTTAGCCGGTCGCACGGTGCCCCTGGCTGACCCAAGTGTATCCCCAAATAATTTATAGTATTTCTTAAGTTAAATTTAATAAATGAAATAATTGGAGAAATAACAAAATAAAAAATCGAATTAAAATTGAAATAAAAATAGAAATAAAAATCTAAATCTAAATAAATAATTAAATCTGAGAGAGCCCGCCTAATGGGCCTATTTTGGAGAGGGGGTCTCTCCACCGAAAAAAATGGGAGAGAACTTTACTTTCGAGCTCTTCATTGTGGATGCCCTTATTGTGTGTCGTTAAAGAGCTTCTGAAATAAATTTGTTGTATAATTGAACCGCTACATTTCTTGTGTATAAATATTACTCTTACATAAGATAAGATGGAATGGAAGGTCAAAGTATAAAATATTAGACTTCTACGGATCTAAGCAATTTCTTCAATATGACGTTTTAACTTGTGATTAATTCAAGCAAGGAATAGGTTGAACTTTGAAGAGACGATGAACTTTGAAATATAAAATTTGTAATCCGCAAAATTCAACACGACTAAGGGAATAATTAGCTTATTGGCTTACAAAAGAAGAAAGTCACCAAACAATTGGATGCACAAAAATGAAATTAATGAAACATATACGGTTGGAGAATTCATGAAAAATCAAAATACATTCAGTCGATTAGGTTTGAGTTTTCGTAATCTTAGATATATTCAATTACTCAGAAACCAATTGAATCAACTTCAAATTTTGAGTTCAGTTTGATTCGATCGAAGATCGGTACTATTTCTACCTTTTTGATCATATATAATATAAACACGAAATATCACACGAGCTACAAAATAGAACTTCTACCTTTATTAATTGCTGAGATTTATTTGTCAAATCATCATCTCATTATCCAAGTATTATAGTATCAAAGGAAAAATGTTAGTTTGCTCTAAATCTGTAAACTTTATACAAATTCTATTTTTTTAAATTAATAATAAACTTATGTTTAAGCTAAATTTGAGAAATGTCAAGTTGAATAATCAAAAAGAATTATTTTAGGAAAATCATATTTATTTCTCAACTGTCAAGAGGATAATGTTCGAAATATTGATCTCGCCACATCTCCATATTTAGGAGCTACCTCGGATTCGATTGGCCCGAGTTTAGTTTGAGGACTAGGGATGTCTATAACATTAATGATGCACGATGTCGTTCTGATTATTGAGTTTGCCACTTCTCTAATTTAGCATCATGTTAGATTCGATTTGGTCGATATCCGATATCTAGAAAATTAAAAGTAAAAAATAAAAACTATACTTTGTGGATTTATAGTATAAAATTATATACTACTCCCTCCGTTCCACTTATATAGGGATAGTTGACTGTACTTTTGTCTCATAAAAAGACAGTCAACTATCCATATATAAGTGGGACGGAGGGAAGTATTTTATAAGGGAAAAAAACAATAAATATTAAGCAAAATAAACCAATAAAAAGTAAAAGGTGATATACATTATTAGGGGATGGGTGGGACGATAATTGCGATATGGGCAGTATAAATGAGGAAATTAATTAATGTTGGAATTGGGAAACCATAACTCTCAATACCGACAGGTCACCTGATCTGGATGCAAAGCATGGGAGAATAGAAATATAGAATAGTAGTGGTGGCGATCAATGTTTTGAAAACCGGACCGAACGTTGACCCTGTTGCTCAAGTGGGTTACCGGGTCGACCGGTTGACCCGTTCTTAAAAATAAGGATAACTCGTAAATATATTAATATATATAACATTTTATAAAATATATAAATATTTGAGTTATCAACATGTTTTAAATTTTATACTTGTATCAATTGAAAATGAATATAAAAATATATAAAATAATAATATTAGCTCAACTAAGCATGAATAAGATATTAAGATGAAGTGTTTTTACATCAAAATAAACATTTACAAATCTCCATTTCATTATGTTACCTTTGTTATTATAATTGTCCTTTTTATTTATATATCAATTTTATTTAAAAATACAAATAGACCAAAATTAACCATTTAAAAAAAAATGCTAATAACATGATAAAAAATATTTCAAGCTTGATTTCAGTAATAATGTATGATTAAATATATTTATTGTCACAACTAATAACATATAAGTGTGTAGTCTAAATGGTTATTGTATTAGTCTATCAACCAAGTGGTCTCAAGTTCAAACCTCAATGATTACAAAATTCAGGTTAAACCGGTCCGACCGGCCGGTCCGGTTCGGGTGTTGAAAACATTGGTGGCGATGAGTACTGAGTAGGACCAAATCAATATGAATATATAATGAAATAGAGAGAGAGAGAGATTATGAATATGATTTCCATCCACTCGAGTTTCAACCAATGGGGGCCTTGCTCTCCAGTTTTGACCTTGTTAATGAATAATGGATATGACTAATTGTGACGCCAAATTGTGTTGTTCTTCTTGCCTTTGCCTTTGCCTTTGCCTTTGCCTTTGCCTTTGCCTGGTCCCACCCCTCCATCTCTGCCAAGTTCCAACTCATTTTCCTCCCTATCTCAAATCCTAAGTTATTTCATTATCTTTCTTTCCAAATGATTGACTTATTATGGGCTGTGTACTTTTCATTCAACAAAACACATGCGAGAAACGGCGACGGAATATTTCATAATTCTAGTAGATATAGGGAGCTATTTCCGTCGCTGTTATCCAACGGAAACAGAACGACAATAGAATTGCACCGTAACAAATAAGGAAACTCCATGTATATTTACGTTATGTCATTCTTGTACAATTTTTTGATATTCATAACTCTTCTACTTCTATTTGTATTTCAAATTCATTTTTTTTTAATTTTATTTGTATGCATTTTTTTTTTCGATTTGAATATATTATGATTCAATTTATCTTTTCAATTATCGACTAGGATTTTTGTTGATTTCTTTCTTTTACGAGATACTACGACTGTCGTAGTATCCCGTAAAAGAAAGAAATCTTCAAAAATCTATTTTAAAACCGATCATTTTGAAGCGTGGAAAAACGTGCCAAAAGTTCTAAAAGAAAATAGGTCATTCTCCATGAAATGGAGGAAATAATATTTTTAAAATTTAATTTTAATTTGATTAGTTAAAATAAGGTTAACAAAATCAAAATTAAGGTATATACATATATTTTTAAAATTTTCAATTTTAGTTATAAATGTTAATTATAAATTTGTATATTATAAATACACTTTTAATTTAATGATAAACACTATAAAAATAGTAAAATAATTAATTTCATATTAAGATGTGAGTGTAGATGAACTACATGTAAACCCCTAATGAAATTTTTAGCAAAAGTTGTGACGCATGCTGGGCAAATACAAAATTCTGTTTAGGGAAAAAAAAAAAAGAAGAAGAAGAAGAAAAGAAAGTGCACTCCCTGTACTACAATTATCCAACAAACTAGTTCAAGAAGATGTTTTATTAGTACAAAAGATCACTGCTCAAGTCTATACTATCAAAGGAGTAGACAACAGCCCAGCTAAATCAAGTTGAATGATTAGGGCAATCAATTTAGGTAATTTGCTTTTGTTGATAATTTTAGTTATCATCTTCTAGTAGGTAGAAATGTAACGTAACTGTCATATCTTGGATCATAAAAATTTATCACAGTGAAAAGAAAAAAAAAACTCTTTCTTTTCTTCATAAACTCAATGTAAGCAACATATGAAGAAACTCGATGCATTTCTTGTTTGTTCTCAGAAGATAAACAAATTTTTGTTTAGTTTGAACAACTCTGAGAGAGATCGAGAGCGAGAGAGAGAAAGAGAGAGAGAGGCGACGGGTCAAAACTAAGTTCGTCAGCTGAAGTTTTACCTGCTTCGACACGAAGTACTTCTCAGGTTCCATTGGAGAAGGCAGTCTCCAAATGAATAACAGCATGGATGAGAGAACAAAAACATACTTACACCAATGTTTGAAATCAATAAAGCCCCAAAAACTTCCACCAGAATGTCCCGACAACTCCCCAGATTACTGCATTAACGAGGGCCATGATAAACCCGAATTTGAATACATCCGGAAGATCTATATAGCCAGCTGTTCACACAATCAAAAAAAAAAAAAAAACACCAGTCAGTAACTATAAATCGATATTTAGATAGTGTAGAAAAGCATAAAATAGAGAGATGTAATGGAGAGAATAAATTGGGTGTATCTACACGTAGAGAGACTCGTCTACGCTTATAGGACTAGAAACTAGGTTACAATTTAATCCTAAATCAGTAGGGATAATATACATAAACTCTACAAAAGATGGCAAAGATGTAAAGGATAGAGCATATTGCAGAAAGAAGGCTCCACTCTTAAACGAGAGACACAAACAGTAATCAAATTAGTGCATGAAATCATGTAAGATATGAATTACAGAATGAGATAAAGAAGAAAGATATATGTAAAATTAGTCGTACCTCCGAAATATACAGCAGCTTGACCACTGCTATAATGTGTCAAAGCACCAAATAAATTGGTATTGTAAGCTAGAGCGAGTGCAGCTAACACACCCGGAACTCCAGATGCCAAATGCATGGCAAGAAAGGCAGAGTACAATGCTCCGACATGGCCAGTTTGACTTGCAAATAGGTAGTGTATAAGGAAGTAAGAAGCTTGAAGAACACCAAACGCAGCCTGCCAACTCAGCGACAGTGACTGCAGTGCTTTGGCTACACAGTTAGACATCCAGCTCACGATGCCAAGATTCGTCAATTGGCCAGCCATGCCGACTAGAACTGCAAACCATGCCAAAGTGTCCCATGCCGATTTCTCACTCAAGCAGTCGTCCCAATCGAGCACCCCCAGTGACAACAGGATAGAGAGACCAAGCATTGCAGCAACAACACTTGGGATACCAATAGCGTCTCTGCATGAATATCATCTCAGGTCAATTGGCAATCTATCAACAAGAGTAAGCATTCAGTACTAACCAAAATAATCATGTCGATTTATTTTTCATTAATACAAATAAAAATTTCACTTAATATTACGGAGGGTAGATTCTGCACTATTTTAGTGCCACACCTGCTGTAAAATGGAGCGAACTGTCGGAGATAGCCTAACCACGTTCTTCCGTTTAAGTAAATCAAAAGTAGTGCTAAGGATTCAGTTTCAAGCAATGCAAAATCAGATAATTGGCAAAGATAGTTGCTTTCGAAGGATGCCATTCTCTTCCTAGGTATTTTATACACGTATAATATGACATAGAACTCTATTTTGGAGAGAAATCAATGAAATTTGAATATGGACTGCGTCTTACTTAAATGTTATATGCACAGTCATGTCACTTTCAGATTTTATATCCACCCAAGGATGTTTCTATAGCAGTAATGAAGCAGCGGTTATTGCATAGAAAATGGTCTTACTGATTCAACTGAAAAAGTAATACATACCCGAAAATCCACAAAGAAACTGCAAGAAGCATTGTACCAATCATAACCAATTCGTTTTTCGTGACAGGTCCCATGACCTCCAATCTCTTAGCAGCCATTGCAGGGGCATCAGGTGTATCTTTGATATCAGGAGGATAAAGCTTGTACAGGATATATGGTGTAGCCAAAAGAGATACAAGAGCAGGCAAACTTGCTGCCTTGAACCAAGAAACCCACGGGTTTGAAATTACGACCCCGAGCTCCTCAGCAAGTTTCAGACACAGCAGATTTTGAGCTGCAGCAGTTAGGAAAAGACCACTAGAGTTACCAGCCGACTGTCACACATCAAAACAGAGGAATGCATGAGTAATTTGGAGGCAAGCAAGCGGCATTTGCACAAACCATTCAGAAGTAAAAAAACTGACATGATTATAAGATTAATTTCCACTAATCCCAGTCTCAAAAAGAGATATTAATGAAGGTTTACAAATTCAATAATCTACAGTCACACAAGTAGTTGATAAAAGTTAGTATTTTCATTAACAAACAGCACAAATGAGGAATGCTACTACTAAACCTGCAAACTTTAATCCTACTTTCTTACAAAACTAAAGAGCAGATCACATAATACACGAGCTCGTACAGTAACGACGTCGTTCCTATCAAAGCAATCGAATGAAGTGCAATTTGTAAAGAGAGACATATAGGTAAAAGGCCATACTATAAAAACCAAATTTTTACTGCAAGAAAATAACAAAGCTTCCGAATTCCATGAATAATCAGAATTGGAGCAACAAACCTGAAATTGCGATTGCACTAAGTATGATCCAAGCTTCTTCTTGGAGGGATCTCCGGGCTTACTCCCGGCTGATAAAGACAGCGACTTGATGATGGGAAGAAACACTCCTCCGGCCCTGGCGGTGGTGCTAGGCATTGCCGGCGCAATCAAAGCTTCACTCAGAGTTAAGCCGTAGGACAAACCCAGAGTACTCTTTCCCAACCATTTCACAAAATACGTCGCGATTCTATCGCCCAATCCGGTCTTCACGAAGCCCCGGGCGAAGAAGAAGGAGATGACGATCAGCCAAATGACCTCGTTAGTGAAGGCGGAGAAGGCGGAGGTGAAGCTGAGTGTTTTGGTGAGAATCGAGGTGGTGAGGCCGATGAAAGCCCAGGCGCCGACGGGGAGGGGGCTGAGGACGAGGCCGGCGATGGTGGAGAGGAAAATCGAGAGCAATTGCCATGCCTGAGGGGTGACTTCGGGGGGTTTGGGGACGAAGAAGCGGACGACGACGCCGATGCCGACTGAGATGATTAAGGGGATGAGTTTGGCGCCCTGTAGAGGAGGAGGAGAAGCTGCGGGTTCGGATTCGATGGGGGCGGCGGCACCGGCGGCGGAGGAGTTGACGGAGAAGATGGGGAGCCTTCTGTGGATGGGGTGGAAGACGGGGGCATTGGTCTTGAGAAAGGAGAGTTTGGGGGCGGGGGAGGTAGAATTGAGGGAGCGGAGATGGGCGGTGGGGCGGGAGCGGGGGCGGAGATGCGGGAGGGAGAGGCGGGAGAAGGAGGTGGCGGTGGCGGCGGAGGATGAAGAGTAAAGAGCGATGCTCTCCATGGTGGAGAGGAGAGAGAAAGAGAGTTGAAGTTGAGATCAAGATTCCACAGAATGCAGAGGGGAGAGGGGGGCTTTTGCCTTTGGAGGAGGAGAGGGGGCGGAACCTACGAAGGCCACAGAGGGAAATGCTGAAGCTGATTTAGCTGTAGTATATGTCTGTTATGCTCCCAAGCACCCTTATTTTGAGGTCGACATCTAACAACTTGGAATATCGAAATCTATTTCACTTTTTTACTTCTATCTTTTCCTGCTATTTTCATCATATCCGAGATTTTTCACTTCCTATTCTCAAGGAAAAACTCTTCCTTATGTTATGAGCCTCTATTTTTTCCACCCTTCTTAATAACGCTTAAAATGTGTGCCGAAAATATAGGCTCGGTAAATCAAGGAGAGGGGAGTAATTTAAAACCAGAAAAATTAGACGTATAAATGTTAATTCATCATGCTAAAGTTTTTAGCACCAAATCTTCTTGTGTTAGTTCTATATGTTAATACCTGAAAAAATAGTCATTATAATAAAATAAAATTAAAGAGTACGACTTGAGGTATCCTATGAAAAAATGAAACATCGAAAAAACCCATTTAAAAATTATCATTACAAAGCTCAAAAATTAATTAGAAATCATCCTATGTCTAAATTTTGTGGACGAAGAGAGTACTATTATTTTAAAGTAAGTCCAGTTGTTTATTATAAATTTATACCTAATAGACCTATAAAAAAAAGTAAATTCATCCTTTTGTTATTATAATGGTCATTCTTGGGTATTATTAACATGAGTAATGATTCCATATTCATTGTGGGTATGCTTAATGTGCCTACAGTTGAGGTGGCAATATTATATTTATAAAAAAAAATTAATTAGTATACCTTATAAAAATTAACTGTATCAAAAAATTAAACCTTACAAAAGAAAAACAAATCCTAAAGAGAAAAATCATTGACATGATATTGTCACATCAGCCATTGAGACATTAAATGTACTAATGGTGGATACGAGAGCATTTCTATAACTAACACGTACCAATTGATTTTCTTTTTTTTGGTTGGACGAAAATAATTATGTAATGATTAAAGAAAATAATTATGTAGAATGATTACGTAAGAGTTTGTGATATACCCCCACAATTTAAAACATGGTATTGAGGCGTATTTTGAAATTTTGTGAGCGGGGTTGACATGACATCGGAATGACGGAAATTTAGAACCAAAAATTCTTAGTAATAATCGTAAAGTCGACATAGTATAGTTGATTATGAACTATACAAATTCTGTTTTAGTTAAGTTTGGATTTCTACTTATTTATTTTTGTATTCTAATTTCAACCGTGACTTTATGACGTCTTTGCTTATTATTATTGTACCCTGACAATATTACAAGCATTTTAGAATTTTTTTCATGAAAGATTCACGAAATAATTCACTCTATAAATTAATTCATTATATAAAATAATGGAGAAATATTCTCCTACAGCATATTAAGTATGCCCACAATAGTGACACCGTGATGATATATTAAAGGAAAACTATTATAAAGATATACCTTAAAATAAACACTACCAAAAAAACAAAACTCTACTAATACCGTTCACTGGTACTGGGACATTCAAATTGAAAATACTAGTAGTAAAATTGAAAGAACTAATTTTGAAGGAAATAACTATGAGCTCGCGTACAGAAATTTTGAACGATGAATTTATCATAGTTTATCAGATACAACGACAAAATATCATGAAAAGTTTAACATCCCCAAATTTGGAAATGACAAAACATTGCATAAGCTGTTGACAAGTACTGCAAAGCAGAAATGATTATGTATAAAATTGCCCATCACTTAACAGTGTGTTTGGTGGATATGATAAATCAAGATGAGGTGAATCATCTTGGTTCATCTAAGTGTTTGATACCGAAATGAAATAAACTGGATGTCCCGAGATGAAACCGAAGTCCGCTGCTATTTTACTGTTTTCGCTTGTTAACTCATTCGATGTTTTTGGTCGGATGACTTCAACTCATTCGAACAGTAACACAACACTTTATCTCTTTTACCATTTTACCCTTATGTATTTATACGATTTCAAATAATAATAATAATAATAAATAATACTAATAATAATAATTGTAATAAAATAATAATAATAATAATAATAATAATAAATAATAACAATAATAGTAATAATTATAATAATAACAAGAATAATAATAATAATAATAAATAATAATAATAATGTAATAAAATAATAATAATAAATAATAACAATAATAATAATAATAATACAAAGTAATAAATAATAAATAATAAAAGATACTATTTAATCTCAACGATAAAAAGTGAAATCGGTAGGGGTATTTAATTAGGGTAATTTGATCAATCTAAATTTTAATCTAGAGTTTTACAATTTGTACCAAACACAATATGATATCATCTGAGTCTGAATTTTTTGCTACCAAATGGAGAGATGAATGATTTATCTTGACACTATTCATATGAGTCATCTTGAGATGAATCATCCTTCCTCATCTTGAGATAATTACCAAATGCAGACTAGTGACCCAAAACTCAGCACAAATTATTCAAGTAGCCTAAATCATATTCCATAGTCTATACAACTTTTTTTTTCTTTCTTTTTTTCTTTAAAGATAAGACTATGCAGTTCAGAGAGCACTGATCACCAGATCTTTCAATGAACCGATACCTGTACAAATAGTCGAACCTTGAATTTTCTGCCTTCTCGCTCCAAAATTGGAACAGGTTCACTGCTTATGCTTCCTAAACAGCTTCACCCTTCAGCAGTATTTATCTCAGGAAAATCATCAATGCAACTCAGTTTCTGAAGGATGAGTCTTTCTTGTTTGGCATCTGTAGTGCTGTAGTCAGGAACAATTGTAACATGGAGATCTCTAGCTATATTACACAGGAAATGCTTTTCAACACCCAATTAATAAAGATAAACAGATTCGGATATGATCATAAATTTGAAGCGCTATCAAGTGATGCTCAAAAACAAGTATGCTATATGTTTCATGAGTGCCTGTGTAAAAACCTCGATGCTTAACAGTTTATGGAAGCATTTGAAGAAGTCAAGGATACATTCTTGATCAGGGTTGTCCGTGAAATTGGAATGCAATGCATTGCCTACACTGTCCACTATTGCTGATGTAGTCATGGATGATTCGATACATAATATAGCAGTGATTGCATCCAACCGAGTAACCTCATCTCTGAACATCAGCCTTGCATGTGCTACAAACATTGACAAGTTTGAGAATGGTTTGAAACTGCGAATCGAAAAATAGAGTAGACGCTGAGAATAAACCAAGTACAGTACTTACCTTGAGCAAGGCGAATCAGACTTTCCAGCATCCGGACAGTTGTCCTGGCTGTAACAGTATTCTAGTTAAACTAATAACAAGTATAAGTAAAGAGATGCCATAAAGTAACCTATAATATTGAGTATGCAAAACCTGCATTCTGAGTGGCACACCGTCTTTGGAGTTGATAATAGCTTGATATAACCTTTTCAGCCTCCTTTGTAAGGACGGGTCTGAAATATCCTTTCACGAAATGAATATACCTGAAAGCAAAGTAGCTCTACTATCATGTTAGTTGTTATAGTCAAGTGGCGGCTCAAGAGGGCCTAGGGATTCATGGCCGCCTCCTGCACTCAAGTGGGCCCATCTGGGCTCATAACTTACACTCAGGCCCAATATGTGATACGAATAAGATCATATTCGATAAGATCAAATCTAATTTGTTAAGATTTGGATAGATTCAAATTTTGGATAAGATTGACCAGAATATGGTAAATCTTTTAATATCACATTTAAATCTCTCTCAAAATTAATTCCCATTATTATGTAATTATTTCCATAATTACACGGAGTAATAAAAGGGGAAGAGAATAAATTATCACATACGACACACATGATCAGAACGTGTGGGAGAGAGAAAGAGAGAGAGGGCAGCCGAAACCCTAGAGAGGGAGAACGGTAGCCACATTTGTGAGTGTAAGAAGGTGATCCAAGATCCATTTTCTATTTAACGCCCACACAGGTGATCGAACTACGAGAAATGGGACACACTCTAGTAATCTAGACCTGTATATTACCTTGCCTCGACACAAAGGTATGATCTTCGATCTTATGTATGATTTAATTGCATTTGTTATCACAACCAATTCAGATACGAAGGCAAATCAAAACCACAAAGGTATGATCTTCGATTTTATGTATGATTTAATTGCATTCATTATCACAACCAATTCAAATTTGAAAACAAATCAAAACGCTTTCGATTAGCGTTTTCATCAAGATGAGTAATCTACATTTTATCACTAGTAGTAGTCAGTGACGGAGCCACATTGGGCCCAGGAGGGTCACTGGCCCGGTGGAATTTTGGAAAATACTACCTCCATCCCATGTTATTAGTCCATTTTAGATTGGGCACAAAAACCAAGGAAGGAGGGGATATGTGACTATAATTAATTCTAAGGAGAAAGAGCTACCAAGTATTTTGTCATTTTAGGAAAGATGACTAATATGATGGGACGGACCAAAACGGAAAATGGGACTAATATAACGGGATTGAGGAAGTATCAAGGATAAATATCTCAATTCACTTTTGTTAACTAAAAATTAATAATAATAAAAAATAAAAAAGAACTCTTAAATATTTATCCCATTTTTTCGTACAGAATGTTGGAGAAGTTCACGTTTTTCAATTTTTTTTTCTTTATTGGAATATATTAAAGATATGCTAATTTGAGTGTTCCACAGAGTTATAATCTTTTTTTCTTGTTCTCCTAATTTTCCTTTTTTTTTCCTAGCGTTTGAACCTATTACAGATTGTAAAAATAAAAATCAAGATTTGATTCATCATGTACATCATTATAACTATTTTAAACGCATATTTTATTGTAAGTGATAGTTCAACTCTTATTTATGAATGTAAATTACTTATTTTTAGTATTAATACTTTGAAATGGTAAGGTTTAGCTATTATTAATTAATGCTGGAGTACAATAACTTCTAATAAAAGTTATTATTAATATATCTCATCATAAAAGTTAAATAGTATACTATACGTCATCCGTTGGCACATTAAGCATGCTGCATGCTCACGGTGGGCATTGGAGCATTATTCTCTAAAATAAAATATATGATTTCATTAAGACAAAAATAACTTCTAATTTTTAAACGATGTATTTTAAATTAAAAATATTAAAATTTCAAACAAAAAAATATTATTAGTATAAACTTCTGGCTGCGTCACTGGTAGTAGTAATACCATTTCCTAACATTAAAAGAGGACCAAGAGTAAAGAAATTTAAGCCTGAAATTTGTATTGTTACCAGAATTACCTCCTAAACATTGTAAGAGACCACATGTCGGATAAACTTTCATCCTGATTTCCCTTCTGCGGTTGAGACTGCAAATAAAGTTCAAGGAAAAGTTATATAATTCAGAATACACAATTAATTGCTTCATGACCCGACCTGCAATTAATATGAATCTTATTACCTCATAAAGAATGTGAGATGAAACAACTTCATCCCACTGCGAATTCTTTGTGTCTAAGAGGACAAGAACTATATCAAACCTGCTCAATAAAGGTCCAGAGAGTGCAGTGTTGACACACAGGGCTAGCATGGGTTAAGAATGAAGACAAGTTATTCAAAGGAGAAAATTCAATTGTCAGTTATAAATCTTTGAAATCAACTAAAAAAAAAGCATTCAAAGTTATTGGACAACAAAAATTAACGAAATGTGATTATAATTCTCTATCTATATTATCAAGCACCCACTTAAAGAAGAGGATACGTTGGTCTGGATCATACTGTCCCTTTGGATTTGTTGCACCAAAAACAATTGTTCTTGTGCTGAGAGTTGTTACAAGACCAGCCTGAGATTTAAAACATCGAAATGGTCATATATTACAGTCAACGTATGCATTGGTAATAATATGAAGGCTATACTAATATATCTTCATTTTGGATTAAACATAACAAGAAAACTATCAGGTTAGGGGAAAGTCTTGCAGATATGCGTCATACATAAAACTTTGGGGTCATGAAGGTTTTATGTCCGACAGGCGACATCTCATATGTGATAAAATACCGATACCACACACACACACACACATGTGCATAAGTGTGTGCTTGCATGCACAACATAAAAGTGATGAAGTTATAAATTGCATAAAGATGGTAAACTACTCAACTAGATAGGTGAGAGAAAACCTGCAGAGTTTTTACATATACCTTAGCCACGCTTATGGTTTGCTGCTCCATTGCTTCATGAATAGTTGCCCTGTCGTGTTCCCTCATGCTATAACAGAAAATGTTAGTATTGTACCACCAAAACCTACTTATCTTGTAGGACAAAAGAAGGAAAAAAAGACCAAAAATAACCTCATTACAGATAAAGACATTCACGATCACAATTATGCCGAATGCAAATAGAAATGTGGCTTTCATTGAAAAATCTGAATCTAGAAATGAGACAAAATGAATTGAACTAACACTCACTTCCTTTATTTCAGGATTTCAACCAATGAAGGAATATGACAGCCATATAGATAGGTTGTTTGATACAAAAAGTCAGTTTAAGAAATCAGATGAAGACTTCTAGAAAAGAAAGGTATCAATATGAAGCCATTTTGAATGGTGAAAAACGTTGTTATCTACAAACTAAAGAATATATAATTCTTTCAGCAACATTATATGCCTACAAGAAAAAAAGAAATAGAAAACCCAAACCATAATCCCATCTCCAAACTGCCACCTTCCCCCCCCCCCTTGAATTGTTGTTGGGCTCGGCATTGGTGCCCCCTCCCGTCCCTCTTCATGCAGCACCCATAGAATTAAGATAAACCAGTAGGGACAAATTAAATAAATGCTTTGACATGTTTGAACTCCTTGTGTAGTTTGGACGTGAAAAATATGTTGTCGCTTTGAAACTGAGATTGGATTTTCATGTTATTTGCACGAACATTCAAAAATCACAAGTAGTTACACGAGTAGAGTGCACCACATTCATGCAATGCAATATAGAAGAGCTGTTGAGGAATACTATTATGTCTTTATGTTTGTTGCTAAAAACAACTTTGCCCTACCCAAAATGACCAACAGAAATGGGCTAAAGAAAACGTGCAGATATCTATTAGTGAAAAAAATGCAACGCCAAAGATCTCACAAGTTCTACCTGTCAAACTCATCTATACAACAAAGACCACCATCTGCCAATACTAAGGCTCCAGCTTCCAACATCCATTCCCCTGAATAATAGTTTATTTGAAATGATTTAGCATGGCAGACAATGCCATATACATATATGTATACATACATATTGAGAGAAAGTGATGCCCTCAGAAAATCCAGTTAAATATAGGTACACAGTTACAGCAAAAGAAAGCTTCAAGAAGAAGAAAAGCCAGAAGTGTGCAATACCTCCATCTTTGACTGCAGTGACAGTCAGTCCAGCACTAGTGCTCCCTAGCCCAGTGGTAATTACGGATCTATTGCTTAATTTGGCAGCAAACTTTAGGAACTGAGACTTTCCTGTGCCTAGTAAACCCAAGTGTATTAGACATCTTTCAAACTCAGAGGCTATCTTTATCCAAGGTTCGTCCACACAATTCCAATCAAAATTAAGAACTATTGAATCCAGTAGTTCTATATTTACCAGGATCACCAACCAAAAGCAAATGAGACTCTCCTCGAACCTTTGTTCCAGAGGCATCAACTTGTTGAACACCTCCAATAAGCGTTAGTGCAACTATATGAAATAGAAACTTCAGTAGGGGGTAAATCTTAGTTATATTTGAAGCAGCTAACTTATTGTCTTATGATCGCAAAATCCTGCGAATCAATGAAAGGACTAATGCAAACTCTCATTACCCGCAAGCTTCACTGTAAAGAGTCCAAAAATCTGTGGGCAGATACCTCGAAGAATGGCATTTCTTCCTACACAAGTAATGGAAATATCATACACAGAAGTCAAGTAGTGATAGAATATGTCAGGGATAATAGCATCTTCTACCTCTCAATGGGGTGTCCTTGAAATCCTTCCAGAAGTTTTTGAATTTAGCGACGATGTCATCAGGAATATCAATATCCGACTTTAACTCGTTCATCCTCCTGAAATGTGTAATTCAATCAAGCATGTGTTATGATTCCCAATAAAGTTCATCAGGAGTTTTCATGGCTTAGTAAGGGGAAATTTCTTAAAACCATGGCCAGCATATAATTTAAATGTCCAAGGTTTAAACGATAAAGAAAAGGCATCTTATGTATCTAAATAAGTTGTTGGACACAAGGAACACAAATATCTTACCAAATCAAAGTCTATTTCATGATTTACAGCTCAACAATAAAGTATAGCCAGGCAAGTGGCAACCATAAGTACTTACATCAACAGATTATGGTTTTGAACATACATTATGTAAACTTTTCTATCCCTTAAGAAAAAAGAATAGAAACATCTGCTCATTCTCATTCGTGAACTGGCATCAGCAGGATTCATTCTGATATTGTTTCATGCATTTCAGAAAAAAGTGGTTTTGTGTCCTTACACCTTAAAACCAGGAAAAGGCTTTAGAATGGAGATCAAAAGAGTAGATGATTGTTCTATGATTGTTCAACACACTCCAAACATAGTTTTATAATTTACCAAACTATGCAAGTTATGTGAGAGTTACACAAGAAGAGAAAAATAGGAGAAAGTGAGAGGACAGTATGTTACCTCACATAATTAGCAACCATTACAGGATCAAGGTCGCAGCGGACATCCTTCATGTCTGAGGACCATTTGGCTGTCAGAACTCCAGTAACAATCACATCATCTGAAACATGAACGCACAAGATTAACATGAACACACAAGATTATAGGTGCATACCTTAAATGGAAGTAGAACATACGATTGTCTCAACAAGTACCTCCAGCTTTTACAATGTCAACAAGATCATCCTTCAGAATAACAGGAATTGAACGAGGGATTGCTCCAACACCTAAAACTTGAGTGCTTTCTTGAATTTTAATTTCCTGATAATCATGACATATGCTTTTTTCTTCTAGCATCTGGAACCGCGTGCTTTCACAATTCTACAAGGACCGACATAGTGCTTATAAGATATAACAAGCATCATTTAGAGCACAAGCAAACTGACTCGTTTCCAAGATTTTCAAGCTTCTTATACTTCGACTTATCCAAGCTTGGTAGTAGCAAGCTCAGGTCCTGAATCAGTTTGCTTGAACACTCAAAACAAAATGACTTTAATGTAGATTTATACAGTAATGCTCATATTTACATAATAAGAGCATAATTTTCTATTATGCTTCACTCCAGCCATATATGCAATAGATCTGTTTTACAAGTTTTTCATGTTCTTAGATGTTGCTAGATGTTGCTCAGGATAAAGACCAAATAGGAGAAAATCCGCTTGTTTACTTATAAGGTTCTTCAACGAAAAATAGCTGATACAAATACAAGGTTCTTATCATGGAAAAGATACTAGCACAAGCATATTACTTCTTTGGATGCATGGTAAGTGTTAGAATTGTGTGGCTGTCTTTCGCTATAAAAGTCTATTTGAGCATGATTCTCAAACATACCTGAGAAGGGCAAAAGGTAGGTCGGGTTATGGAATTTCTGGTTTCCACCTCTGGATAGACTTTGAACCTGCAGACAATTTTTTATTTCAGTTGACTCAAAAGGATCCACATTATACATGTCAAGTTTCCTACTCTAAGGCAATAAAATAGGTAATTTCCAAGCATCATGTATCATAATATAAATTCCTAAACAAAGCAGAAAAAACGCAAACTTTGCAACTAAAAGGATGCTTTTTGCCGGAGTCTATTCATATGTTTATATCCTTCACAACTAAATAGATGGTATTATGAGGTATGGTTAGGTAAATGACTATCACATGATTTGTGGAGTCTATTCATATGTTTATATCCTTCACAACTAAATAGATGGTATTATGAGGTATGGTTAGGTAAAAATGACTATCACATGATTTGTGATCATTACTTTACTCAAAATTTAGCAAGAAAGAATTCAAGCATATAAAAGCACAGAAACCAGACCTGTGTTTGCACACTCTACACTCAAAGATTTTTTCGCCTTCAATCATCTTGACTGCACTAGTCCGAATCACAGTGCCTTTGAGAGTGAGAAGAATCCCACGGTGCTTTACCCTCACACGTCCAATACTTGGAAAAGTTTCTGCACAAAGCCATGGATATGAAAATAGATTTTTGAAACAAGAGAGGTAGTTAGTTCAAAACAACACAATAACAAAACAAAAACAAGCGAATGACTAACCAGGGTACTCAAGAGGAGAACCGGAGACATTAATCCGAACGTGTACATATGCCTTTATGCTAGCATTCTCCATTTTCTTAAAATCCTCAAAGATAACTTTCTGTGAATTCAGTTCAAACAATAGAAGTTGCTGGAAATCCCAATTAATAACTGAACAAAAAGCATTTGAGACCTAATTCATGGTGATCAATACTTAAAACGAAAGGGAAGTAGAATATATGACATAAATCTGAAGGGAACCTGAGCCCAGATAGCAGATTCATCGAAGAGAGGTAGAAATTCCTTAGGGTGTGCGAAAATGAGGTCCGCCAATGGTGGATTCTCATCCATCAACTCAGCAAAACTGTTGCAACAAATTAAAATTAAAATTGTGAAGCAGGAGGCGCATCAGCGCGAGCTAACTACAACACTTTACATGAATACATCGCATCGAATGAAAATAGAATGCAGTGGGCGAGTGGATAAACATACTCAACGAGGAGAGGGTAGTGAAGGCGGGGATCAGAAGAGAGGATAATACTCCGGAGTTGGTCCAGGCTATGTTTAATAAGAAATGCCGCCATTTCTTTGCCGCGCCCATTGTCGTTCTCCATTTTAGAGAGCCAGCGAGAGAGAGAGAGTGTGGTGGAAAGCAGGGAGGATTTGGCGACAAGAGCATTCACAGCAGAGCCCTCGGATGATATTAATATATATATTATATTTTAATCAATGTAGGAGGACTCTCTAAATAGCCGTAGTGGAGCTTTCCGAAACATGGAGGACTTCGTAATATTTTATTATTATTATTTTTTTAAAAATATTTGTTGATTTAAATTAAAATACAAGATATTTTTAAAATTTCATTGCATTGCACATTTAAAAAATTATAATACAATGAAATGAAGTAGGGAAAAAAATACTAGGGAAAAAAACTAGTAATGACCGAAACGTGCTCAAATTTCCTCGAGCATATCCGCTTCGAGGTTTTTATGAGCGGTTGCATCGCGGAGTGAGGCATTCCTTTGCATATAACGCGCAAAAGAGACATCAACACCTCGACGCACTTGCAACGGATTAATTGAAGAGCTCGATGTCTCGTCGTCCTCCCAATTTTCGGCGGCTTCTCCTTCATCTTCAATTATCATTTTGTGCATGAAAACACATGCATATATAATTTCTGTTAAATTTTCGATATAATGCAGGCGGGTAGGGCCTCATACGATAGCCCATCGTGCTTGGAGAACGCCGAATGCTCTCTCGATGTCCTTCCTCGCAGCTTCCTGTTTCATGGTGAATAGGGCTCTATATGGATCGGTTGGACATGGCACCGTCTTCACGAAAGTTGGCCATTTCGGATAAATATCGTCGGCAAAATAATAGCCCATGTTGTACTGCTTGTTATTGACCGTGAAATTTACGACTGGCGCAACACCCTTCAGATAATCGCTGAATACGTCCGATTGATTCAACACGTTGATGTTGTTTTTTCGATCCGGCGACGCCGTAAAATGCATGCCAAATCCACAAGTCAGTTGAGGCCACGGCTTCAAGAATCCACAAGTCAGTTGTCGCATGCGAAATCGGCGCATGAACATGGTGTCTGTATACGTCGGATTTTCGACGAAGTAGTCGTTGTAGAGTTGCTCGTACCCCTTCTCACGATCACGCTCGACGTATTGCTTCTTTGCCTTCGACTTCATGCATTCTGCACGACGCTGATTTTCAGCAGCTTTCTCCGTCTCTGCTTGGAAATACTACTCGATGCCTTTACATACTATCTTCTCTCGTTCCTCACGGTTCATTTTTTCGGAATATTGAATGTAGAATTTTGAGAAAATGAAGTGGAAATTGATGAAAGAAGAGAGAATTTGAAGATAAAAGTGGTGTGAAAATATGAGGAATGAAAGGGATATTTATAGGAAAAAGTAAGAAATAAAAAAAAAAAAAAATTAATTTCCCGGTCAACGGTCAAACGACCGTTGACCAATGGGACAAAGCCACGTGACGGGAGGTGAAGAGGGGGAGGCGGGCGAGTTTCCGCCCGGGCCGTCGAGCCCGCCGAGTGTGGCAGCGGGAGAGCCCGGGCGCTGCGGCTGAGGTGGCGGCAGGCTGGCGGGCGCGACCCTCCCCGCTGCGAATGCTCTAATAGGCCGAAATAATAGGCTGAAACAAGTAGAAATTTATTTTATTTATTTTAATGGAGTATAATGATATGCTACCCACTTTTATGTGAGCACCATTTGTGGGTACCTATTGCCGTTTGCTCATTTTAGCATTGTTTTGTTCAATTGTTTTATATTCTAGTACTTCATAAATTAATATTGAAATCATTAAATTACAAAATGTAGACACCCGATTTGTTATTTTTTCCATCAAACTTAAAAAATGAATAATATGACAAAACAAGTGTCGATTTTTATACATTTTGTAGGTTTAATGATTTCAATATTAATTTCTAAAATCCTCGAATATAAAACAATCGAAAAAAATCAAATATAATAATACTAAAGTGAGCAAACGACAATAGATGCTCACGGGATGAGTAGCATATCATTCATATTTCATTCACAGCCCAAAACAAATTACTAAAATATAAGTATATTTTCTTTTAATTGCAATTTTTAGCTTCCAGCCCAACAACTTGGGCTAATTTGGTAGCTTGGATTTGGATATATAAAGTTAGATAATTTTAATAGTTGTATTTCTGGTGTTTGGTAGTTTGGATAAAGTTAGATAATTTTAATATGACGATTGGGCCCGATTTAAAATTAAAGCCCGTGCCCTTTTCACTATTCCAACATGTTTCTATTAACTTGCAAATTTGATCAGATACAAGAAATGAAGATCGAAGAGTGTTCAAGTAACTAATAATTCTCTTGTCCCAAAAATTACCGCAATTTCTCCAACAAGCCACCATTTCAAAATCACAATTAACTTCATTCGCCCAACATACACTGAGTTATGATCTCCGATGAGATAATCGAAACTCAGATTGCATCCGAGTTACGCCCTCTCCTCTGACGAGATAATTGGATTTACCATCATGCATCTTCGAAGGTAGAAGTGATCTGGAAACCCTAGATTCTGATCGGTGGTGGAACTCTTTACGGATCTGCAATCATCCAGCAATGGAAAAGTATATGCCTTATTTTTCACTAATGTTGTTATTTTGTTCCAACTTGCAGATGTGAGGAAATATTTCATACTTCTTCCGTTGACTTGACTCACTTATATTCCATATGTAAGGTATAAAATATAAGAGTGAGCGAAGTAGGAAAAAAGTTCTAATTGATTATATATTTTTTTATTTTTTTAAATTGTTCTAATTGATCATTTATTAAAAAAAAAAGCAAATTGTTATAGATACATATTTATTATGGAATTACAACTATTATGAGTTTTTTCTCTTGTATATATATCTCTTATTGACTTGTATAATGCACAATTTGAGATTAATGAGAAACCGTCTCCCTCCGCCCATCATATATGTGCGAATTTTTTTATTTTTCTTTTTGGACGTCCATCATATATGTGTTATTTTTCAAAAAGTAAATTATTATCTTACACCATTTTAATTCAAAACTCTTACTTTACTCTTTATTTACCAAATTATCTGTTAAGGCCCACCACTCTATCCTTTCTCAGATTTGGGATTCTCTATTCCCAAAATGGTATCACAATTGTGTCTCAAAATTCAATTTTACTATGTTCATGCAAAACATTTTAATAAATTTATTTTATAATGATTTAGTTTAATTTAATGATTATTTTCAAGGGTTCACCCATCCTCATTAGACTTTATAATTATTTTTTACCATTTAATTTCACTTTTATTAGTATATTAGAGTTGAAAAATTCAAAACTAAAGTATATAATTTTAAAAAAAAATCAATTTTTTTCTTATAAATGTCTATTATGATTTACTATATTATACTCCCTCCGGCTCATGATTTCCGACCCCTTTCTTTTCGGCAAGTATTTTCACGATTTTTATTGATGGGTTTTAAAATATTTTTTTAAGTATTTTTTCTTTTACGGGATAGTTAAGTACTAGTAGTATCCCGTAAAAAAAAAATACATCAAAAAATATTTTTAAAACCCATCAATAAAATTCGTGAAATACTTGCCGAAAAGAAAGGGGTCGGAAATCATGAGCCGGAGGGAGTAGTATTTTTAATTTTTATAAAAAATAATATAAAATTAATAAAAATTAAATTTTTGGACACCATTGGAATAGAGGATACAATCCCTCTTTCTCTCAATTCTTTTATCCGAACAAACTTTACCATTTATTCACTTTCAACAATTTTATCATTCACTATCAATTATTTTAACAGATTTTTCTTAAAGTCTGTGCCACATGAAATGTAACACATAAATAATGGACGAAGAGAGTATTATTTTACAACACAAATGAGGTTATTGGAATCGAATTTTTCTTTTCAATTTAGTTAATTAGAAATTGGATTAGAGGTATCAAATTTAAGTGAGTGATAAGTTTAGAATCTTTTAAAATGGCAGGCCGAACCGATTCGGCTCTATCTCACTAGGCCAATGGTTGAAAATAGGATGAAAAATTCATCTTTGAAACATTGTAAGACCTCAACTCCCAAATTCATTTGTCATTAATTTTCTCAACTTTTATCAAAGCACGATCAAGTCCTAATCTTCTCTCTCTCTCTCTCTCTCTCTCTCTCTCTCTCTCTCTCTCTCTCTCTCCATAAAACAATCTCAATCTAATCGAGACCAGTAAAATGCATTATGCAGCTCTAAAGAGTAGGAGATCTTGTAAAATATTTAAAGTTTGACAGTGATACGATACAGAAACAAACAACCACAAGATGTTATTTCATAAATTAAAGGCTATAAGGAGAAACTCAGTATTTGCAGTATCCGAATTTTAGACAATATTTTATTCGAGTTGATGAAGGAATTGAAGGCAATGTGAAATGAAGTTCCATATATAGTTGCCAATGTAAATGAAATTAACCCGGTAGAATTATAGTTCTCGGAATTCGGCCTTTAGAATGGGTCTGATGGGGCCCAGTTGAAGTTGGTGGACAGGTTTGTGCCTATTTTAAAACTCTAGAGCTTGTGGCCTAGTTGGGATTTTGGTTGGTGTTTTGGATTTTATTTTAAATATAATATTATGAAGAGCAACTTTGTCCGTTGACGCCAAAAAATTGCAGGTAGAATTTACCCAGTTTCATTAATTTCAGAATAATATTTTATACTTTATTTATATTCAATTTACGAGAGTAATAATGAAACGGGATGGAAGAAGTATATATATATTCGTGATATTGCACGTAAAAATGGTTAGTGATAGTGTAAAGTTCCAAAACTGGTAAAACATGCACGTATGCATGGGGATGGAAAATACAAGCAATCTCAGTCGCAGTAAGTATTCATCATACTAAAAGGAATCATTCTTGGTAAGTATAGATTCCTATAAGTTTAGAAAAATTATAATATTAATTTTGTATACAAACCAATTATTCGAGCAGAGTCAAATTCCGAGGAAATTATTAACCCAAATATATAAAATAAGATACAAAGTCAAAGTTGAAGAATTGAAAATTTGGCGTTAGCTGAAATATGACAACCCATCCTCCCCAGCGGAAGATGACATTTTGCCGGACTTGGAATCGTTTCTACCAAACACTAATTATTATTATAATATGGCATTATTCAATGAAAGTTGAGAAAAGTTAACAAACCTCAATCATGAAATTATCAATCATTCTAACTAATGGAGTAATAACTAATATTATAGTGACATATTTTATGAAAACTCTTTTATTTATATATACATTTCTTTTGTTACATATATTTATAATCATGTTTATATATATAAAATGATCCCCCTCTGTCGACCAAGAGTGCAGTGTGATCTTGGTAGCACGAGTTTTAATAAGAAAAATATAGATAGATGGTTGATGTATTTTTCTAAATAGAAAGTTGAGTTATAAAATATTGATTTTTTTTTTATTTTTTAAATAATGAAAAAATAGGGGCATAAGCTATAAAAGTGTATGTGATCAGGATTAGTTCTCATATCAACTGGCCTCCATATACAATATTTGTATATAACATATCCTAATTATACAGTACGGACCTACATTACAAACACAAAAAATTGAATTGGAGAGAAAAGACAATAGTATAAAAATGAAACTAAAAGGATAATCATTAGCAATTAATAAAATAAAATAAAAAAGAAAAAAAAAAGTGGGTGCGTTTCACCAACCCCAACCTCTTACCGTAAACGTGGAATCCACCAAAGTCTACTCCTCACCATTTGAGTCTGTATATAAACACATCTATATATAAACACGTACAAACATACTCTCCTCACTCACACACGCACAAATCAAAAAGAAAAGAAAGAAAAAAGAAAGAAAGAAGAAAAATTATGTCGCCGAAGCTACACATAGCCTTGTACCCATGGGTAGGCATGGGCCACATCATACCCTTAATCCACCTCTCCAACGAGCTCGCCTCGAGAGGCCACTCCATCTCCTTCCTCCTCCCTAACAAGGCAATTCGCCTCATCGAGCACCACTCCCTCCACCCCGACCTCATCAAGTTCCACACCGTCACCATCCCCCACGTCGACGGCCTCCCCCACGGCGCTGAGATCACCGCCGACATCAAGTACGTCGAAAACAACGCCCTCGCCATCGCCTTCGACGCCGCCGCGGAGGAGGTGGAGTCCCTCCTCTCCGCCCTCAAGCCGGACATCGTCTTCTTCGACTTCGCCCACTGGATCCCCGACCTCGCCGCCAAGATCGGCTTCAAGACCGTCTGCTACAACATCATCTCCGCCTCCTGCATCGCCTACGGCGTCGTGCCGGCGCGGCGGATCCCGCAGGACCGGCCGATGACGGAGGCGGAGATTCTCCAGCCGCCGGAGGGGTATCCATCCTCGACCGTGGTGCTGAGAGGGGAGGAGGGGCGGATGCTTTCCTTCATGACCATGAACTACGGCGCCGTCCGGTTTGATAAGCGCGTCGCCGCCGCCATGAGCCGCTGCGACGCCATCGGAATCCGGACGTGCCGCGAGACGGAGGGGGCGATGTGCGATTACATCTCCGAGCAGTACGAGAAGCCGGTGCTGCTGAGCGGGCCGGTGCTGCCGGAGCCGCCGAAGGCGGCGCTGGAGGAGCGGTGGGAGAAGTGGCTGAGCAAGTTCGAGCGCGGCTCCGTCATCTACTGCGCCTTCGGGAGCCAGATATTCCTCCCCAAGAAGCAGTTTCAAGAGATGGTGCTAGGGTTCGAGATGACCGGGATGCCGTTCTTCGTGGCGGTGTCGACGCCGGAGGGGGCGGAGTCGGTGGAGGAGGCGCTGCCGGAGGGGTTCCTCGAGAGGGTGGGGGAGAGGGGGGTGGTGCATGGGGGGTGGGTGCAGCAGACGCAGATACTCAGCCACCCTTCGGTTGGGTGCTTCGTCGCCCACGGCGGCCTCGGCTCCATCTACGAGTGGCTGTCGACGGAGGCGCAAATAGTGTTCGTGCCGTTTCTTGGGGACCAGTTCTTCAACGTGAGGCTGATGTCGGAGGAGCTGAAGGTGGCGGTGGAGGTGAAGAGGGGGGAGAAGGGGTGGTTCTCGAAAGAGGACTTGAGCTCGGCGATTAGGTCGGTGATGGAGGAGGAGAGCGAGGTGGGGCAGTTGTTGAGGGAGAATCATGGTAAGTTGAAGGCTATTTGCGGCGCCGCTGACTTTCAGGGGAATTACATTGACAGTTTCATCCAACAAATGAACCAACTTCTTTAGAATTTATATTTATATTTCTACTATGTATTCTCGCATTATTCGTGTTTCCTATCTTCGCTGTTATTTTCAGACTTTGTCGCCTCTTGTATTTTTTTTTTCCATTTGTATTGTCATGACAAGTGTATTTATACCCCTGATTCGGGAAGGTAAATGATTTTACATTGAAATCAAATCAATAATTTTGCTAAATCAGCAATAATTAAAGGTTTTTGAAAACAAAAAAAAATTGTTGATTTCGAGAATATTTATGATACGTGACGACCATCCCTCAATGTAATAGGATATACAACACTTAATTACAATAAATGATTCGAAGCAATGTTTACGTTTATTTTACACTATGACGCAATGATACTATATGGAACAAGACGTTTGGAAATCCCAAGGGTGTTTTTGTCAGAATTTGTGTATTTTTAAATATGTGGCTTTTATTTTGCTTTAACTTAGATTAGTACTAATATTCTATATTCTTTTTCTTATGAAATCCCACGATCATGCAATGAAAGAGACAACTTCCTAGTGGGCAACTTCTTCTTTTCACCAACTGATAGGATGTGGCCCAGAAGAAATAGAAGTGAAGCCCAATATCAAGCCCAATATCAAGCCCAAGAGAAATTAGGGTTAGGGTTATTTAAATCCTCTATAAATAGAGGAAAGAAACCTTGTAAAAGGGGGACGGAAAGTATTCGAATAAAATTCATACTCTTGCTCCGTGGATGTAGATCTCACAAAAGATCGAACCACGTAATTTTTTGGTGTTCTTTTACATTCTCGTTACGCTTTTTAATTTCCCCAAGAAAATCAAGATCGACCAAGAAAATCAAGATCGAACACTGGCGCCGTCTGTGGGAAACGATTATTTTGTGTTTGAGATCGAAAATTTTCTGGGAAGAATTAAGCAAATGGGGGAGTGGGGCGAAAAGGACGGACATCCTAACCGCAGCACCAGCCGCGCCGCCACCGCTCCATCCTCCGCCAAACTGCACCTCCACCCGCCAAGCTGCATCACCACTATCGAAGGGACTAGTGGAAACTCAAGCCACAGCAGACCCCCAGATCTGCGACCCCCATACGCCGGCAATGCACTGCAGACACAGTAGCAGACGCTGAAGCAGCAGTGGCGGACGGAGTTGCTGTACGCAGCCCAGCAGCACCCACCCCGCCGAGCTCCTCCGTCGGGCTCCTTGCTGAGCTGCACTCGATGAAACTGCACCAGCAACACCTCTATGCCGCACTGCAGCCACCAGCAGCAAAGCGCGCAGCGGATCCTCCACGAGTTCGCACGGCGGTGCAGGACGCCGTCGTCGAGGCTGTGGCAGGTGGCGAACGAGCTGCAGCACTTCCCCGAGCTGCCGCACCTACCCCGCCGAGCTGCACTAGCAGCACCTCCTTGCCGAGCTTCACTCGACAAGCTGCAGCCAAGCTCCGCCAAGCAGCAGACCGAGCTCCCGCCGACGTTGCCGCAGCCCCGATGCCGAGCTTCTCTGACGAGCTGCAGCACCTGCAGCTCTCCGCCAAGCAGCAGGCCGTGGACACCCGCCCCCGTCGAACCGCACCTGCAGCTCTCCTCCGAGCCGCCGAGCTGCGTCACCTCCAGGCCGAGCTGCGAACCGACATCGCAGCAGCCCCACCGAGCTCGACGCCGAGCTGCAGGCTGAGCTGCGGGCTGATGTCGCCGCAGCACCGCCGAGCTGCAAGACGAGCTCCGAGCTGAGCTTCTCCGCCAAGCTCCCCGCCGAGCCCCCACCGGCGAGCTGCAGCACCTCCTTGCCGAGTTGCACTCGACGAGCGCGACGCTGCACCTCCGCCAAGCAGCAGACCGACGTCGCACCTGCAGCCCCGACGTCGCCGCAGCAGCATCCGGCCGAACTGAAGCTCTCCTCCGAGCCTCCGAGCTGCCGAGCTGCGTCACCTCCAGGCCGAGCTGCGAACCGACATCGCAGCAGCCCCGCCGAGCTCGCCGCCGAGCTCCAGGCTGAGCTGCGGGCTGATGTCGCCGCAGCACCGCCGAGCTGCAAGCCGACGTCGCAGCAGCACTGCCGAGCTCCCCGTCGAGCTCCCCCGACGAGCTGCGAGCCGACGTCCCCGCAGCACCACCGAGCTCCTCCGTCGAGCTCCCCGAAGCACCGTCGAGCTCGCCCGTCGCATAAGTATCGAGCTGCAGCCACCTCGCCCCGGCCGTAGTGCAGCACCGCCAAGCTGCACCTACGTGGGCCGACGTCGCCACAGCAGCCAAGCACCGACGAGCTGCACAGCCGAGCTCCTCTGTCGGGCCCCTCGCCGAGCTGACGCAGCCAAGCACCGCCGAGCTGCACCACCTGCGAACCGAGCTATCGCGACGAAGGGCAGCCGAGCTGCACCGATGTCGAGCTCGTGCTTTGACCGACTCCGTCGATAAGTGCCGAGCTGCACTCGACGAGCCGCAGCCAAGTGCTCTCAAAAGCCAATCCTCGTCTCACGACGAGCTGCAAGCCGACGTCGCCGAAGCACCGCCGAACTCCCCATCGAGCTGCAAGCCGACGTCGCCGAAGCATCGCCAATCGGCGCTTTGCAACCTTTCGAAATTCCAGAAATTAATTTTCCGATGAATTTTCTACACAGCTCGACCCCAGCCAGGGGCTCTGCCCCTTGGACCCCGCCAGGGGCTGCCGCCCCTTGGACCCCGCTATCGGGGGCGCTGCCCCCGAACCCCCGCCATGCCGACGTCATCGCTGAGGCACCACCGAGCACCGAGCCAACATTGCCACGAAGCTTCTACATCGAAGCATGACGCCGACCTCTCAACGCCGACTTATCAAGAAAAGCCCCGAGAATGTCTTCTCGCGAAAGGTCAATTCTTAATTCTAATTTCTTTTATTAGCTATATATATATATATGTATATATATACTAAAGCCAATCCTCATCTCACGACGAGGAAGAGCTACCTAAAATTTAAACGCGCGTAGGGAGACCACTCCTATCGATAAATTCGACAAACAAGGAACACGTAAGCCAAAACTTCTTCTTTAGACGAAGTGGCTACGAAGGCCAAAACTTCGTCCCTAGACGAAGTGGCTAATCGAAAGCCGAAACTTCATCTCTAGATGAAGTGGCTAATCGAAAGCCGGAACTTTGTCTCTAGACGAAGTGGCTAATCAAAAGCCAAAACTTCATCTCTAGATGAGGTGGCTAATCGAAAGCCAAAACTTCGTCTCTAGATGAGGTGGCTAATCAAAAGCCAAAACTTCGTCTCTAGACGAAGTGGCTAATCAAAAGCCGAAACTTCATCTCTAGACGAAGTGGCTAATCGAAAGCCGAAACTTCATCTCTAGACGAAGTGGCTAATCGAAAGCCGAAACTTCATCTCTAGACGAAGTGGCTAATCGAAAGCCGAAACTTCATCTCTAGACGAAGTGGCTAATCGAAAGCCAAAACTTCATCTTTAGATGAAGTGGCTAAATGAAAACCCAAAACCTCGTCTTTAGATGAGGTGGCTAATCGAAAGCCGAAACTTCGTCTTTAGATGAAGTGGCTAATCGAAAGCCAAAACCTCGTCTTTAGATGAGGTGGCTATTTTAAAGCCAAAACTTCATCTTTAGACGAAGTGGCTATTTGAAAATCGAAACTTCGTCTTCGAACGAAGTGGTTAACTTAAAGCCAAAACTTCGTCATCAAACGAAGTGGCTATTTCAAAACCGAAACTTCGTCTTCGAACGAAGTGGTTAACTTAAAGCCAAAACTTCGTCATCAAACGAAGTGGCTATTTCAAAACCGAGACTTCGTCTTCGAATGAAGTGGTTAACTTAAAGCCAAAACTTCGTCATCAAACGAAGTGGCTATTTCAAAACCGAAACTTCGTCTTCGAACGAAATGGTTAACTTAAAGCCAAAACTTCGTCATCAAACGAAGTGGCTATTTCAAAACCGAAACTTCGTCTTCGAACGAAGTGGTTAACTTAAAGCCAAAACTTCGTCATCAAACGAAGCGGCTATTTCAAAACCGAGACTTCGTCTTTGAACGAAGTGGTTAACTTTAAGCCAAAACTTCGCCTTACAACGGAGTAGAGAGCTATTTAAAAGCCTAAACTCGTCTAAGACGAGTACGAGCTAGCATTTCGACTTCATCGAAATTCCAATTTCGATGGGGCAAGGCAATTCAAGTTCGACCTCAAATCACACCCTCACTTCTATGTCTTTTTGGGGAGGGATGTGATAGGATGTGGCCCAGAAGAAATAGAAGTGAAACCCAATATCAAGCCCAATATCAAGCCCAAGAGAAATTAGGGTTAGGGTTATTTAAATCCTCTATAAATAGAGGAAATAAACCTTGTAAAAGGGGACGGAAAGTATTCGAATAAAATTCATACTCTTGCTCCGTGGATGTAGATCTCACAAAAGATCGAACCACGTAATTTTTTGGTGTTCTTTTACATTCTCGTTACGCTTTTTAATTTCCCCAAGAAAATCAAGATCGAACACCAACTTTCCAACTTTACGAGACAAAAAATATATATTTGGATTTTCTTTTTTTGTATTGATCGATATGTGTTAACATATTCAAAAATAATAAACAATAATTATTGATTTCAGAAATATTACGAACGTCTGACAATCATCCATCGATACAATAGAAAAATGCATACTAATAGAAAAATCTAGATTGAAATCTACAACTTCTTTTAAAATATACTCTCTCTATCCACTAAGAATATAATGTGTTTTGGTGGCACGAATTTTAATTAAAAAAATAAATAGATGATTAATAAAAGTAGGATTTTTTTTAATAATAAGAAAAAAATGGTATAAAGTAAATAATTTAAACGGGTGTATGATCATGGATTAAAATATTAATACTGCATTCTTCGTGAACGGACGAAAATAGCAAAAATACCAATTAATCTTCGTGTACGGAGGGGTATAAAAGCTATCTAATTTGTCAACATTGTCGCTGAGTCAAAGATTTTGGTTTTATTTATTCATTCCTTTCATCAAAATCAATTGGGATCCTCTATACCCATTTTGATGTTCCAATCGTGTACCAAATTTTAATTTATACTAATTTTATACATTTTTATTCAACAATTTTAATTTATAATGATTTAGTTTAATTTTATAATTATTTTCTAGGGTTAACCCATCCAATTAGGGTTTATAATTATTTTAGCATTTAATTTCAATTTTATTAGCTAAAATAGAGTTGATAAATCCAAAATTAGGTATATTATTTTTAAAAATTCCATTTTTTAGTTATAAATGTTTATTATGATTTATTATAATATAATAATTTTTATTTTTATAAAAAATTATAAAACTAATAAATTTAATATTTGGTACACGATTGGTACAATGAAATGAGACTAGAGGATACTATTCCCATCAAAATGACAAAAACAAAAAAAAATTATATAAAATATGAAAATCTAAAAGTTTGTTGAATTGTATACATCATGAGCCTCTACCATGTTGGGAAATAGTCAAAACCTTAGTAGTATTATTACTTAAAAGTCTTTCAAATTTTCATGCAAGCAACTGACGAACATTCACATTCATGTTCAGCTGATGTACTTCTTCTTTTATGGGACGTATCTGTAGAATATGCAAATTTCTATTCAGTACACTACCTCATAAGGGTGCGTGTTCGGATTTCAGGCGGTTTTTTTTGTGAAATTGGAAAAATTGAGAAAACCAAATTTCACTACAAAAAAAAAAAATGAAAAAAAAAAGAGAGAGAGAGACTCGAACTGTATAACTGAAATTACAATCAAAATTTCCCCAAATTATATAAAAAATTATCAAAAAAATATGTTTTGCTTTTTTTCATATCCCGACTTTAATCAACATGCATAATTTTCATTCAAAGTCAATTACTAATAAAGAAAGAGGGGGAGGGGGAGTAATGATCTGAAGGTTTTTTCATTGAACAGAACAACATCATTTGGTTTCCATATCAAGTTTAATTGTTACAACTAGACAAATTAAAAATTTGAAAGTGATTTTTTTTTAGGTGCAAAACTAGAATCGAGATAGAGTTTAATTATTTTGAGGCTGTTACCTCTTTGATTCATTGAAAGAAGAACATTCCAACAATTAAACCATCCATATATCATCACTGTATTTGATTCAAATAAAATGGTTATCAAGTCGGTTCTCATTTCAGCAACACAATGAGCTCTACACAAAACCACCATGACAAAACATATTGTAAGTAATTGCACTACGACACAATAGCAATTGCTTGCATCTTTCAAAATACATCAACCCATATTCTTCATATAGCCATCTACAATTTTGCCTCGTGTATTGCAACTTACTAAAGATCATAAATTGTTGAAGCAAACAATATCCATTGATGAATTCAACATAATGAATAATAGCAATACAATGCTTACAACTTACTAAAGAAATCAAATAATCATATAACCGTTCATCAAGCTATTGAATAATTACATACCCGTTCATCAAGCTATTACATCTTACTAGCATATAAAATATGCGTCAACTGTTACAACTTACTAGGACAGTCCATAACCGCATTGTAGCTTATTAGGATAAACAAATAGCCATTAATCAAGGCGTTGCAACTTAATAGTATATTCGATTATCCATTTATCCAGGCATTGAAACTCACTATGATATTTAAATACCCATCCATCAATGCATTGAAACTTAATAGACAAATTGACTATCCGTTCATCAAGCTACTGTGACCGTTCATCAAGCTACTGTAACTTAATGTGTTAATCAAGTAGTCATTCATCAAACTATTGTAATTTAAATTCATTAGACTCGCACAGTTCCTCGGCAAATAGATTTCCATCTGATCTCTAAAACCAACCATTGGTAAAACAGTTGAAAATAGACTCCTATTTCGCACCCAAAATTGGAACCGAAAATCAACACTACGAGGGTAATTTTTCATTCTTACCACACCGCTCAACAATTTCATGAAATCGATACCGCAGCCACGTCATCAATGCCCCAAAATCGAATATGGGTTTGGTGGAAAACACCTAATTTGGTAGCTTGTTTTATCAAAACTGAATAAAGATGCAATAAAATGATTCTAATGTGTTGAAGCGTAAAAGTGAATAAATTTAAATGAAATAGGATAGATCTCTTACCGAAATTATATGATTCGAACTCAAATCTGCGGTGAAGTTGAATGACATATTAGGTTTGGCCGTGATTGAGGAAATTTATAGGATTTTTCTGGTCAATTATAGGTCGGCTTAGTCCGGTTTTCTTTTATGAAATCGATCTTTTAGTGGGCCTATTTTAGGCTTAGGCCCAATCCTACTATAGACAATCCAAATGGGCAATTCTAAGCATAGAAAGGGTTTTCTCCCATTTTTCCAGCAGAGAGTGCATCTATAAAATCGAAAATTTGAAAGTGATTTTTTTAAGGTGCAAAACTAGAATCGAGGATAAAGTTTAAATATGTTGAGGCTATTACCTCTTT